>VXAU01001336.1:0-81610 GCA_013399695.1 Formicarius rufipectus | reverse complement strand
GTGGCTCTGCAAGTCCCTGCCAGGAGGGGGGAGCCGGGGGGGGTCGGGCTGTGCTCCAGGAACAGGGCCAGGAGCAGAGGGAACGGGCTCAGGTGGGACAGGGCAGGGGCAGGGGGGACAGCAGGAGGAATTCCTGCCTGGAAAGGGTGGTCAGGCCTTGGCAGGGGCTGCCCAGGGAGGTTTGGAGTGCCCATCCCTGGAGGTGCCCAAGGCAGGAGTGGCCGTGGCACTCAGAGCTCTGGGCTGGGGGACAAGGTGGGGTTTGGGCACAGGGTGGGCTCGATGAACTTGGAGATCTTTTCCAACCTTAATTATTCCATGATTCTGTAAGTCTAGCCCACAAACCAGGCATGGCTGATCATCCCACATGGGCCAGAGCAGCTTTGTCAAGTCCCACCCCAGAGGTGGTTTTGTGTCTCCAGTCCCTCCCAGACTGTGCAGGTGACAGCACACTGCCAGCCCCAGCAGAGTCACACCAGCTCCATCCATGGGCTCAGACTGCAGCGGGCTTGTCCTGTCTTTCCACACACACAGCCCACCCCTGCCCAAGATCTCAGGCCTCAAAACACCTTTGGGCTTTGTCTGAGGATGGGAGCAGCATAAAAAACGCCTTCTTCTTGACTGAAAGTCGAGTTTTCTTCATGAGATCATCAGCAAAGGGTCCAAATCCAGGCACAGGAGTGCTGTCCCAGCTGCCTTCTGCCATGTGTGGAGAGATCCTGCCTGGTGCCTGGGAGGTTGGGGATACAGTTCATCAGAGCTCATCAACATCTGCACATCCTCTCTGGGAAACTCCCTCTGAATGCTTCAAAAGGGCACCAGAGCACAAAAACTGGTTCTGCCCCACTGGGCTGGGAACAAAAGCAATTAAGTGATGGGAGCAGGGACTTTGGGCTCTGCTTATCCAGCTGATTAGGGGATCATCTGTCAGCCTTGGCCTCGCCTCCAAGCAATCCCCCAGCCACAGCTCCATGCCAGAGCAGACAACAGCTCTGAAAGGCCAAGGCTTGGCATCCCTCTGCAGGGCTGGAGATTTACACTTGCTCTCTGGTTCCGTGTGAGGGACCAGCCAGTGCATCCCCATGCTTGGAGCTGCCAGGAAGGAGCTACCAAGGATGGGTTTTTTTTGTACTTCTTTCCCCAAAATTGTTTTTTTTTTTTTTTTTTTTACTAGAACACTCGCTCCAGTTCTTTCCAACCTCCCTTTTGTCACCGAGTCTGAGAGAGTTAAAGAAGTGTTGAAATCATTCTCTCACATGGTGTGACTCCTGGGGATGGTTCTGTGCAGGACTCAATGGTCCTTGTGGGTCCCTTCCAACCCAGCATGTCCTGTGGTTCTGTGCTTATCATGACAGATATCCACCTTGCTGTGGACAACAGCTCCTTGGTGCCTTCTTGCAGAGCAAGGAAGGAGAAGCCATGCCTGGTGCCTGCAGTGGTTACTCATGGACAAAAGCACAGCACACACATCCCTCTTGCTCCTCTGTCTGTGCCCACGCTCCCTCTTGCCTCTTCTCCCTGGAACCCCACCAGGACATCAAACCCCCTTCCGCGTGCCTGCCCTTCCCTGCCTCAGGCAGCAGCCACAGCTGCTCCTAAAGGCCATGAAACGAAATCACCCTCAAAAAGGCCCCTCTTGCTTGTGCATCAGTGTCCTGCTGCCTCTGCCCTCCCTGCCGGTGATGAGCTTGGTCACCCAGGCCTGGCTTTGTCAGGGGTGAGTGATATTGCAGGTTTGCAGACTAAGGAGTCAGAAGCTGCTTCCAAGACAGAGGCCTCAATGATAACAATGGAATCTGCCAGATGACCTTGGCCAACAGCAAACTGAGAGAAGAACCTGCTGATATTCCACGGAATGATGCATGTTCTATTAATAAAGTTAAAATTAAGATAGATAAGCGCTCTGTGAATTCACAAAATATACAAACTATGTCTTGGTTGATACTCAGCTACATCTGTGTGTTGTTAGATAGTTTGGATGGAGTGTATTAGTTTTAGAAAATATGTATAAGTGTGTGTTAAGATAGTCCTTTCTTGTACCCTTGAAATCCCTACGCAGAGGAACATAAAGATGCAAGAACGGAAACATTTAGTGCCTTTTCTGCGTCTTGGCCATCCCTGAGTAGAACTGTAACCTCAGACAAAGAGGAATAAACTCTCATTTTTGTTTTTGATGAAGTCAGGGTGTCTTTTTAACAACTAAGGCTTCCAAGCCTCTTACCAAAACACTAAAACTGTGTCTGTGCAAAAAGTTGTCAGCTACAGGAGAGGGGTCAGTAGCCAGAGGCAGCCACGGTGGGGGGAGCAGGACTCCCTGCAGGACAGCTGGCACTGGGCTGTGCCAGGGCGGTTTTGGGTGTGCAGGTGTACTGGCAGAGGTCTGTGGTGCAGCTGCAGGGCCAGCACACCACGGGTGCTCCCCAGAGCCCAGCCCTTTTCCAGAGGGTACGGGCTTTGCCCAGGGCTCTGCACTCAGATCCTTAGGAAATCCATCCTCACCACCCTGGAGTGACTCTGCCCCACACCCAGTGGAAGCCCAACCTGCCTTCTCCTCATGGAATCTCCAGCACTCCAGCCTATAAAAACCTTTAGGGAAAGGGCCCCAACTCAACCTCCTGCCCACCAGGAGCTCCTGTTTGTGTTGTCCCTCTTCATGTCAATCTCTAAATAGAGGCAGCAGGATATCCTCTTGTTATCAGGATTTTCCATGCATCCCAAGGGTGGTTTGGCCTCTCTCCAGGGAGGGTGGAAGAGCTGTTTGCCAAGAAGATGCTGACCCAAAGGCTTACTTGAGTGAGAGTCTTTTATAATCCTCTGCAGGAAATTGGTCTGGGGGTGGCCTCTCTGATCCATTTCCAGCCCAAATTAACCTGTCTCACTACCTCCAGGGTGAAAATGTCTGTGGCTTATATAAATTATATATAATGTATATTATTATATATATAAATATGTGTACTCTTACTGGGAGTCCACTCCCCCAGTACTCCCAGTTGTCATGAGTAAGTGGAAAGACAAGCTGACTCTCTGAAATCCCAAAGCCCATGGGGCCCCCTCATGCCACATCCTTGTTCTGCACAGGGAAGGTTTCCTGGGAGCCAGAGTGAAGTATTTCCAAGGCAAGGAGCCCAGCAGGGAGTCCAAGCAACACCAGTGTCAGGGGGACAGCCTGCCTGGACAGGGATGAAGACACCTTCCCAGAGACCTGGTCAGGAAAACGCTTCATTCCTTGGAATGTCAGATCAGCATTGATTCTTCTGGGAGCATCCTGGTGCTCATTGGGAGCTGGAATGATGTGGAGTACTGTGGGTTGGACAACCTGTGGCTTCAGGCAAACTCAGAGCCTTGTTCTGAAGCAGTGGGAAGATCTCAACACCAAGGTCTATGAGCAAGGGGACATCCTCTAGAACCTCCAGACACCACTGCCTGCTGAGCCCCTGCGGGCAGGGCTGGAGAGATGGGGAAGCAACACCTTTGCTCAGATGAAACAGAGACTAAACCACAAAGAATAAATGGGGAGAGTGAGAAAGGAGTGATGAGATGAGCACAGGGGTGTTGTAACCAAAGAAAACCCAAACGGGGTAAGGAAATCACTGAAGAGGTCACTGCACCATGGGGGGTTGGGGAAGGTATAATCCATACAAGACTGGCCTGGTTTTTGTCTGGGTGAGGAGAACAGCTCCAACGCTGGGGTAGCTTTAAACCATCCTGCTGAGAGGAAAAGGCTTGGCAGAGGCACTGGCACAACCATCACTATGGTTGCTCATGAGAAGATCTCAGCTCTTGGAGATCCTACCAAGCAGCAGAGGGGCCAGTGATAACACAGGACCAGGGGCTCCTCAGGCTGGGGGAGCCACAGCAAGGAGAAGGAGGGGAGGACCCCAGAGCCCACGGGAGTGAGGGCTGGTGGAAGAGCCCAAAGGAAAGGACCCAAATGCTCCTGGAGGGTGGAAGACGAGCAGGAGGAAGGACTATCCTTGGAGCCAGAGACCTTTTGTCTCCCCCCTTCCCCCACTTGACATTTGGAGTGTGAATGTCTCCGTGTTTGGTGCTGGCGGAGATCATTCCCCCTGAAGGAGAGGGAGGTGCCGACAGCAGCAGCCGCGGGGACGCAGCTTTCCTCTAATGAACTAGAAAATAGTTTCCCTTTAATACTGATTATCCTGGAAGCCAGCTGAAGGGGATGTGATTTCCATAAAGATGAACCTGCTCGGCACAGGCTGCTCGGCAGTGTTGGGTTGGCTCAGCAGCAGCAGCAGCAGCAGCAGCAGCAGCAGCAGCAGCGGCGGCTCAGCCTCAGCCGCGATGTTCTGCAGCATCCCGGGCTGGGCAGCACTGCCAGGCACCTCTGCTTCCCAGCAGACAGGAGGGAGTTCTGCCCCTCTCCAGAAGCCCTGTCTGCCTCTGAAAGCACTTGCAGCCCACCAGGAGGGCTTGCTGCAGCCCCTAAGACTGCTATTCCATCCTGCTTCACCCAGCTCAACCTGGCTTCCCATCCCACCTCTCCCACCTCAGCCTGGCTCCCCATCCCAACCTCTGGCACCTCAGCCTGGTTCTCCATCCCACCCCTCCCGGATCAGCCTGGCTACACAGTTCACCTCTCCCACCTCAGCCCAGCTCCTGGTTGTGCTGAGCACCTGAGTGCTGCTGTCATTCCTCTGCTACCCCTTTTTTGGGGACGTTTTGGCATTGTGGCTGCAGCAGGCAAATTTGTGGCCATGGAAGAAACCAGTCTGGAAAGATCCAGCTGGGACAAAAAGCAGGAAACCATGACTCAACTAACTCATGGGCACCAGTGCACCCACAGGAGTGGTAGCACAAGTCCAGCAGCAGTCCAGTTTACACCATGAGCTGAGAGGACAGCTCAAGTCACTCCCAGGGGACCAAGATTTGAAAAGGGCTGAGCTCCTCAGGCTCCCCCATGTTACATTCATGGCCAGACTTTCATCACGTTCTTACATCTTCCACCACTGCCACCAGTTTGCACTGGGAATCCCCAGGCCAGGGATGAACAGATGGAGCAGCCCTGGGGAGAAGGACTTGGTGGTGCTGGTGGGGGAGATGCTGGACATGGCCCAGCCCAGAACCCCCCGTGCCCTGGGCTGGTCCCACAGCGGGGGCAGCAGGACAGGGGGGGATTCTGCCCCTCTCTGCCCCCTCAGGTGAGACCCCCCTGCAGAGCTGCCCCAGCCCTGGGGAACAGCACAGGGAGGACATGGAGCTGCTGGAGAGAGTCCAGAGGAGGCACCCGGATGGGCAGGGGATGGAGCAGCTCTTCTGGGAGAGTTGTGACTGTTCAGCCTGGAGAAGAGAAGGCTCCAGTGTGACCTAATTGTGCCCTTCCAGGACCTGAAGGTGCCAGTAAGAAAGATGGGGACTATTTACAATGGCATTTAGTGCCAGGACAAGGGGGAATGGCTTCAAAGTGCCAGAGGGCATGGTTAAGTGGAATATTGGGAAGGAATTGTTGGCTATGAGAGTGGTGAGGCCCTGGCACAGGTTGGGCAGAGAAGCTGTGGCTGCCCCTGAATCCCTGGAAGTGTCCAAGATCAGGTTGGATGGGGCTTGGAGCAACTTGGTCTAGTGGGAGGTGACCCTATTTGCAGCAGGGAGGTTGGAACTCGAGGAGCTTTACTGTCCCTTCAAGCCAAGCCATTCTGTTCTTCTATGGCTCTATGGTAGTCACACCAAAGGGGTGGCTCAGAGGTGGCTCTTCTGGCCAGCCCTTCTCATGTACTCTTCTGCTGCTCCTCCCTGCTCCTGATCATGCCCACAGCACCCACACGTGCCATGAACAGGTGTGTGCCCCCCTGTGCCCTCCTGCCAGTCAGCACTCAACGTTCCCAGGATGTTTGCACAGCAAGTGCCTGCCCAGCACTGCCCTTGTGCACTCCTGAGCTCTGCAGTATTTTCCACCTGAGGAAAGGTCTTCAGTATTGGATTTTTTGCTCTGGGAAAAACCAGCCAGGATCCTCCACTGTGCATGTGAGTGCTTGCTCCCAGCTGGGAAGCAGATGGCTGTAGGCCCACTGAATCCCACCAGGCTGCACGTGAAGGGGAGCTTTGGGTGCACAGTTTCTGCATGTTCAGACTCATGTTTGCACTCCATGGTACTTCTGTGCCTCACCAGCACATTAGTGGCTAACGTGTTATTAATCACGTATAGAGCATATGTCCTGCACCAAGACACATGGACACACCATTCCCCTGCCATATGTGACAAATTAAAGGGGGGGGGGAGGGATGTCTAAATGAGGAAAACAAGGAGTCTGGCTGCCTGTAAGTGCCCATGGGTGAGCAGCACATGGCAGGGAGAGCCACCAACCCTGAGGGGCGGGAGCACCCTCAGCGCTGCCAGCGCCAGCACACCCTGCCATGGTGGCCACACCTGGGGATGGATGGATGGATGGATGGATGGATGGATGGATGGATGGATGGATGGATGGATGGATGGATGGATGGATGGATGGATGGATGGGGAGGTATTTTGTGCCTTATCCCACTGGAGGGAAAGCAATTGGCTTTTGGCGGGGACTGAGCAGTCCCATCCCTGCTCCCTGGATCTTTGTCCATGTTAAATGCACACGTGGCTCTGGTGCAGGGCAGTAATTCTGGGAAAACTCTTCTGACCACTAGCAGGAGACCACCCCTGGGAGGTGGTCCTTGGTGTTTAAGATGCCATGTGGATGCCAGGATCACAGATGCCTTGAGGAGCCGGAGCCAGGGATGAGATGCTACAGAGACAGGTGCTGTGCCAGCCTTGGCACAGTGCTGGTGGTAGCAGAGCTGGAAGCAGCTCCAGAGCAGGAATGCAGGCAGGAGCTCAGCACAGCTCTGGAAGCTGTGTGCTCTCACCAGCGTGCTGGGAATCACTGCCCAGCTCAGGCAGCACAAGCCCTGGGGCTGTCAGGGCTGGTCATGCTCATGCTGCTTCTCCACAGGAGCCTTCAGAGCTGCATCTCCTCTGAGCATCTGCAGGTCACCTGTTACCAGCGCCATAAACTCTCCTGCCATCTGGGACCAGCAGCAGCTGGCACAGCTTTAGGCACAGCTGGGTGCCCTGCCCTGAGCCCTGAGGCCCCCATGGCCTGTGATGGCCCTGGCTGTGGCCACCACTGCCCATGGGGCTCACGATGGGTGGCTGGTGAGGCAGGACAAGAGCCAGTGTGTTACCCAGCGTGGGCTGACAGGCTCAGCAGATGCTGTCGGCTGCTTTCTGGAGCAGGGGCCTGAATCTCAGCAGCACGAGGTGCCTGAGGGTGACCAAAGGGGAGGAGACAAGTGACAGAGCATCTGCTGCACATTAATGATGGGACAGAGATAAGGGAGGGAGATAAAAACTGGTGCCCTGCCTCCCTCTCTCCTGAAAGGAACAGTAAAATGGACAACTCTGTCCCTTTTTGAGTTAGTCATCCTGAAAGGATGTGGTTTGGGGCAGCTCTTTGATCTTTTCTTGGTCCATAGCAGGAAGGACACAATAGTTCTCACACCACAGAAGGCTGCAGGGGCTGTGCAGGACACAAGCACTCCTTGGCATATCTGGAGTGGAGAGGTGGGGCTCCCACAGTTCCACTTCACCTGCCGTGCCCAGGAACATTACTACTCCCCGTGTTTGATGTTCAGTCAATTCTTCTTGTCCAGTCCAGGGTCCCAAAGAAGAACAGTGGGAAGCTCTCAGAATTCCCCCAACTCTGCCTGCATCTCTGAACTCAGTTTCAAGTCAGTTTAGCTGGGGATTTCAGTGTCACAGTCATGTGTGGGGCACTTCATGGGAGGAGGGTTGAGGGGTCAAGCAGCTTGTGCACACTGGGAACAGTCAAGGCCTTTTCTTCTCACCTTGCCTGATGCCAGAAGCTCCAAGGCACATTTATCTCCACATCCAGGTCCTTTATGGTGGCTCTCAGCCTTTCCAGTGCATTGTCATAACCACAGCAGGTGCCACCAAGGAACGAAGTCCACCAGGATCAGCCTTAACTTCTCCAGTGCTCCACATGTGGCTTTATGTCTCTCACCCCGAGCTCTTCCAAAGCCCCACAAAACCATCCCACCTTCCTTCCCTGTGCCCCCAGGTAAGAGAGGGATTCTCCACGTGGTTTTGGAGCTTCTTGGGCTGCTCTTGGCAGCTGTTGGTCTGCAGTATCAAGTCTGGTCATGGTCAGAGACAAACCAAAGAGCCCTGGAGCTTCCCAGCATGCTGCCAGCAAGGAGACACTGAAGTCAGCCAGAATTCCAGGGTGTGTGGAGAGCCAGGTGAGGAGACACTCCATGGGCTGGAGAACAGCCAAGGGGATGTGGCAGCTTGATTTTGGCACCAACCCCTCTCCCCTGGGACAAAGGGCACTGGGATTTAGGAAAACATATCACCTACCTGTGGCTCTGCAGGGGGATTTTGTTTTGTAACAGGATTTATTCATAAAGCCACAGCAGCAGGAAAGCAACGCTTGTCCTGCGGGCCCTGCGATGTGTGTCTAAAGTAAATTAGAACAAGGTCTGTGTGTGAAGGTTATAAACAAACATAACACAGGTTAGGAGAGGGGAGGGAGAGAAAGAGTTGGAGGGACAGAGAAAAAGGCAGAGGAAGAGGGAGGGGAGAGCCCTTTCATAATTCACAGTTCCTGAAATAAAAATAAGGCTGGAATCATGTTTTGAGTAGAAGGGAAAGTGCGTAGGAAGTGTGTACTTGCCAATCTGCCCAAAAAAAATAGTTGCTTTTTATTTTCTTAAGAAGGCAATTATGTATTTTTGTCATCCCCTTCCTACTTTGAAGCCGTTGAACCTGCTTTGCTCAAACTTTCCAAAACAATTTGCCCTCAGGCTGCTGCCAGAACTGCAGCACTCCCAGCCCAGGATGAAAGGCTGGTTCTGTGGGTGCAGGGTGTGTGTCTGCACCTCGTGGAGCTGGAGCCACCAGCTCCCCCCACCCTTCTTTGCAGGGCAAGGGCAATGCTGAGGCTTCACCTTCCCTTGGCTCACCTCAGAAGCTCTCCACAGCTGCTCAGGGATGCTAAAACGTCAGTGTGACTCCAGAGGAGTATCTCCGGTTGCTGCTTCTCCTGACCATCCCACCGTGGGAGATGAGGGTTTGGATGGAGGACAAAGGTGGTGCTCAGCAGGCTCTGGGCAGGGACTTCTCAAGATCCGTTGTCAACCTCATCATTTACAGAGGGAAGTTCCATCCCCATCACAGTACCTCCTCCTCTCCATCTGAAGTCCCTGCCCCGTCCTGGGCTCCACAACTCTTTAGGAACCACTGAAGCACTGGGGTGCACACTGAGTGGCTTTGGGGTAGATGCCATGGGGTTGAACTGCTTGGGTTGTTCCTGAGCTTCACAGCAACTTGGAAGGATGGGCAGAACATCAACAAGTTTTGCCCTCTGTTGGGTTCCTGTGCCTCCAGCTCTGCTGTGTCGGTGCCCCTCACTCCCTGAGATGTCTTCTGTTCCAAGGAAAGCATGTGCTCACACCTACAAGTGAGAAAGGCACTTGAAGCAGCAGATTGCCTGGATTTAAGGCTCCTGTTCCACCTCCAGCAGAAAATGAAATGGTTTGTTGGGTGATATTAATGTACAATTTGAGCTGCTGGTGGTTTAGACTCTGCAGAGCTGTTGCAGTCAATGTGAGAAGGATAAGGCTGCATGTAAGAGGAAAGGGATCATTTCAGTCCAACAAGAGTTGACCAGGTGACAGCATCTGAAGTCCTTCCAGTTCCATGTGCACATGGCCATGCTGACAGAATTCCAGCCACTGCTCCTTGCCCCACCCTGCATGCAATATCAAATGCTGCCTATAAATTACTAATAAGAAGGATATGGACCTTAGAAAACAGGGCAGTGCCCGTGGGTGGGGTTGGATCAATTTTCTACCTCAGTGTAACCATGGCAGTAACTTTGATATTCATGATATTCATACCCAGGAGGCAGGAGCTGGACATTAAGGTCACTAGACAGTAGTATTGCAAGTAGGACATTACAAAGATGCACAGGCTTGGAGCCCCTGAAGGCAGATGGGAGCGACCCAGCCATGGCCAAATGTCTTCCTGCCTGGTGAGACAACTCCATCTTCCTCCTCCAGGTCCCACACTCAACCTTAGCTCTGTCTTGTACTTCTAAATATGACAGATGTGGCCGTGACTGGGTTGGTATGAAGAGAATCACACCATGGTTTGGGTTGGAAAGGACCTTGAAGATCATCCAGTCCCATCCCTGCCATGGGCAGGGACACCTTCCACCAGCCCAGGTTGCTCCAAGCCTCGTCCAACCTGGCCTGGGACACTCCCAGGGATGGGGCAGCCACAACTGCTCTGCCCACCCTGTGCCAGGGCCTGAAACCCTCACAGGGAAGGATTCCTTCCCAATATCCCATCTGGTGAGGAACAGTGAGAGGGGAAAAAGCAAACACAAATCAGTTCAGCAGCCACATCATGAACCTGTCCCTCGGCTTCTCTGAAAGACAAACTGGCAAAGATATACCTTGATAATCAAGAATTGGATTAATTAGAGTTGCTCTACAAATGTGATGTGACTCACAGACCACGTGCAGTACAAACCACCCCTTTATTTCACAGTCCATATTCTCTTTTTTTTTTTTTTTCTATAAGACCTTATTTTCTGGTGTATCTACTCTTTGAAAAAAATGAAGTTTCAAAAGAAGTAAAACTGGTGAGGAGAAGGGTGTGACCATGAGTATCATGATGAGGGAAAGGCAGTTATGAATGCACTTAATGTTTGCAGTAATTAAGTAACTGTCTGAATTCCTAAATCCCGATTTTGAAATCGTTTGGTTGACTTGACACGTCCAAGTCCCAGAGCTTTTAATTCAAATATAAAGCTTGATTGGCAAATTAATATAAGGCTATGAAGAAAATTAATGAAAGATTAAAGACCAACAGCTCATGCTGATATAAAAATTACCCCTCCAAAATAGGTTATGCAATAATTAGAATAAGTTACCACTATGTTAATATTAATTCTGATACACCATTTATTCATCGATTAGATTTACTGATTCCCAACGAAGTTCTAAAATCTTAGATGTGTGTGTTGAGTCTTTCCAGGCACTGTTAATCATCTTTATTTTCGATTCCATAATTTTAAAAATTGCTATAAAAGGAATTTTCATTAATAAATTGTGTAGTGGAGCACTTGAGTTCTCAGTTGCACTAAGCTAAATGAGATCTGAAGAGCCATTAGGACCATGGAATGGGCAATTGATTATCCAAAATTACTTGGTCAATCCACGAACTCGCCCGCTTTTTCCGTGTCAGCCTCTGCATCTCATGTTGGCCTGGAAATTTGGTAAAGAGGACACCTCAGGTTGCTTTCAGCTGGGCTTTGTTCACAGAGTGCTGCAGCCTGGAGTGGTTTGCAAGTGAGCCACGAGTCAGCAGAGCCTGGAGCCAGGAGGGACATCCCTGTGCTGGGGGCATCAGGGCAGGGAGGGGATTGTCCCGCTCTGCTCTGCACTGGGGCGGCCTCACCTGCAACATTGGGGCAGGTTGGGGGGACACCATGGAAGGGAGAGATTGAGCCATTGCAGAGTGTCCAAAGGAGGGCACAGAGATGGGTCAGGGCCTGCAGGGGAAGGGGTGAGGACACTGAGGGCACTTGGGGTGTTCAGCTGGACCAGAGGAGACTGAGGGGACACCTCAGTGCAGGGACAACTCCCTGGGGAGGGGCAGAGCAGGGGCAGGCACTGATCTGTGCTCTGTGGGACCAGGGACAGCCCCAGGGAATGGCTGCAGTTGTGTCAGGGCAGGGTCAGGGGGGATCTCAGGCAAAGGCTCTTCTTCCCCCAGAGGGTGGTGGGCACTGCCCAGGCTCCCCAGGGCAGTGGGCACAGCCCCGAGGCTGCCAGAGCTGCAGGAGGGTTGGGATGATGCTCTGGGGCACAGGGGGTGACTCCTGGGGATGGTCCTGTGCAGGGCCAGGAGCTGGACTGGATGATCCTTGTGGGTCCCTTCCAGCTCAGCACGGTCTGTGATTCTGGGATTTGTGTCTCAGGTTTCACAGGCTGTGCAGAGAAAAGAAGGGACACATTATCCAGCAGCTTGGGCTGTGGAGCAGGGCTGGGACACGAAGATTTAGTGTGTCACATTAATTGGGCCAGACGAGGTGTCAGCCGTGTCTTCAGAGGGTGTGGAAAGGAAAAGCCTTGGCACTCCCCCCAGATGTGACCTGGGTAGGGTTTGTTGCCAAGTTCAGGTTTTCTCCTGGTTTCCTCCCCTTAATGCCAATATTATTTCATCTAGCCCACTAAACTGGAGATCAGCAACCTTTCTCAGCTGAGAATATCCCAGTATTTTAAAATAAATTTTTTATTCCATAATTGTGTTCAGCTTTATCATTACCTGTTGTCTGCTCTGCAGCACTTTGGTTAATACACTGGAATGTTTTATGGACTCTGCAATTTATTGCACTGCTTCTCTCTCTGTCTTGTTTTTGACGGATGATAACTAAATTCCTTTGTTTCTGATCACTTATTCTTGGTTTATAGTGCAATAAAAAATAAAAACAGCCCAGTAAAATAGTGTAAATTGAGTGCATGCAGCTGCATATACCTGGTTTTCCTTATTGAATCAAGGCATGCCCCTATCCCTGCAGCCATGGCCTTGTGCTCCCTCCCAATTCCAGTGACAGGAAGAACCTTTTTGCTGCTGCCACAAGGAAAGAACCATCAGAGTCACACAAATGGTCCTCAAATCTCAGCTCCATCTTTGTAGAATCAGAGACTGATTTGGGTTGGAAGGGACCTCAAAGCTCATCTCCTTCCACCCCCCCTGCCATGGGCAAGGACACCTTCCCCTATCTCTGGTAGCTCTAAGCCCCATCTAACTTGGCCTTGGACACTCCCCGGGATGGGGCAGCCACAGCTGCTCTGCCCAACCTGTGCCAGGGCCTGAAATGCTCACGGGGAGAAATTCCTTCCCAATATCCCATCTAACCCTTCAGTCCCTCACCTTAAGGCCATTCCTCCTAGCCCTGTCCCTCCATCCCTTGTCCCAAGTCCCTCTCCAGCTCTCCTGGAGCCCCTTCAGGCACTGGAAGGGGCTCTCAGGTCTCCCTGGATCCTTCTCCTCTCCAGGTGACCCCCCCATCTCTCCCAGCCTGGCTCCAGAGCAGAGGGGCTCCAGCCCTGCAGCATCTCCAGAGCCCCCTCTGGACCTGCTCCAGCAGCTCCATGTCCTTCCTGTGCTGGGGGTCCCAGAGCTGGGCACGGCACTGCAGGTGGGGTCTTCAAGAGTCTCCAGTTAAAGTCTTGGCTGACCCTGACAGCCTAAATTCCCTTTGGGTGGCTGAGCTCTTTAAAGGCCTGTCCACAAAATACACCAACCAACCAACCAAAAACTAACAAAAAACCAAACCAAACAAAAACCCCAACTTGTTCTGGACATGCATCTCCTCTCCTCAACTCTTTGACCTCCCATGGGCTACAGAACCAGCAACATGTCCTGGACCCAGGCAGCCCCTGGGTGCTCTCCAGCTGCTTCCCACCTCCAAAGTCAGATGTTAAAACCTCTAGTGGCCAGTCTCAAGGCTTGCCCAAGCTCTCAACCCATGGAGCTCTGTCACATTCCTCCGTTCTGGAGGGGACAGAGCCTCGCGGTGGTGGAGTCCTGGAAGCCCCACACCTGCTACATTTCCTCAGACAAGCCCTGGCTCTCAGCTCTTCATCTCCTGTGCCAGGACCTGCCTGTCTAAACGTGGGGGAAGAGCAGAAACCTGTTGCATAAGACACACAATCATCTCCCTGCAGCTTCCTGCTGCAAATCACATTTCAGCAGATGATTCTCATCTTCCTCGGAACTAATGAAAAACCCTTTAATTCAGTGTGTTGACATTAAAGCTCAGATCTCTTCCCTGGAATACAAATGGAAAGGGGACCCAGGCTTTTCCAGATAAAGGCAGTTGAGAAGGCTTGGTTTGCTTTTACCTGTGGATTTAACCTGTATTGGTTTGTTTAATGCTAAAAGAGCAGAGAGGGTGGAATTCCTCTGACTAAAATCAAATGTCCCAGTTTAGGTCAGACCTGTCCCTTGGCAATGCAGATGACTGAAATCCCGAGATGGCAGAGGCACAGCCCTCCAAGACTTCCCCAGGACACCCACATGCCTTTGTGCTGAAACAATCTCCCTGGGCAGTGCATTTGGTCCTGCCGGCTCCCTCCCTTTCCCTGCTCTTGCATCATCTTTCAGCTGCCAAAGACCCTGCCCAGCCTCTATTTCAGCTCCTGATTTGCCAGGGGGTCTTCTCTTGGGAGGATCCCTTTATCTTCTGCTGGAGAGAGGAGGGTGGGAGGAGGCCAAAGTCCTCTTCCAGTGTGAAGAAATGAATTAAGACATCACCCTGCGCCCCTCAACTGGTGCACATATGGAGATCATGCTCCTGAAGAAGCTCCCACTGCTTCTATGCTGAGGAATAACCTGCAGTGTGGGACATGTTGGTGATGACAACAAAGCTGGTGGTGTCTGGGCAGCCTTGCCCTGCTCCTTCACTCCTCCAAGCTCCACGTGTGATGTGGAAGGGAATGTCAGTGGTCTTTCCTTCACCTCTACAAGCAGCCTGTGTAATGCCTCCTTCCCTCCTCACTCTGTCCCTGCTCATGTCCTAATTAATCTCCCACTGACTCAGGTCTGAGTCACAGAATCATCACAGAATCATCACAGAATCATCACAGAATCATCACAGAATCATCACAGAGTCACAGAACATGCTGAGCTGGAAGGGACCCACAAGGATCATCCAGTCCAACTCCTGGTCCTGCACAGGACCATCCCCAGGAGTCACCCCCTGTGCCCCAGAGCATCATCCCAACCCTCCTGCAGCTCTGGCAGCCTCGGGGCTGTGCCCACTGCCCTGGGGAGCCTGGGCAGTGCCCACCACCCTCTGGGGGAAGAAGAGCCTTTGGCTGAGCTCCCCCCTGCCCCTGCCCTGACACAACTGCAGCCATTCCCTGGGGCTGTCCCCGGTCCCCACAGAGCAGAGAGCAGTGTCTGCCCCTCCTCTGCCCCTCATCTGGAAGAATCACTGGGAATCTGGAGTTCCCAAACTCTGCACCAGTCCCTCTCTGGAGGATCTCACTTTATCCTGTGTTCATCCAGGCTCAGAGCCCAACAGACTCCCTGAGTATCTCTCCTGCTTTCTCCCAACATCCTGCCACCACCTCCAAGACCAAGACTTGTATATGTATGTGGCCAGCACACATGAAGAACCTTTGCTGCTCTCCTGGGGTCTCATTCCAGAGGTACCTTCCAGATAATGCCCCTGGAGATGTTCCTGGTGCAGAAGTCAGTCCCTCAGACACAAACAGGATCCACCATGGCACTCTCCAACATGGACCTGTCCAGGGAGGCAAGGTGTGTGTGTTTTGCACTCCGAGTGCAGACATTCAGCCCAAATTTGACAGCATGCTCTTGTCTTCAGGTGAGACACGTGAAGACCTGGCAAGTGCCTGGCTGCTTTCTCCTCACCTTGTGTGAACAACTCACAGGCGTGGAGGAAGGAAGAGATCTCGTGGTTTCGGAAAGGTGCTCGGGAGCAGCTGATGTGAGTCACTGCCAGGCACAAAGACATTAAAAGTGGCTCTAGATACCTGCCAGATTAGGGAGATGAATCACAGTCGTCGTGACCTCTACATGTGTCTGGCAAGGAGTTCTCTTGTTACCTAGTGAACAATCTGTTTTTCATGAACCCAAAATAACAATGTTTAGGAATACATTTCGTTTTCTCTTCCCAACTCCATGTGAGTCACTGGCACGGAAGGAAAAGAAGGAGGAATCCTCTATATAGACATGCACATGGCTCAGGAATTCTGCACAGGGAGCCTCGGGGTCCAGATTGGTGCCCCACTGACACCCCCTCCTTTGCTGTGCTGACTGACTTGGCACAGGGGCAGTGTGGTGAACCAGGGGTCCCCACTGGCACCTCTTCAGCCCAGATTATCTCCTGTGCTTCCTCCTGTCATCTCATTTGCCTCCCTCAGAAGTGTCTGGCTTGGATGCCGTGGTAAACTTGCTGGCTGCTGCCAGCCCTGAGCCAAAGCTTGCCTTTCAAATTTGAAACAAGAGCAGGTTGTAGGCTTGACATTTTTCAGTAACTAAGCCAAAGTATACAGCAAATGATATTTTTACCTTTTCTCTCGGTGTCCTTTTCTTTTCTCACGTCTATTTGCTCCTGTCTTCCTTTGCCTCACTAAAAAAAAACCAACAAAATTTCAAACTCAAGTGTCACCAATACAATAATTGCCCTTTCAATGTGTCCCTGTCCAAGATGACTCTGAGCAACGGGGCTGCCGGGTCAAAGACTCGTTCTTGGAGGCACCTGAACGTAAGGGGAGCGTGTTGCAGTGACAGATTCAATGTCGAAGGCTGTGCTTCCCTCCCTTCTCTTCACAGGCATTTCAGAGGCACTTCCCGGCAGTTCAGTTTGCTTGCAAGTGGCTGTGTGCCAGCTGCAGCTTAGATCCAGCTGAATATTTCATGGCAGAGCAGGATTGCTTCCCTTCTGTGGCCACCCCACAACAGCCAGGGGCAGGGTGACTTGCAGATGCGACTCCACTCTCCGACTGCCGGTGCCTTCAGGAGCCCCGTGGGCAGCATGGAGCAGGAGCTCACATTTCTGGGAAGGCTCAGCTCTCTTGGTTTTGTTTGGTTTTTTTTTAAACTTATTCATTGCAAGAACTGAAAACAATCTGAAGCAGCCAAGAAGGTGAATGTCTCTGTTTAAAGAAGTGTTTGAGCCCCTTACAGTATCTAAAGGGTCTCCAAGAGAGCTGGAGATGGAGTTTGGACAAGGGCACAGAGGGACAGGACAAGGAGGAATGGCTTCAGACTGCCAGAGGGCAGGGTTGGATGGGATATTGGGAAGGAATCCTTCCCTGGGAGGGTGGGCAGACCCTGGCACAGGTTGGGCAGCGAACCTGTGGCTGCCCCATCCCTGGGAGTGTCCAAGGCCAGGCTGGACAGGGCTTGGAGCAACCTGGGCTGGTGGAAGGTGTCCCTGCCCATGGCAGGGGTGGCACTGGTTGGGCTTTGAGGCCCCTTCCAGCCCCAACCATTGTGTGATTCTATGAGTTCATAGCAGGGGACATAGAAGGAAAGAGGGAGAAATGCTGAGATGGAACAAACAGGGCAAAGCACCATGTGAGGTCCAGAACTACATTCTGTGTTTGTACATCTGCATTTAATCAGGAGACTGGACCTTTGGTGGTGCTTTGACCTCCGACCACTGTCCCTGAAGGGCCCACCCCAGCAGTTCAGAGCCTGGACAAGCCACCCAGGGATCACAAGTCCTGCCCTGTCCCAATGTACTGGTGTCCTCTGCAATGTAGACAGGGGCAGCAGCACAGTCCCATGCGGAAGCCCCAAAGCCCTCTCCCCCACTATCCCTTGTACATCCTTTTCTCCTGCATAAAGGACCTGGCTGATCACCCTGAGACCTTCTTCCCCATCCCAGTGAGAAAGGGCCAAATTCTGACCTTCCAAAGGTCCTGGCAAAAGGGCTGAGCTGTGACTCTGCTCCTGGGGAGGACAGAGGGTGTTTCCATCAGGACACTCCTGACAAGCACGAAGCAGGATTGCCAGGGATGTGGCACCAACAGCATCCCCAGACAGGTCAGGGGAGCCTTGAATCAGCAGATCTCCCACCATGATCCCACAACAGCCAGGACCAAAAATGCTGCTTATTAACACAGAAATTTATGTTGCCTCTAAAGTACACTCACAGTGACATATTTAGTAACCCAATTAATACTCTGCGACAGACATTTTAGTGTAATTAATTCTGGTATCTGTGCTCCCTTTAGAGGGATATAAATGGTTTGTGTTGTGCTGTTGGTCACTGTGGCCACAGGATTTCACATCCCACCATCCATCCAGGACACCTCAGAGAGGTCCACGGCCTTCAGATCCCTCTGCAAGTCACCCACCCCTGGGGTGGGGAAGGGGTGCCCAGTTAAAAACAAAGCAGCATTGTGTGCTGTGGAGGGTGTGGGCTGTGGGTTTGGGGGATGGAATGGGGTGGGGTGGGATGGAATTGATAGGTGGCTTCAGCCCCACACCCCATCCTCTGCAGAGCCAACTGCAGCCCCCAGGTCCCCACATCTCACCTGGTGCCATCCATGCTGGGCACACCATTTTGGGTAGAACCCCTCAGCCCTGCAGGGCCTTGGTGTCGATTCCAGCTCTGGAGCAGAGTTGCCACGGAAACTGATAGTGGTGATTTTTTCTGATCTCCAAACCCAGCCCATGGCATCAGAGCTCCCACCCAAGTGCCTGCAGGGAGATTCCTCCAACAGCAGCTGATGGGGGACACTTACTCCTCCTGCCCACTCTACAGCCTCACATTTGCCCACAGTGAAGCCCACCCAAGTCCTGAGCGTGAGCACAGCCAAGCTTTCCAAGGCTTCCCAGAAATCCACTGGTTTTCATACCCCACCTCTCCTCCTCGCCCTCCAAAACACCCCCTTGGCAAATGCCACCTCCAGGAGCCTGCAAAGCTGTTCCCTTCCCTGCTCCATGTCCTCAACCCGACATCAGGTGCTCAGGCAGGAGGGGCAGCAGAGGAGATGGAATGCTCTGGAGCATCCCTGTGGAAGGAGAGGCTCTGGAGACAGGGAGGAGACACCAGAGCCCACTGGAGGGTTGTCAGGCAGACCTGATGTGGAAGGGGGACAGGGTGGGTGTGGTGGTGGCTCTGGGCAGGGAGAGATCAGAGCCAGGGCTGGGGACAGCAGGGAGGGGACACACACTGCACGGAGGTGCCTTCAGGCAGAGCAGTCACTGCTTCCCTACTTTCCTGCATCCAGAGGCTGCGTTTTCATTATTCATCCCCCTTCAGGGGAACTATCTCATACTAATAAAAATGTCAGAAGGAATACCCAGGTACATGCACACAGCAGATGAGGGGCTGCCACAATGCATGGAGACGCGTGGTGATTTGGGGCTGTGGTTCCCTGCCCGGCACGGGGTGTTGCCTGAGGGAGGGCAGGGCAGGTGCCCATCCTGAGGCAGGAGGCTGGGAACTGGAGCCTGGGTACCACAGCTGCCTGCAGCTGGAGCTCCTGTTTGGTTGCAGGCTCTGCTGCATCCCACTGCCTTTGCTGTCCCTCTCTCCAGTGTTTTTCTTCCCCTGGCTCAAGCCTGGGCTGAGTCTCCCAAACCATCTATGCTGCAGCAAAATTCTGCTCTGCAAACCCACTGACGATGCATGGAAGTGTCCCTGTCAGTGATGGCAGCTGTGGGAGCACCAAAATTCAGTTCAACATTGGCCCAGGAGGGGTGCCCAGGGAAGCTGTGGCTGCCTCTGAATCCCTGGATGTATCCAAGGCCAGGCTGGACAGGGTTTGGAGCAACCCGGGCTAGTGGAAGGTGTCCCTGCCCATGGCAGGGGGTTTGGAACAAAATGAGCTTTAAGGTCCCTTCCAACCTAAACCATTCCATGATTCTCTGGTTCTAACTTTGCAATAGCTCCTGTTTACTTTCCTTAGGAAAGTCATGACCTTTGCTTGTGGCCCTGCTCTGCTCATCTCTTCCCTTTCCTGTGGAAACCACCTCCTTCCCTGGGGACAGTGGGCTGCTGCAGCTGGCCAGATGTGCAGGGGTGTGCTGTTTCTCTTCACTTCATGCCTGCCCCCGTACATCCCAGGGCTCTCTTGGCGTGGTGCTGCATCCCAAATCTGCATTAGGAGCATGGTCTTAGTGCTGCAGCTCCGTGGGAAGAGCGAGAGCTCCAATTCCCACCGCGATTAGTGGGTGACAGTTCTGATAAATCAACAGGTTTAGCACCAACATGTGTGCTCAGCATTAACTCTACACGTGCCAGGCTCTGGCTGAAGAGATTATTATTCACCAGGAAAGGGGCAGGGTTGTCCTCAGCAAGTCCCTCTGAGGAGCTGCCACATCCCTACCCTGGCTCATGCACGTGTGTCCAGCTGGATAATGGCACCAGCACAGACATACGGGATAAACTCCGTGTGTTTGAACAGCTGCAGACACGGGAGAGACAACACACCCCTCTCACACCCACGAGGGCTTCAAAGGTGGTGAAGGGCCTCAAAGGGAAGCTGAGGGTACTTGGTTTGCTCAGCCTATGCCAGGGCCTCACCACCCTCACAGGGAAGAGTTTCTTCCCAATATCCCATCTAACCTGTCCTCAGGATGTGGGAAGCCATTCCCCCTTGGCCTGTCACTATCTGCCCATATAAAAAGACCCTCTCCTTCCTTTTTATAACCCCCCTTAAGCTCCTGGAAGGCTGCAATGAGATCTCCCCAAAGCCTTCTCTTCTCCAGACTGAACAACCTCAGCTTTCTCAGCCTGTCAAAAACAAAGAAACGTTGCTCGGGACAAGGATGTTGAGAGACCAAAGTTTGGGTTTCCCAGTGGCTTTGACTGCAAATGTGGCCCTCTCCATCGGGCAGGGGTCACCCTTCCTCTGCTCCAATGGTGATGGAGACACCTGGACACATGGGAAGGTGTCACAGGGTCCCTCATCCCAAGGAGGCCCTGGCTGTGTTAGAAGAACACACTCCCTCAGTGTGTCTGGGACATCTGGGATGACTGAACCAAGGAGGGACGTCACCCCCTGCATCCAGCTCTTCCTCTTCAGTCCTTGTGCCATGGATTCACCCCACCAAAGCTCCTCTGTTCCTGCTGGCAGCTCCGGGCTGAGTCCTGGGTGAGGGTCCCCTGCCCAGGGCAGGGCTTACAGCAACAGCAGCGAGAGTGCTCTTGGAGTCTCCCACATCCTGGTGGGACCCACCACGGCCACGAAGGACCCACCACGCAGTGGATACAGCTGCCCAGTCAGTGCCTTCCCATTCCCAGCTGCCCTGGGTCGAAGGAAGGCACTTGTGATGGGACTGAGCTCCATGGAATGCCGTGGGCAGAGGTGGGTTCCATGGGGACTGCAGAGCAGCATCTGTCTCCACCAGCAGCCAGCAGCTCTGGGTAGCAGCAGATCCTTGCAAAGATCAGCTTTTGGAGTGGAGGAGTGCAGGGGAAGTGCCAGAGCTGTGCCTAATGCAGATTGCTTGTACTTGAGTGCAGACCACGTCAAAATCAGAGAGGAAAAAAACCTTTGCCAAGCAAACCCTCCAACACATCTGAGGTCCTTCCTGCTAAATCAATATTGGCAATGCCTGATGCTCTCCACGTGGGGTGGCAAGAGAGAAAATCAGCAGTGGGGATGATTTCCCACTAATATTGCTCTGGATGTCATCTGTTCCTCAGAACAAATATTTCATAACTCGAGGTTTCTGTGAGAACTTCAGTTCTGTTGTGACTAAACCTCCTGCCAGAAAGCACATATTTCCTTTGCCAGGCTAACACTTATTTCTTGAGCAATATTCCACTGCATTTCCAGGCCCTTCAGAATTAGAAGGCTTTGTTTTATCCCTGCCTTGAATAAATTACAATGTCTCTTTGACAAAGAGTGCCCTCGTACCAAATTGCCTGTGCATCCACCTGATTCCACTGGTTTTATTCAGTCTGCTTTGCTGCTGACAGAGTGCTTGGTCTGAGCTCTGGTGCCACTGGAAGGACTCTGGGCCAAAGCCTGGTCCCAGCTGATATTTTTCTCCTGGACTGTCTCTACTCCAGCAATGTAAACAGCATAAAGACCTCTGAGGGTGGCAAAGGGGATATAATCTGGGATTTGATGGGCTGTTTACAATTCCTCAGCCTCTGAGTGACAGCACAGAGTCACAGCCATGGGAATAGACTTTGTGAGATCTTGCCTCAGCTACAAGAGGATTAATGGCAGGGGGAGATTTGCTTTGTCTTAGTGATTTTTGGACAACTTCAGTCAATGGCAGTAAGCCGGGATAATTGCTGTGTGTGGCTCTTCCCCAGATCCCATTAACAGCAAGTTTAGCAATTTTTATAAGCAAACAAGGTGAAGATGACCAGTTCTGCTTCTTCTGGGGCAGCCACTGGAGCAGCAGCAGATGTTGGGGGACATCACACTGCATCACCACCCTCCCTGCAGGCTGTCAGTGGCTGCTTCTCCCTCCAAGCCATCACAGACACTCCAAAACCCTCTTTGCAGCCATCCTATGTCCTCTAAAAAGCACATGGACCTTTCCTGCCAGTGACCAGAGTGCTGGCAATAAACCCCCTTCCCGATGTGCCTTCGTTTGTGCTGCCTTTTTGTTCAGAGCTTCCTGCTCGCAGGCTTTTAGGTCCAGAAAGGCAAGTAGAAATGATTAACACAAGTTTTAATAAATCCTGATGGGGTCTTTTAGACTGATAGATCACCGGAGGTGGTTTATTACCATGTCTTGTAGCTCACATAACATGTTTTATTACTGTGCTTACAGTTACGGCCGAAATGTCTGCAACGTGCTTCGCCACGGACTAAACCTTCAGGGACCTGCTGGGAGGTGAAAACAAAAGTTTCACCCTTCATTTTTGGCAAAGTCAGGTTTCTAATCCATCAGACCCAGCGCTGCCCGTCAACGTGCCATCCCCGTGGTGCCGCTCCAGGTGCCCTCCCCAAGAGCTGCCCCCACCTCCTTTTCCCCAGGGGGCCCTTGTGGGGCACAACACCCACCCAGAGCAGGACAGCGGCTTTCTTGGGGTTTTTTACAGTTTGGCACTGCCTGGGTGTGGTCAGACTCCCAAAGGCAGGGAGCACCTTCCCGGGGCAGCTCAGGGTGATGCTTTTCCAAAGAGGTGAGAGGTAACAGTTCCTTTTTTAGTGTGACTGATGTCAGCACTTGGCAAAAATAGCAGCAGCGCCACCCCGGCTCCGCTGCCCGCCGTCTGCTGAGCTCTGGGAGCGGAGCGGGGCTCGCACGGCGGGGCTCAGACACCCCGACAGCTCCTGGGTTTGATGCTGCGGCTCCAGCGAGAGGCTGCAGCTAAAACAGCCACCAAGGCAATTAATTGCCAGTGTCTGTCACCCGGGGCAGGACCAGAAGGAGAGACAAAACAAGGCAGAGAGTGTCTTGAGCATCCGCATTCCCCGCTCGTGGGGGGGAGAGGGACTGACGTGCGCTCTGGCATCGCGGAGCCTTTGTTCACACTGCTGGAGAGACAGTGAGGATGGGCCAGACAGTCAAGAGGCAAAGGAAGGAGCTCCTAAAGGCTCTGCGGGGTCCCAGGACCACCGGGGTGCTGCGGCTGCCGCTCCAGGAGTGAGGGCATCCGTGTGATGTTGGGGCTCTGCAGTGCCATCCAGCTGGGGTCACAGCGCCGCGCTGGGCAAGGAGCAGATGGGTGCGACCTCTGGTTGATTCTGGTGGCAGGAGTTAGGAAAAACAAACAAACCACAAAAAACCACAGCAAAACAAAAACCCAAAACAAAACAAACAAACAAACAAACAAAAAAAAAAAAAAACAAAAACCCAAACCAAATCAAACAACAAAAAAAACCCAAAACAACCAACAAAAAAAAAAAAAACAAAAAAAAAAAAAACCAAAAACAAAAAAAAAAAAACAAAAACCCAACCCAAATCAAACAAAAAAAAAAACCCAAAAAAACAAACAAAAAAAAAAAAACAAAACAACAAAAAAGAAACCAAAAACAACTACACACCAAAACAAACCAAAGCGNAACAAAAAAAACCACAAAAAACAAACCAAAAAAAATCCCAAAAACAACTACACACTAAAACAAACCAAAGCGAAAAAAACCCAAACAAAACCCAAACCAAACCAAAAACAAAAAAAAAAACCCAAAAAAAAAACAACAAAAAAAAAACAAACAAAACCCAAAACAAAACAAAAAAAGACAAAAACCAAACCNAAACAAAAACAAAAAGACAAAAACCAAAACACAAACAAAACCCAAAAAACAAAAAAACAACACACCAAAACAAACCAAAGCAAAAAAAAACCAAAATCCAAACCAAAACAAAAACCCAAAACAAAAACAAAAACCCAAACCACAAACAAACAAAAACCAAAACCACACAAAACCAAAAAACAAACAAAACAAACAAACAAAACAAACAAACAGGTGAGAGCCTCCGGGTGTGACACAGAAGATGTTCTTGAATTTTGTACGTTTCATCGACTTTGCAGGCTCCTCCATTAAAGCACTGAGCAAGCCTGCAATAGTTGGTATGATTTTTGTATATTTTTCTGGCTAAAAACTCAATTTCTGGTAAGCCAGCAAGGCAAGCCACCCACTTCCTTCAGAGCAGTGCCCACCTCTATGGGCAGGCTGGCTCAGTTCCAGGGTGCCTATGGATTCAGCTGGAGTTAAAGTAGGCCACGTGTTTAAGAAAAATAAGGAGCACAGAAGTATTAAAAATCATTAAATCATGTTTGTATTCACAGAACACCAGAATGGTTTGGGTTGGAAAGGATCTCAAAGCTCATCTCATTCCACCCCCTGCCACAGACACCTTCCACCAGCCCAGGTTGCTCCAAGCCCCGTCCAACCTGGCCCTGGGCACTCCCAGAGATGGGGCAGCCACATCTGCTCTGCCTAACCTGTGCCAGGGCCTGAAACCCTCAACAGGGAAGGATTCCTTCCCAATATCGCATCTATCCCTGCCCTCTGGCAGTTTGAAGCCATTGCCCCTGGTCCTGTCCCTCCATCCCTTGTCCCAGGTCCCTCTCCAGCTCTCTTGGAGCCCCTTAAGGCACTGGAAAAGGATCTGAGGTCTCCCCTGAGTCTCCTTCTACTGCTGGAACAAAACACCTTGGAGTGACTGAAGGCAAAGCCCCAGACACCTCCTGTGAAGGCAGCTTGTCCACGGGGTGATTTAAACCAGAGTTTTCCCTTTTCTCAAGCTGATACCTGGCTGGCTGCTGGGCTGGCCTGATCCTCCCAGGGAAAGGAGACAAGAGAGAAGAAGGGAAGATTAAAGCCTGTGGAGCTGCCCATATTAACTCTGAGACATGTGGCAGATGTTTGTGGATCCCTGGGTGGTTTCCTGGCCGTGCCCAGATGCTCTGAGCACTCACTGCTGCCACGTCGCAGGACGTGCTCACCCTGAGTTTATTCACTGCATCAACTTCAGGGTGGAAAACCTTGTTGAGTTTTTAAATAATAGCAATTTCATATGCATTTGACTATTTCTGCCCTGTATGAGGCAATATAAACTCTATCTCATTTATCAATTAGCATTTATGAAGTCCTTATCACCATGGAATCAAAACACTGTAAATGGATTAAAAACTAAGCAGGCTGCCTGGGGGAGTCAGGAACTTCATCTCCTCTGGATTTTGTGAGGCAGTGTGATCTCATCGGGGTGACAGGGACAGACCCAATTTTTAGATATTTCCCAAAATCTGAGAAAAGACTCATTGCAAATAATTAGAGTAATTACTTGGGAATTAAGCAGCTCTTTATTCTGGACCTGCACATTTGGCTGTTCTGGAAGGGCTGCTCTGGAGGAATTCCTTCTCTGCTGCTTCTGCTGCTGCCTTACACTCAGTAATTTGGGCAGCCCCACCTCCCTTTCAGGTCAGCTTTGTGGAACCCTTTGTACCCATGTGAAGTGCCCACGTCCCACAGACACAGGCAGGATGCTGCTGTGTCCTGCCACTTTGGAGGCACTGACTGCAGCAAAGTGAAGGTCCTGTTGTCATCAGCAGGAGCAGGAGATGTCCCCATGTGCTCAGCAGCTTCAGGGTAAGGTGAAACATTTACTCCTAAGGTGGCAGACCAAGGGCTGCATCCTCATTTCAACAGTGGGAAGGAGAAATGGGCATCAGGACACTTTGTTGCCAGGATTAGTAAGGTCTGTCTTAAACCAGGGTGTTAAACCATTTTAGGGTTGCAGCTCAAAAGCACCAATTGGAAACCAGGATGCTGTTTTCCCATCTTCACCTGGACATGAGCTGGCAATGGGTGCTCACAGCCCAGAAAGCCAAATGGATCCTGGGCTGGTCCCACAGCGGGGGCAGCAGGACAGGGGGGGATTCTGCCCCTCTGCCCCCTCAGGTGAGACCCCCCTGCAGAGCTGCCCCAGCCCTGGGGAACAGCACAGGGAGGACATGGAGCTGCTGGAGAGAGTCCAGAGGAGGCACCAGGATGGTCAGGAGATGGAGCAGCTCTGCTGGGAGGAAAGGCCGGGAGAGCTGGGATTGTTCAGCCTGGAGAAGTTTTGGAATGACTGTGGCTTCCAGGACCTGAGGATTCAACAGGAAAGATGGAGAGAGTTTATTTCCAAGGGCCTGGAGTGATAGGACAAGAGGGAATGGCTTCAAACGGAGAGAGGACAGGGTTGGATGGGATATTGGGAAGAAATTGAGCCCTGGGAGGGTGGGCAGGCCCTGGCACAGGTTGCCCAGAGAATCTGTGGCTGCCCCATCCCTGGGAGTGTCCAAGGCCAGGCTGGATGGGGCTTGGAGCAACCTGGGCTGGTGGGAGGTGTCCCTGCCCATGGCAGGGTTGGAAGGAGAGATGATCTTTCAGACACACGACAGTCATTCCTGGGCAAGGCAGGCGGCAGCCCCAGGGCTGCTGCAGCTGAGGGAGATGTTCGGGGCTGAGCAGCAACCAGCCAACCTCACTAATGGAAGAGACTATTTTGGGGAGCAGTCCAGATGCTAATCCCCTGCAGCAACTGGGCTGTGACCACCAGGATTATCAGGCACCAAATGAATGATCCAGCAGCCCTGCCATGGACAGGACTGTGATGGGTACTTGTCCCCTCCCCCTTGTAAAGAGCAGTAGTTCTGATTTTATTTTATTTTTTTTTTTTTAAATATTGCTGAGGGTGAAGCAGAGACCAAGAATTGTACAGCTGACCTCTGCCCTGGCCAAGTGACCCTCCACAGGGGGACACGCCTTTCCCGTGCTAACCAAGTGCCCCACAATGTCACCTCAAACCACCAGCAGAAGAAAAAGCATAATGAGACTACATGCAGGATGCATTACTATGCCAGGGATGTGTTAAAATAAGAATATTCATCAGAACCCATTTCTTTATCCAAGTAGCCTTGAGCATTCATCAGTGAAAGAATGGACTCGCAGTAGCCAGCAGTCAATATTTGTCCAGCAGCAGTCGAGCAGAAACGGTCGTTTTGGACATCAGGACAGTCATCAGGCTCTGATTTCAGAGCAATCTCTCTGGTTCCCTGCTGGGGTGGAAAAACGCCGACTTTGGTAAATACTGAATGTCACGCCAAGGACAGAGGGGCCAGGAGCTAAGAGGCTATTCTGGTTGTGTTTACACATTGAGCATTTTCATGCTAAATTGGCTCTGGGATGCAGGTGCCAGCTGAAAACCACCATGGCCATGTGATGCTAATTGCTTACGCAGAGCACAAACACGCTGCTGCTTTAAATCTGCTCTAAAGACGTGGATGGGTCCACCACATGCTGGGCCAAGCACTGTGTCCACACCAGAGTGCTCTTTAATCTCCCTGTTATCCCATCAGCTCCTCCACCAGCCTGCTCCTGCCTGCTGGGTGCACCAGGCTTGATGTCTCCATCCCCTCCTAGACGTGGGCTGGACACCCTGTGCTTGGTTCTTCTCCTCTGGGTCTCTTCTGCTCCTGCTTGCAGTGGGTTTGCATCAGCTCTCTGAGTACAATGACTTTGTCTTGGATGCCCACCCTGGGATTAACATTTCCTGCAGTGCATCACACCATCACCAGAGCCCATCATCCAAACCCACAGCGAGGCACTGGCAGCACAGCCAGGCCCCCCTGGAGCAGTTTTCTTTGCTGGAAAAGCATCAGCAGGCAGGAGCAAAGGCAGCCAGCAGAGGACATGGGCACAATTCACCATCGGGAGAGTCACGGCAGGGAAGGGCAGGCTGTGGGCAAACAGGTGCAAAGGGGCTGCAGCAGAGCTGCTGTGCAGCCCAGCCAGGTGGCAGGAGCACGGGAGGGCACCAGGAAATAGCTGAGAGTGCTGCAAAATGCAGTGCTCCTGCTGGAAAGCCTCAACAGCTGCCAGCACTGCAGCCTCTGCCTCTGCCCCACAGGCACACACAGGCACAGAACCCCAGAACATGCTGAGCTGGAAGGGACCCACAGGGATCATCCAGTCCAGCTCCTGGCCCTGCACAGGACCATCCCCAGGAGTCACCCCCTGTGCCCCAGAGCATCATCCCAACCCTCCTGCAGCTCTGGCAGCCTCGGGGCTGTGCCCACTGCCCTGGGGAGCCTGGGCAGTGCCCACCACCCTCTGGGGCAAGAACAACCTTTGGCTGAGATCCCCCCTGACCCTGCCCTGACACAACTGCAGCCATTCCCTGGGGCTGTCCCTGGTCCCACAGAGCACAGATCAGTGCCTGCCCCTGCTCTGCCCCTCCCCAGGGAGTTGTCCCTGCACTGAGGTGTCCCCTCAGTCTCCTCTGGTCCAGCTGAACACCCCAAGTGCCCTCAGTGTCCTCACCCCTTCCCCTGCAGGCCCTGACCCATCTCTGTGCCCTCCTTTGGACACTCTGCAATGGCTCAATCTCTCCCTTCCATGGTGTCCCCCCAACCTGCCCCAATGTTGCAGGTGAGGTCGCCCCAGTGCAGAGCAGAGCGGGACAATCACATCCCCTCTGCACCCACCACCCCTTTTTCCAGGTACCTGCTCAGCACCAAACTGCTGATCATCTCCCTGCATCCCACACTCCCTCCCTCCTCAGATCACAAGACCTTGCCCAGCAGCACAGTTCTTCACCCAGGGCCCCTCTTCTCCTCCCGCCTCAGGTTTTGAGTTCATGTTTCCCGGTTTTTCTCTCAGTGCCCAGCAGGACTTTGCTCTCAGGAAACCTCTGCATCACTGGAGAAGGGGCAGCAGATCCGCCCTGGGAGGAGGAAAGGCACAGAACACCTTTACTGCACCCCTTCATGCACAAGGGCAGTTTGTGTCGAGGTGTAAGATGGGGCAGAGCAGTGTTAGAGCTCCCCTAACCCTTTTTCCTTTGTGAGTGCACGGTCTTTGCTCAAACCTCAGGTCACTGAGCTCCTCTGAGAGACACCTTGCCATCCTTCCACTCCTCGTGTCCACAGTGAGGCAAGAAAAGAGGATCCTGCTGCAGAGCAACCCCACCCATGGTGGGAAACAGCCCCTCAGCCTCCCGTGCTGTGGCAGCAGCCCCTGGGTGCTCAGCACTGCACCCAAGGGTGATGCCTGGGTGCAAGGAGCCAGAGCAGCTGGCAGGGTCACCTCGTGGTGTGCACTGATGGAACCATGGTCTACAACAAGCCATGATGTCACAAGACCAGCCAATGCTGAAGGAAGAGGCACGAGGACACAGCATGAGGCACATGCAGAGTGATGAGGAGTCCCATGTAGGTGAGGAAGGACAGGGGAGGGGGTGCAGGGTCCTGCTCCCTGCTGGGGAGGGTCTGCACACAGAGGTTCTGATCCCTGCTGGCCAGCAAGGAGCCAATTCTGAAGCAGATTATCATTATGTACCAATTAGCATGAACGAGCTGCTGTGCCAGGCTACAAAGCAGCAAAAGGGGCTGTCCAAGCCCAGAACCTGGTGCTCAGCTGGGCAATGCCCCACACCACAACAGGCAACAGCAGCACATCCTTCCCCTCAGCCAGGCAAAAAGCAGCAGTTTTGTGAAGTTTTCCCACAAAAACTGGTCTAAGAGGCAGCATCCCTGGTGGCTGGGCAGTCTGTGGCTGGCAACAAATGCTGGGAGAATCAACACCAACCCAGCAACACACCACCACCAGCAGCCCTTCCACCGTGACCCTCCGAGCGTGGTTGGCATTGACACCAATCCTCCAAAAGGTGACCCAGCCATAACCACGGGGCTGAGGAGCTCTGGGCAGCCAAGCACAGCTCTGCAGACTGATGGAGGAACTGCTGGAGGCCCAAAGAGCTGCTCAGTCACACCAGGAGCTGGATGGAATGTTGTTGTGTCCCCTCTCACCTTCCTGAGGGTTTTCCTGCTGGTTCTGAGCTCTCGCTGTGGAGTCCCTGCCCCAGCCAGCTCTCCTGTTCTCCCCCTCTGTCCCGTCACTGGGAAGCAAGTGCTGTCAGCCCAGGTGTGTGTGTGGCTGGCATGTGCAAAGAGCCTCCCTGGCTCAGGCTGGCCATGCTGGGTCTCGCTGCCCAGGCTGGATGTCCAGCCCAGCTCTCAGCCACCCGCTCTTCCCTCGGCGCGTTTCACCCTCTCCCACCACGCTGGAGGCTTCACTTTTCTCTTATCTGCCACAATTATCCTGGTAGACCTGATTCATCTCCACTGCCTGCAGTTCTGGGTCCTCTGGGAGAAGCATCAGGGATACCTGGCGACAAACAGCCTCCTTAAGGCAAAGTATGATTTTGAACAGGAAAAAAAAAAGCAACTGAGTAGCGCTCAGGAAAAAAATATCATCAAGTAGTTCTGATTTTATTTTATCCCCCAGAGCAGAGCAGAAGCACAGCTCTCTGCTCATGTGCTGCTCTGCTTCCCAAGCCACTGCTGGAACTGGGCTCTGAGGCAATGTGTGCACACGGGGAGGGCCCCTCTGGCAGCAGAGGTGGGGTGTGGTGGGCTCGGGACTAGAGCAGGAGCTCTAGCTCTGCGAGGAGGGGAGGTGCACCCAGCACCAAACACCCTCACCAGCCCCTGGAGAAACGGGAAGAGGCAGACATGAGCTGATATTGGAATCATACAATCGTAGTTCAGGTTGGAGGGGACATTGATGCCATTCTTGTTCCACCCCCTGCCATGGGCAGGGACACCTTCCTCCAGCCCAGGTTGCTCCAAGCCCCATCTAACCTGGCCTTGGACACTTCCAGGGAAGGGGCAGCCACAGCTTCTGTGGAAAACAATGAACTGAGAGGCTTCACCTCCAATATGAATCCCAAACCTGGCAATGGCCACAGACAATCACATCCACCACCAACAGGTTTGGAGGTGAACTTCGTGCATTTCCTTCCTTGCTGGAAAGGAAAACCTCCCTCTGATGAGTTGTCAGGATGCTGCTTCGCTCTGTATGGAGCAAAGTGTGAGTGGATCCATCAGGCCCCACCTCAGGAGCAGCCTGAGGGAAAACACCCACTGAACTCAATGGCAACTGCATTTGCTCTGCAGAGCCTGGCTTGGACCCCAGGGCTTGCAGCATTTGATGCTCGAGAAACTCCATCCTTTGTGGGGTCAGTAGTTTCCATGCTCGAGTTTCCCTCTGTTCTTCCTCTGAGTCTCTGTGCCACCTCCTGCCTCTCCACCCTGGATTTAGTGCTAGAGGAGCCCTCTGGACCCAGCTGAAGGAAAATAATTGAATAACATGCAACATTACACCCTTAGGTTTCTTTCATTCTCACACTTACAGGATCTGTAAGATCTAAAATGAGGTATCACCTTCAAGCTGCCATCCTGCCCAGCAACAACAAATTCCGACAAAAAGGGAGGATATTTCAAATCAAAACCTGTGAATTAACTCAAACCATCTCATTCAGGATTTTATTCACATTTCAGGGTACAGCTCTCACAGTAAATTAATAAGACACAAGCTTGCAATATTTTCAATGGCTTGATATGGCAGCATTTTTCTTTTCAATTAGGAAGAACAGCACAATTAGATTCCTCAGCCTTGGCTGGAAAGAAAACACCTTATTTCCTCCAGGTGAGGATCTTACCAGCATTCACATCTTTGGGATCTTCTGCCAGGTGAGCCCTTAAACAAACTGGGTGCCAGTGGAAGCTGCTGGCACCTGGGAAAGGGTTTATTCATGTGTTTTCCAAACAGGGAGAGGGGAACCAGGCCTGGCACAGGGATGTTATACTTCCTTTCCCAGCTTGCTGAGGTTCCTCCTTGCAGATGCTTTCCAGGCCTGGGGGAGGTGGAGGAGCTGCTCTGAGAGGTCACACTGTTTTACCCCTTCTCTGCATTAAGCAGCAGATTCCTCTCCAAAGTTTGGATGAGCCTTCTCTGGGACCAGGACAGTTTTTGACATCCAGCCTAATGGTGCAGTACCTTCAAGGGCCAAAATCAAGGCCACCGAGGTTGTCTTTCCTTCTAAAATTGTTTTCTTCAACCCTCATATCTTCGTCCCCACTTTGGTTCTATGACACCTGAGGCTGACTCCCAGCTCTGCTCCTGCCAGGGTTTGGAGAGCAGCAGGGACATTGTCTGCCTTGTCCCTGTTTTCTCCCCATTTATTTGGTAAATATGTGGTGCCCTGGACTTGTCAGAAACTCATTATGGGATAGTGGGAACATGGGGAGGAACCAGCCGTGGGTGTAAAACGAAAAGCAGGTCAGAGCTGTTTTGCCAGGCGAGGAGGGAGGGCAGCAGGGGAAGGAGACACCAGCCACAGCTGCAGATAAAAAAGCCTCCAACTCATTTCCTCTCTTCCACTAAAATGTCATAGTCTATCTTTGCCTGTAGTGCAACTGCATCCTGTAGGACATTTTCAAGCCGGATCCTTTGAACTTTATTAATCTCGAACAACACTTGCTCAAGAGAATTCAGACTTCTCTCAGGCCTGAGCTCAGCCAGTTTTGCAATGGGTTTGGCCATAAATGGTGTGCAGAGAAGCTTATGGAACTTGCAAGTCACAGGAAATAATCACGATTATCAAAAAAATCCCTTCTCTGGTTCCAGAAGTTTAGTGCCTGGCAGTTGGAGTTCACAAATTCACCAGGAAATAAAGCAAACCTTTTGATTTAAGAAGCAGGGCTAAGCCAGTCTCAAGGCTTATGTTCTGAAAGTTGGTAGAAAAAAGCTGCATGTGCAAGTCCTGGCCTGACACGGAGGTGCTGGGAGAGCAGGAAAATCATGCACAGAGCACAGCAACGAGGGGATTCCTTATTAAAGACAAACCAGCACAAAAATCCAATGTCTGTGTAGCTGTGGGCTCTGAGGCCAAGGGCTCCTGCTGTCCCATTCACGTCTGCTTGGCCAGGGGAGTCACCTGGCCCAGGTGCTGAAGGGGAGTTTGGCATCACAGAGCACAGGAGGCTCATCCAGGACATCCAGAGGGCCACAGGTTGGGTGCCAGGGTGAGGATGAGGATGGGTGATTTGGGATCTGGGGGACAAATCTGACCCAAATTAAGACAAGCCCCAGTAAGTGGGACTGGAAAAGACTGTGAGCCAAAAGCTGGGAGATGTGGAAGAACAAGATGAAATCACAGGACCATGGCATCAACCCCTAGAGAAGGTGACAAGGGTTACATGGAAAAGGCAAATATTTAGACCAAGCCTCTGCAGGATGCAGAGGAGAGACACAGAGCTTCTGGACAACACTGTAAATCTAAGAAATAAGACATGGGAACATCGAGAGGAAGGCAGAGAGTGCAGGGAGTTGGACAACCCACCCACCAGCAGTCTGTAGGATGAGCATCACTGTTGAGGACCATCACTGCTTTGGGGTTGGAAATATCAGTTTAGTGCACAGGCAAGAAAAAACTCAAACAACTAAAATGCTGGGAAGGACCAAGTGAGGAACTGGGAAGAAAACGCAGCAGAGAAATTCCGTCCTGGAGCACTGGTGCCCTCAGCCCCAGGAATGAAGAGAGAACTGCCACTCTCAGAGAGGGGGAAAGGGGACAGTGAGGAGCAGGGAGAAGAGAGCAGCACACATCTCATACCTGGAGATATTCCACATGACCTCTGATCTGCAGCATCCGAAGCCCCACACCAGCTCTGGGTGTCCTTGGGGGAAGCAGAGCACATTCAGCATCTCAACCTCTGTGGTACAACTCAGCACTGGGAGACACAACCAGCTCATGTCTGGGATTGTCCTTTCAGGGTTGCTCTGACACAGAGATGATTCAGCCAGACCTCAGCTGACACTATGGCTCACTTGCTGCAATTCCCTGAGCAGGAGCATTTGGACTCAGAAGTGATTCTGGCAGAGTTAACACCCGGGCCTGTTTCGGGCTAGAGAATAACAAAAGGTGTAAGGTCAGGAGACCGTGGTCTTGAACTTGACAATCACAGAATTCCACAATATGCTGAGCTGGAAGGGATCCACAAGGATCATCCAGTCAACTCCTGGCCCTGCACAGGACCATCCCCAGGAGTCACCCCCTGTGCCCCAGAGCATCATCCCAACCCTCCTGCAGCTCTGGCAGCCTCGGGGCTGTGCCCACTGCCCTGGGGAGCCTGGGCAGTGCCCACCACCCTCTGGGGGAAGAACAACCTTTGGCTGAGATCCCCCCTGACCCTGCCCTGACACAGCTCTGACTGCAGTTGCCATCCCTGGGATCCCGTCCCTGGTTCCCACCGAGCAGAGATGAGTGTCTAACCCTCCTCTTTCCAATCTCAAAATGTCCTAAAGAAAAACCATTTTCATGTGACCAGAGCACTTGGATTTGACTTTCTGGGTCATTGCATTGCAGTTTTGGGTCTGGTAAAGTGGCTGAATAGTGTGCCAGGCACTGGGAGAGGGAGAGCTACAGCATCAGCTATGGGAACAGACCATGGAAAACCACGAGTCTGCTCTTCCCACTCAAGCCTTCCTAACCAGCAGTCAGGCAGCAACAACCTCCCCCTGTTTATCACATTTGCCCACAAACATACACATGCAAACAGATTAGGGAGTCAAAAGTGGGGCATTTTACAGTCAAATCTGATTCAACCAGGCAAACCAACAAATTAAAAGTGGTTCTTGGGCTAAATGTGTCAGCCTCAGATGGCAACCATCGGGAACAGAGACGTGGTTTGCAAACAGCCTCTCCAAGAGCCATTGCTCCAGCTGGATTTTCCCTTTCCCCATGCCTAAAAAATGCTCTGGAATGCTGTACAGGAGCAGCTCAGCAGTGCAGCTAAATCTTCCTCAAAACATCAAAGAGCCAGAACAGTAACACCCATCAAAATTTTACTAATCAAAACTACATGTAATTGTCAAGCGCAGGCAGATAACAGAACTCGGGCAATCTCTGTGAACCCACAGCTTCACTCAGACGTAGCAATTAAAGCATCAGCTGCCGCCGCCAGAGCAGCTCCCAGGCTGGGGGGTAAAAGTCGCAGCTCTCCAGCACCAATTAGTAGCTAATGAACATCAGCAATCCCCCTGGTGAAGGGAGCTTGAGACACAACCAGGACCGAAATACCACCCACGCTTTCTGCCACCTCAAAGGGGCTCCTCTGCGGGATGAGGCTGCGAGTCCCTGTGCTGGGGGATGGCCAAGGCAGGGCAGCCCGTGGAGTTGGACCCAGCTGGAGGAGGACAGGTTGGGGTTGGGGTGTTGCTTTTCCCAGGCCAGTCAGCTGCACGAGGGAGGCAGCGAGCCAGCCTGCAATAATTTCAGCAGCTCTGCCATTACATGTGAAATCACAGCCTGAAAGGAAGTCAGTCAATTTAAACCCCTTCCTGAAGGGGAATAATTAAACACTCCAAAGATGCGGGAGAATTTTAAGCAGTCAGCGAGGATTTAAAGACAACATATCATTCCTACCCAGAATAATAATAATAAAAAAAAGAGAAAATGTAGGCAGGAAAAGCAGACTTTGCTGACTGAAGAGAGATACATCAAGAGAAGCCTCAGTCAATCAAAACAGGCTCACCCCCCCAGACAGAAAAGATTGAAGTGTTGTGAGAAAGGCCTGTGGTTGCATGGTCCAGCCCAACAAGAGTGATGGGTAACCTGCAAGGCGATGAAAAGGTCTCTGGAATAGGAAAATCTAAGCATAACTCCAGGAGTAGGTGGAATGATCCTTAGCAAAGAAAAGAGGCACAATGCCAAAAGGTTTCCCAGGGAATTGTTCCATGGATGATAGAGATGTGTCTGGTGGAAGGTCATGCTGACACAGGAAAACCCCAGACCTGTGTAGGACCATGTCCTGCAGGATGAGGCCAGAAAATCTGCTAATGGAGAAGCAGGGGAAGAAGGTTCACAAGTCTAAAGAAACCCTTGAGACTGCTGGTTTTGGCAAACTACAAAGGGCATTTCAGATCCATCCTGGGCTCCCAGATGGGAAAAGCCATGAGGATGCAAAGCACCAAACGTCCTCAATTATAAGTGGATCTGGATCAAGGGGGAAAGATGTCTCTGAGTACACAGTGGAGGCATCTCTAAAGTACCCCATCATCCAATATTTTCATTATCATAGAATCCCCAACTGGCTTGGGTTGGAAGAGCCCTTAAATATCATCCAGTCCCACCCCCTGCCATGGGCAGGGACACCTTCCACCAGCCCAGGTGGCTCCAGGACCCTTCCAACCTGGCCTTGGACACTTCCAGGGATGGGGCAGCCACAGCTTCTCTGCCCAACCTGTGCCAGAGCCTCAGCACTCTCAGAGGGAAGAATTTCTTTCAGCTATCCCATCTAATGCTACTCTTTCATGAGCCATTTTCAGAGAACTAAGCCTGACTACATCATTAACCACATCCATGGAGCAGAGGAATATTTGCAGGGAGAGGAGATGAGCCAGAGGTCCCAAGTGAAAATGACAATAAAATAGTCAGCAGCTCCGGTGTTCCAAAGGATTTCTGTGTGCAATATGGCTTACAGAAAGGTGCCTTTTTGAGCATTATTCAGTGGCAAGAGTTCAATCTTACACCCACAGTGAAGGACAGATCCAAGACTCCACAGATATCTAAAAACTTAGCACAAGGCACTGTAACCTGGAAAGAAGAAACCACTGAAAACAAGAAAATCTGTACATTTATGAAATCAAAACTCTGTGTAATGTTTTTTTTTAAGGCAATTAATGTATTTTGGCACCTCAGTCACATCTGACACAGCAGATAATGTGCTGGACTCCAGGAGAACAGAAGTGGTTGTGTGGGGTGACCAGAAAGGCAGCTCACCGTGAGTTGAGCTTTACACTCCAAACAGGTGTTGATCCAGATAGAAATGAGGAAATGGATGGAAATATCAAAGGTTTTGTGCTCAGGGAACTTTTGCTCTTTCTGAATCTCTCAGAGCACCGCAGAATTGTTAAAACTGGTGAATAAGTGAGAATTCTTGGAAAAGGCATGAAGGAAAGAAGTTATGCAAATTTGCAGATCACTGCAGAAGATAGAAACAAAGATCTTGTGGGAGGATGGGAGGAAGGAGCACGAACTCTTAAAGTCAATGACTTTTCCTTCAGACAAGTAAGAGCAATCTATTAGAAGATCACACACACAAAAATAAACACATCAGACATTTCTTGTTGATGGGGGGACAAACATCTCACAAGAGCTAAAAAAAAATATCTCCAGGCATCACCCATTTCAGGATGCTTTCAGAAAGAGCATGAAGCTGGAATGGTAAAAAAAAGCAGCGTTTTTGCAGGCAGTCTAAGGACACAGTGTAAGACCCAGCAGCATTTACTGATTCTGCAAGAACTCTGAAGTCTTCTGTCATATTGCAACATCTTGACCTCGCTGATCTTAAGCTCACATTCAAAGGTAGTCAAATCAAAGGCAATGACAGCCCTCAATGAGGCTGTGACATGACTAGTAGCAATCATTGGAATCACAGGGTTCAGTGATCAAGTCTACCCAAAAAGCTCAGTTCAGCTGAGCCTGTGAAGCCACGAGGGAGGGGCTCGCTGAGGAGAGGGTTGAAGACCCTCCCTGCCCACCACCGTCCCCTCCCAGAATCAGAGAATCGATTGGGTTGGAAAAGACCTCCGAGATCATCGAGTCCAACCCTTGGTCCAACTCCAGTCCCTCTACCAGATCACGGCACTCAGTGCCATGACCAATCTCAGTTTAAAATCCCTCCAGGGATGGTGAATCCACCCCCTCTCTGAGCAGGCCATTCCAATGCCTGATCACTCTCTCTGGAAAGAATTTCTTACTAATATCCAACCTAAATTTCCCCTGGCTGAGCTCCAGCCCTGCCCCCTTGTCCTATTGCTGCTGCCTGGGAGAAGGGACCGACCCCACCTGGCTATGACCTCCCTTCAGGCAGGTGATAGCCCAGCACAGCATGTGTCTCACTGCCTGGGGGAGCCCCTGCAGGGCTGCCCAGGGCACTTCAGCTGCCCAGCAGTGCCATCCCAACCCTGCTGCTGCTCTTTGCTGTCCCCTCACAGAGGCTCCAGTCACTGCAGCTGCCTGAGCATCACTCACAGCCTGGCAAGGTGCCCACCGGACAGTGGGGCAAATCTGGAGTGAGGGCTCCTCACAGCAGCTTTCAGGGGCAGAGCACTGATCTGACATGAACCCCCTCTGCCAGGCCAAATTCCTCGATGGCCTGACAAAAAAGGGTGCTGATGGGTTCCAGGCTGGCCTGGTCTCCTCTGCCTGTGGCACTCCGTGCTGGACACCAATGCCACAGAGCCCCCATAAAACCTAAAATCTTGAGACTGCTCTAAGGTCTGGGTGGTGTCTGCTGGTTCCAGTGAGATCTGTGGAACACACAGAGGTGTTCCAGCAATGCAGAGGTTTGGGCTGACTGATGACAGAAGATGGTCAGGCACTACTTTTATTGGCTCAAAGCTATTGCAAGGCATAACTCTGATGGGACCAGTATGTCTGGTGAACATGCTGGGGCACATCACAGAATCATAGACATGGCCTGGGTTGGAAGGGACCGTAAAGATCATCTCATTCCACCCCTGCCATGGGCAAGGACACCTTCCACCAGCCCAGGTTGCTCCAAGCCCCATCCAACCTGGTCTTGGACACTTCCAGGGATGGGGCAGCCACAGCTGCTCTGCCCAACCTGTGCCAGGGCCTCCCCCCCCTCCCAGCCAGGAATTCCTTCCCAATAGTCCATCCAACCCTGCCCTGTGTCACTCAGAAGCCATTCCCCCTGGTCCTGTCACTCCAGGCCCTTGGAAATAGTCTCTCTCCATCTTTCCTGTTGGCTCCTTCAGACACTGCAAGGCCACACTTGGGTCACCCCAAAGCTTCTCCTCTCCAGGCTGAACAATCCCAGCTCTCCCAGCCTTTCCTCCCAGCAGAACTGCTCCATCCCCTGACCATCCTGGTGCCTCCTCTGGACTCTCTCCAGCAGCTCCATGTCCTCCCTGTGCTGTTCCCCAGGGCTGGGGCAGCTCTGCAGGGGGGTCTCACCTGAGGGGGCAGAGGGGCAGAATCCCCCCCTGTCCTGCTGCCCCCGCTGTGGGACCAGCCCAGGGCACGGGGGGGTCTGGGCTGGGCCATGTCCAGCCCCTCACCCACCAATCCACCACAGGGCTCACCAAAGCCTCTGGGGACTGTCCCCTCCCTTCCAGGGCCACATCTGCAGCCAAAGTGCCTCATTTCTGCAACACTGGGGCTCAAAAATTCTAAGCACTGTTGGCAGCATCCATGGCTGCCATTTCCATGGACTCTGGTCCAATTTTTTCCCTGTCTCCCACTCCAGAGCAATCCAAATGCTTGTAGAAGGGGGTTAATTTCTTAATTTAGGAATCATTAGTGAGAGAAATTGCACTGCACAGCTGTCTCAGGTCTTTACTAAAATGCCTCTACCAGCTGTGGATTTGTGATTCAAGTTGACCAGCTTTGTTCTCATATATTTGACACCAATAGCATTAGTCATTTGGGGTCAATTAAATGTTTTCTTCTTTGTTTATCACCATAAGTCTTTATAATATGTCTGGCAGCACGAGTCCATCTGAATGGGAGGCCACAGCATCCATAATGTATGTGAAAGTGAAAATCACAAACAAGGGGATAAACACCAAAAGGCCTCCCTTTCCCATGTGAATTCCTCCTCTCCCCAGTGATTTGCTCACCCAGCAAAGGGCCTCACAGCAGCATGAGGTGTGAGGTTTGGCTTCACATAATCCTTGCAAATGCAGTTTTTAATTGCTTCTTTGCATCCCTGAGAAGGGAGCACTATCAGCACACAAACGATGAGGTGTGACTGCACAGCAGAAGCAAAGGGGGCAGCTGCCTGTGCCAACGTGCCCATCCTCACTCCACCAAACTGGCACAGGCAGCAGGAGCAGGACATGCAGAGAGACCTCGACACGACAGAGGGCTGGGAACCACCACCCAGAGGGAGGTCAACAAGGGGAAGTGCTGGGTTCTGCTCCTGGGATGGGACAACTCTGGATGTAAGGACAGAGTGGGAATGAGAGGATGGAAATCAGAGCCAGGAAAGGACCCTGGGGATGTTGGACACGAGTCAGCAGAGCCTGGAGCCAGGAGGGACATCCCTGTGCTGGGGGCATCAGGGCAGGGAGGGGATTGTCCCGCTCTGCTCTGCACTGGGGCGGCCTCACCTGCAACATTGGGGCAGGTTGGGGGGACACCATGGAAGGGAGAGATTGAGCCATTGCAGAGTGTCCAAAGGAGGGCACAGAGATGGGTCAGGGCCTGCAGGGGAAGGGGTGAGGACACTGAGGGCACTTGGGGTGTTCAGCTGGACCAGAGGAGACTGAGGGGACACCTCAGTGCAGGGACAACTCCCTGGGGAGGGGCAGAGCAGGGGCAGGCACTGATCTGTGCTCTGTGGGACCAGGGACAGCCCCAGGGAATGGCTGCAGTTGTGTCAGGGCAGGGTCAGGGGGGATCTCAGCCAAAGGTTCTTCTTGCCCCAGAGGGTGGTGGGCACTGCCCAGGCTCCCCAGGGCAGTGGGCACAGCCCCGAGGCTGCCAGAGCTGCAGGAGGGTTGGGATGATGCTCTGGGGCACAGGGGGTGACTCCTGGGGATGGTCCTGTGCAGGGCCAGGAGTTGGACTGGATGATCCTTGTGGGTCCCTTCCAGCTCAGCACATTCTGGAATTCTTTGCCTGGACTTGGGTTTGTGCTGGAAATCAGCCCTCGTGAGTGTAATTCCTCAGGAGCTTTTACTGTGCTTGTTAGCAGGAGCTAATACCCATGTTAATGCTATTGTTGCTGTGCCCTAGAGCCAGCATGGCTTCAGCAGCAGACACTACAGTCTCTCCTTCATTTGGTTGTGAAGGCATGTCTGCTGTTTCACTTAATAACCTCAGACTTGGCCTTAATTCAACACAGCCAGGTTGATCAAGCTTTTGACGCCGTCTCCCCTCAGCGTTCTCATTTGGAAGCTGAGGAGGTACTGGCTGGATGAAAGGGCTATTAGATGGCTTGAAAATTGGCTGGGCCGCTCGGCTCGAAGCTGGTAATCAATGGCTCAACATCTGGTTGGCAGCCAGTAATAAGCAGAGTGCCTCGGGGGTCAATAGAGGGGCTGATATTGTTCAATATCTTCATCAGCTACCTGGCTGATGAGCCAGAGTGCACCCTCAGCACATTTGTGGACACTCTTCAATGAGAGAGCCTGATGGACATGGCCATCAGGAGAGCTCCAGCCCAGAGGGACCTCAGAAGCTCCGTGGGGCTCAAGCAGGAGTGCAGCGTTCTGGGGATTGTCACCGTGCCCGGCGTCGGGCCAGGCCGTGACTCAGGGGCTGCCAGGGCAAACAGGCCTGCAGGGCATTCCTGCTGAACAGGGCAAACCTCTTATTGCCTGTGGTGAGCACAGCCAGGGGGTCACCACCCCCCTGCTCAGTGCTGGGGAGGTCACACCTCATGCCACGAGACTCCTGGGCCCCCAAGTTCGAGGGTGATGCAGGAAAAGCAGAGATGAGCTAACAGAGGCCATTAAGATGATTGGGGTCAGTGGCTCATGAATTACAATCCATATAGTCCATGTGCTTTTCTTTTCCACATCTTTTCCTTTCCATGTCTTTCCCTTTCCATAAGGAAAGGCTGGGGATGCAGGTCAGACTGGTCTGGGCATGAGGAGGCTCAGGGGTGGCCAAACTGTGCCCTTCACACACCTGAAGGACAGGTAGGAAGGTGGAGACACTTCCCAGGGGTGTCAAATGATCTTGGCCATCACAGTGTTGGAGGCACAGGCTGGACCTTGGCCAGTCTGCATCCCGGGAAGGTGCTGGGCTCAGAGGGACACCTGGAACTCCCTCCAGAGTTTTCCAAGACTGGGATGGACAACACCCTGACCTGATCTGGCATGAGCAGTGGTCCTGCTCCAAGCAGTCAGAGGCTCCTTCTCACCAAGACCTCCACAACTACTCAGGCAAAGCCTGAATTTCTGAGTCTTTACGTAAAGGTGGAACTTTGTTGTGAGGACACCTGAGAAGAGGGAGCACACACGTGAGGAGCCCCTGGCAGTGCACCATGCTCACACATCATCTCAGCTTTCAGAAGTACAGTCAGCTTTCTGCTCATAATCCTCACCTAAGTGTCCTCTAGCAGCCTTTCTGCCAGAAATTGGGATAGTAATGTGCTGTAATCACATAATTCCTGTCAGTAAAAGTAAACAAGAATGGCTGAGTGATTTCCAAACAACACACTAATGGCCAAAGTAGGGTAAGAAATTCTCCCGTTTCACCTCTCAAATTTTTCTTCAGCCAGTCTTTTGCTGCTCTTATTTATTGTAGGTTTTCTCCTCATTTTTAGGTTTATTTATCCGGAGCTAATGAATAACACTGTGAACATATGCTATAAACCACCATTAAGATGAAATTTGGAGAAAAGAAAATTACCTTGGTGTGAGAACTGAGAGGATGTATAACTATTAAATGCCCAGCAAAGATATTTGAAGGCTTCTTAGAAGAGGTCTCTTGAGCTTTCTTGGTGAAATAAAATGAGGTATTCCATAGGAATCCTTTTTGCAAAGTTGTACTCGTTTTTCTAGCAGTCTGATGCAGATGCTGCTCAGAAAAAAAAAAAAGAGTCAACTATGGACTTTTTCCACATTGAAGTCTTTGAATCTCATTTTTCCTGATTATCACAGCTGTTAAAGGCAGCAGGGTAAGCAGTACCAGCAGATGATACCTTCTCCACCAATTTTAACGTGGGCTTTGACCATCTTTCAGCAAACTCGTGCATGCAAATATACAGATGTGCAAAACATTTGGGGAGACATTCATACAAAACAAGCACAAAACTTGCTGAAAACTTGGGTTTTCAGAGGAGCTCTGAATGACTCATTGTCAGAATGAAAGACACCAAGGAGGCTTTTCCAAAGCACATCTGTCCAATGTTATTCAATTTTTCATTAGTGACCTGGATGCTGCCCTGTGGAGGATGCTCATTAAATTGGCTGGTTTAGCCTGGAAGGAGCTGCAAACATCTTGCAGGACAGGATTAGAGCCCAAAATAAGTCTGAAAAGGATGATTTTTCAAATGAAAACGACACTATCCAACAGGATAAGTGGAAGATTCTCCTCTGTGCTTACTCAGATTACCCTCACCCCTAAGCAAATGCTGAATAATGGAAGTACAAGCAGGAGCTGAAGTCCATCTCAGCAAACATCTGTTGACTTCCAACAGACCTTGAGAACCTGGCGGCCAGAAAGCAAAAAAGAACGTGCAGGAAACGGGCAGGGAAAGCTAATCAGCTGGAACCAGCTCCTGAGCCTGCCAGCTCTTGAGACAGCCAGGGAAAATGTTCCTGTCCAGAACCAGGCATTTCAAAGAATACAAAACACCACTGAGCCAAGGGAGTGGCAGTGCCAAGAACAGCTGGAGCTGCAGAGCCACACATATTAACTCCAGGAGCAAAAGGTGAGGCAGCCACCAGCCCTTGGAAAACTCCATGAGGAAGCAGCCAAGCACCAGCAGCACATGTCAGAGGAGGTGAGGGTGGAGTGCCTGCCCCCAGAACTCAATCATCCTGGCAGGAACAGCTTCTGGAGGACACCTGGAGCCCTCTGGGCAGAGATCAGGCTTATATACATGTAACATTTTGATAAAGGCCCAGAAGAGAGTCTCCAGGCACAAGTCCTTTGCCTCCCTTCAGAAGTGCAGCACTCAGAAACCTTCCCTGACAAGCCAGAGGCATTTATTGTGTTTAGGAGGGGAGGTCTGAGCCGGTCTCAGAACAAGTCTTAGAAAAAGTTATTCCCTGCTTTTCGTGGTGGGGTTCAGCAGTGAAATCTCTGAGGCTCTGGAAGGACAGGCTGCACTTGCCTGTTGAATTCAGGATGTATTTTAGGATGAGCTCAACTCTCGATTCGTTTCCTCAGCTCATATTGCTGCTCCTGGGGCCGCAGCAGTCACGGAACAACAAGTGCCTTTTAAACAGAGTTATATCCCCTGTCACTGCAACTGAGGCACAGAAGCTGGGAGAGGGGAAAGTCCCAACAGCCAGGGTGTGAGTCGGGTTTTCTTGGGATTCCAGGTGGCAAAGCACAGGAAGTTAAAATGTTTGGCAGCTACAGAGGAGCTGAACGCAGGAATATCTTCCTTGGATTAACCAGGGCTAACTCCAAGGTTTTTAAGGAGATGCCAGACTTCACTCTTCGATTTAAAGGACATGTCAGACTAGCTGGTCTTAGTGTCAGCCCAAAGCAATGGCCAGCCATTTTGCAAGGCTGCTTTTTGCCATGCTGGTGGTAAGAGTGAAAGACAAAGTAACTCAGCCCAGCGAAAGCATCTGACAAGCCCAAATCGACAGCACCCTCGGGGGGCTCAGCAGCCCCGAGGCTCAGCCCATGTGAAGCCCAGTGACAGACCTTCAGAAAGTCAGGGACAACACCCCAGAGCAATGGTTCTCAGGAGCCCGGGGCTGCTGAGGTGGCAGGATGTGAGGTTGTTCCTTCCCAGGTCACCGTTCCACCACACAAACCATGTATTTGTCCCCGAGAGTTCTCTCCTTCCCTGCCTGCAGTAGATCCTCATGTTTCCAGCCCATCTCCCACTGCCCTGGGGCACATGCACTTGCCTGTCTTGGTGACCCCATGTTCCCAGCCCTTCCCTGGGCTGCTCAGCTGAGTTTTGCCTTTCAGAGCATGTTCTCAGGACACCTATGGCTTTCTTTATTGCAGCGAGAGTCAAGTCCAAGGATAGAACAAGTGACTGTGAAACCTTCTGTGTTTACAGAGATGTCAGAGCTTTCAAACAGCAAACCCAATTTCAGACATCTCTGCAGTCTCATTTGCTTTATGTCCAGCCATGATGACTGTAGTACCAGCTGTTTGTGTTTCAAAGTTTATTTCTGCCAGAACTGTTTCCTTGTCTTTTTCCTCAAGCAATACCATAAAAAGCTCTAGTTTCATTTTCTCCCTTTCATCTTTGCATTAGCTCTGTAAACAAACTCCTTGCTTCCTACTCAAGTAAACTCTTTGTCTAGAAACCTCAGCTGTCTGGGACCAGCGTTTTGTTTTCTCTGGTCACAGTTGCTGCTTTGTTTGTGCATTAAAGACACTCTGCTCTCTGCTGTGATCCCACATCACTTTCTTCTGTGCCAGCAGGGTCCTAAACTTAATGACTGGGGAGTTTTCTCTCAAGACTGAACAGCAGAGTCATGAAAAACATCCAGCTCAAGAGGTGCTTGTACCTGGAGAGGCATTCAGGAGTGCAGGGCTGGCTGTTCAGGCAACTCTGAATGGCCAAATGATAAAGAGTTTCTTGTTTTACTCTCAGTGATGGGGAACTCAGCTTTCTCTCAAAGCTGCTGCCCCAGCTTGCACTTCTTATACCACTTCTCTGCTTTGCTTCAAAACATCTTGTGCTGCTCTTGAAGCAGAGAATGGTTTGCATTGGAAAGGACCTTAAAGCTCATTGTGTTCCCCCACCCCTTTCCCTGGCCAGAGACACCTTCCACTAGTCCAGGGTGCTCAGAGCTGGCCTTGGACACTTCCAGGAATGGGGCAGCCACAACTGCTCTGCCCAACCTATGCCAGGGCCTCACAGGGGAGAATTTCTTCCCAACATCTAATCTAAACTTCCTCTCTGTCAGTTTGAAGCCATCACCCCTTGTCCTGTCACGACAGCTCCTGATGAACTGTATGTTCAGTGTTTTTTCAGTCTCTTGGCATCAAAGCTCAAAGGACACCAGCAGGTCATTTTTAGGGGCAAAGAGCGTTGGCAACAGTAAGAGGGTGAGAGGCACCCACAGTGGTTCACCCCAGCCTGCAGCTCTTCAGTTTAGCTTTCAGGGACCCCAGGTGTCCCCTCACCCCATGGAAACCCCTCTCCTGTGAGCTCTGTGAACCCAGTTCCCCCTGCTCGCATCCTTCACTTCTGGAAGCTGATGTGACCCACCACGGCTCTCCCTTAGGGACATGGAGTGGTGTCACCCCATGGAGACACACCAGCCTCCCTCCCAGTCCTCCTCCACAAACCCCCATGGTCACCCCTAATGGGCAGCCTGCCTTCCAGAAAGGCCCTTCCCTCAGCAGCAACTGCTACTCCCACACCTGTATTTTCTACCACCAGGATCCAGCCGTAGGTAAAACCCACCTTGGCAGCTTCCCTTGGTGCAGAGGGGCAGCTACTGCCCTTTCCTGGGCTCAAGCCCAGAGATGGGAGCAAGGGGGGACATTAATGTGGGCAGAGGACCACTGGGCTGTGCCACCTTCCACTTCAGCCATCCCCACACTGAGGAGACAATTTCCGTGGCACACGTGCCCACCAATGGGCTCCTCCTGTGATCACATCGCAGTTCAAGAACCAACTAGATCAAAACACCCAGAAGTCCTCAAAAACACTGTCAACATCACTGTGTGTTCTCTCATGCCACCAAGGAGGAGCTCCTCTGTCACCTGCACCCAGACACCACTGGTGAAGGACATCAGATGCAGATGCTGCCCTGAGAGATGGGATGTACCTCTCGTGCTGTGCAAGGGCTCACCAAGCACTGTCACCCCAGTGCAGCCACGGCTTGCACTCCTCCCCCAGCTGACCAGCTGCTCTACACAACACACTGCTGGTCTTTAGACAGTGAAGGAGAAATTGCCTCCACCAGTTCCCCCTGCTGTGGAACCTCAAGGCTTTCCTGGGGATGATGTGCTGTGCCTCATTTCCATCAGCCCTATGCAAGCAAAGCCTTCAACCTCCTGCTACCCTTAAGGAAGATCAACATCTGCTGGGTCGTTATTGAGCCTTGTAAACAGCCCACCTGGAACAAGGACAGCCAGACTCTCCCTGCCACTTTAAACACCTTCAGAGACTGGTTTTAAAATCTGCACCAGAGCCTACTTATCATACCAGCCTCTTACAGGAAAACTCACAGCGATCCTGCTGTCACCAGTCCCATCCCTTCGGGTCATCTCAGACTTGGCACCTCAGAAAGGCTCCTCCAGTTCCTGGAGAGCCCTGTTGCCACCCGCAATGCAGACAGTGTTCTCTCACCCTCAGTGCACCTTCCCAGCAGCTCCACGTGCCGGAGCATGAGCTGTTCTATGCACAACCAGCATTTAGCCTGAAGTTTGACTCCACCACAGGCCATGTTAAACCCTTTGTAACTTAGTAAATAAGTTGAATTTAACGTGCAGTGTTGCCACAGTTTCATTTCATCTTCCTGCCCTGGCATGATACTATGAGACTAATGAATTGCGGCCAGCTCTGGGAGATGTCCTGCTTCTCCCGGCCTGGCCCTCACTCTTTGAAACACTCAGATAGCACACAGGCTCTGAGCAACTCGTTAGCATGGCCCCAGTGGAGAAACACTGCCCTGGAAATAGCAGCCCAAATTGATATTGCAGGGATGGAACTGCAGCAGTTGAAATGCCTTTGGCGTCCCATTTTCCAAAGCCAGGTTAGAGATCAAGCCTTTATGCTCCTGGGGTCAATCCAGCCTAACACAACTGGTGTCCTTCAAGTTCAAATAGCTACAAGTTCATCCTTTCTGATACTCCCAGCAGCATTGCTGCAGAAAGGTTCCACAGCTTGTAGAAAGGCCAAAAAGCCTCATCACCTCTTAATTTGCCGTGTCCTCGCCTCCCAGACCGGTTTTCTCCTGCAGGCACTTCCACACAGCACCTCCAGCCCCCTGCAGGGCACCTCCTCCCTCTGGCAGAGGGCTGCACCTCGTTCCCTACAGTGGCCTTGTGGAAGGGACCTTGGATCCATCCCAGATCCACCTCTCTGTGCTGTTCCTCATCCCCAGCACACCCTGTTCACACCTCCACCTTCCAGCCACTGGCCAAAAGCGTTTGCCCCCTCGCTGGGTCTGTCCATGGGGTCCAAAGTGAGAAGCAGTCCTGCAGGGGCTCAGCTGCCCCTCCTCTGCTGATTCCCACCCACTCCAGGTCCAGCATGCACTGGCTTTACCAATCATCCATCCCCCTCCCACCCCCTGGCACAGCACCCACTCCCACACCCACCAGTCCTGCAGCAGTGGCTGTGCCTGTTTTGGTGGCTCCCCCTCAGCAGCACCATCCAAGCACTGAGGTGAGACACCAGCTTGCTCTCATCTCAAGGTTTGCTCCCTCTCCCTGCATCAAGAGGTGCTCCCTTTTGATCTCTCATCCCGTTTTGCTGCAGCATCTTCCCAGTCCAGTGGGAAAAGCACATGAATGTTCCAAGATCTTTCTGGGGCCCCACCAGCTGCACTTCCTTCCTCCACAGCCTCCATGCTTCCATGACGGTGGGGCAGGATGCCTCCAACCTGACATGCAGGTAACAAGAAACTCCAGTTTATCTCCTACTCCTGCAAGACTTTCAGCTCCATCCTGTTGTTTCCAGATCCTTCCTCACCCCCCATTCCTTCCATCCAGGCTACAAGCCTAAGAGAAGCCAGAAGAGGAGACCCTACTGACCTACTCTTTTCTCCCACCCAAGAAGGGTGGGAAATCACAGAAATAGAGAAATAGAAATCCCATTGCCTCCCCAAACAACCTGGGATGCCTTGGGAATGGCACAACTAAATGGAGGCTCAGGATGGTGAGTGAAGAGCCACAAGGATCAGACACCCCAAGTCCCTCCTGTGGGATGGTGACATGGATATTTGGGAAGAAACACTGAGCAGCATGAGCTGAGCTGTGGGGCCTGCAGGCTGGAACTGGAGGGGCTGCAGAGAGCTCAGACCTCCTGGAGACTCTGTGAACCAAGTGGAACTGCTGGAGCAAAGCTGTTCTGGATCCCACCTGCTCCAGGCCCAGGGCAGGAGACATCCCAGCCAACAACCACCTGGTGCAACCTCCACCATAACAACACCTTCCCAAAACACCATTCAACATCACTCCACCAGCTTTTACAGAGCCCAAAGAACTGCTCATTAGTAGGGCCTGGCCATTATGAGCCTCCCCTTTCCACCCCAGTTTTCCTCTTTCCAGCAGATGAATCGCAATGTTGTCACCCTGTCACCTGTGGGTGCTTTCCTACCCTGCCCCAACCCCCCCAGGATGGGGGAAGCAGCAGTGAAGCTCCCACCTAGCTGGAAAAACAAGTGGGAGTTGGTGGCTGTTCTCCTTCTCCTCTTCTCTGGGTATGTGCTACTGGAATTTTAAACAGATTATGTAAGTGGCTCTCATTTAATCCATCTGAACTATCCTCTTTTAATCGCATATGAGATCAAAGCAGCTCCCTGGGAGATGAGCAGGGAGCAGCAGGGGCTCTCCCCTGTGCATGTGGCCTGCAGTGGGTGAGGAGGGGACAGGTTGGGCAACACACGCCAGGGAATCACACTGGAGCAGTGGCTTTTTAAAGGACTTAATCCAGGAAACACAAGTGCCACTGTCCCTTCCCACAGATCCTTCGTGGCCCTTCCTTTGTACCTCTGCACCTCAAGGGCACGGCTGTGCCATGGATGTGGGGGCATGGAGAGTTCCTAGGGAGCTGCTCCTTAAGGAAAAAGCATCTCTCTCTCTCTCATTCCCTGCGATTTATATAGTTTACCTTTTCCATTCCCTCTCCCGAAGCCTGACATTTAAAAATGTGTAATTGTGTTTATCCCTGGCAAGCTGTGAATGGCTCCCCGGGCTGCCCGTGCTTCCTGCACTGCTGTATAAATTGCACTGACAACCCCTTATTACAAAGGGAAAAATAAGTTAATGGAAAAGCAAAGCAGAAAGAGATGCATAAAAATCCCAAAGTGCCCGAGTCAGCAGAATTGCCCCCACGTGACAGTCATTGCCAGTATTTAATTAAACAGAGATCGATCTGTGGGTGAGTGTGAGTTGGGGTGTGTGCACGTGCAGGGGAGCACTTGGCACGTTTAGGCTGTATTTATTTTTTTGATAGCAGAGAGTTATTGATATTTCACAGAAGGCTGCCCTGGCAGGGCTCAGGGAGGGAGGGGTGGGCTCAGCCTGCCTCGGGCAGGTTCCCCAACCCTCTCTTCATCCCTGGCCGTCTCAACGTGGCTTGGCAGGGAGCTGAAATGCCTGGCTGCCCCTCGGGAAGGGAGTTGGGTGCTGCAGAAATGACAAGGCTGTGTTTCCTCCGTGCTCTGTGAACTGCAGAGGCTTGAAATTCTTGTGCCCCGAGGCATGAGCAGCAAATCTGCACGGCAGCCCCGAGAAAGAGAAGTCGCTGGCAAGCCGGGATGCTTCGGGAAATGGCACATTTAGGTGGAGGCTCAGGGAGGCGAGTGAGGAGCCACGAGGGTCAGAGAGCCCGAGCTGATCCCAGGGGTGAGGAGAAACCCGGAGCCAGGGAGCTCAGGCATCCTGGGGATGCCGGGGACAAAGGGGAAGCGCAGGAGCAAAGCTTCTCTGAGCCCCAGGGGTACCTGCAACCCATCCATGGAGTGTTCCAGCTGGATCAGAGCTGGGGAGCTCTGAGGGGACCCTAAAACCCTACAGGATGCCAGTGGGGGGACAGGGTTGGTGGCAGGACAAAGCTGGCTGGCTCTGCCTAAGCTTACTAAGGCAAATTATAAGGAAATGGTGGGATCTCAAAAACCTCTGGCTATGGGATTGGAAATTGCCTGTTACTCGTGGCTGGTTTGTGTCTCTCCTGAAGAGCAGGGGTCTCTGACAAGGCCCTGTAATTCCCCATGTAGTCACCCAGAACACAACCTCTGGGATAAAATGCCAGCCACCAGGCCATATCTGAGCAGGCTGCTGGTGGGAATCCAATCCAGATCCTAAAAAAGTGCTGTCTTTCAAGCACAATGACCCGGCAGAGGTGGAGATGCTTGGTTGGAAATGCTCACCTCTGCCAACAGGAGCTGGAAATGTTTCCTCCTGGGAGCCTTGCCCAGGAACTGCAGCTGTTGAGCTCCCTCCCCTGCCCCTGCCCATCCTTCATCCCTCCCACGGGCGGTGGTCCACGACCCCTGGGCTCGGGCCAGCACGTTTTGCGAGGCACCAAGGGAAGATGTGCAGGCTGGAGCGTGGGCTCCACAGCCAGCTCGATTTGAGCTCACCCATCCTGGGAGCAGAGCAAAGGAGTTGGCAGCAGCTGGGAATCACACACAGCTCCTTTCATTTCCACACATTTTTCTTGCCTAATTGGAGGGAAGGCACTGTGAGGGTTGGGGAGCTGGGCACGGGCGTGCCGTGACTCACTCCTGAGCTGGGGGAGGCAGGCGTCGCTCCCCACGTTACCAGCTGCACCAGTCTGCTCTTACTGGGTCTGGAAGATGAAACCCCTCATCTCATGGCAGCCACACGTGTCATTTGGGCCACAGGGGATGAGGAGAAGTCCTGGTGTTTCTGCTGCCAGCCCTTTCTCTGGCCATGTGCTCTTGTGCTGGTTCTCTGTCCCTCCCCCTCTGCAGCAGCATCGAGGTTTGATCCTGTAAATGTTACCCAAGAACTCACTGCTAGGGAAGTAAAAACCCCCAAACAAAACAAGAGGAATAATCTTTATTTCTGCTCCATTTTAAGATCAGTCTCATGGCCATGACATCTTCCAGATAACTGAAAATCCCTTTTCCCTGCAGTGTGGACACCAATCGATACTCCATGAGCAATTTCCAGCTCTCGGCTCACTTGTTAAAGACCAAACATTCCCTTTCCTCGAGAAGTGGGTGGCACAGTGAGTCACAGAAAGCTCAGCAGGATGCTCCTTCTACCTGCTGCAGTGCTGAAGCCAGGCTGGAAATCAGAAATCATCCAGAAAAAGCCATTTTCTCAGCCTAGGGCTGAATCACTGCTAGGCTGGAGAGGCTTGAGGAGTCCTGCAGGTCTTGGGGGTCCTGGCACAGCCACCCTCCCTGCCCCAGCAGCAGCAGGGATGGGTTCACAAGTTCTGGGGACCCTAATCCCTGGGGCTTTCAAAATGTGCTTGGGGCCCGTGCCCATCACAAGTGGCTGCTCCTGCCCCTGTTGCTCCATGCAGAGGCACGTCGAGGACGTGGGTAAGAGGGGTTTCAGCATCACCCATCCATCCACCTGCCAGCCCTGCACGAAGCCTGGCCCCTTCCTCAGCCCCACACCCGGGTGAGGTGATAACACCTCTTGCAGGAGGAGGCACCAAGCCAGAGCAGGAGTCTGATTTTACTGTCAGGAGTGGTGGGTTCATCAGCTGCTGAGGGGATTGGAAGAGCAGAATAGCCTGGCCCTGTCAGGCAGTGTCCCAGTTGGATGTGGCTGGGGCAGGGAGCCTGTAGAACACCTGCCTCCCTGCTGTGATCAGGCCAACCTTCTCCACAGCGAGGAAGCCCCCGTGGGAGATGCTCAGACTGCCAAAATGCTTTTCTTTTAAAGTTGCTTTGCTTAATTACTTCGGGACACATTTAAAAAATATGATGTGCTGTGAGCCTTTGAAGTTCAGAGAGACTTTAGCAGGTGCAGTAATCCCCTTATTCTAATCCTGATGGCCAAGATATGTTGGCTGCCCTTTCTCGTGGTCTAGAGGGACTGAGGCAGTTTCAAAGCCGGAGTTTTTGACTGTTTTCCTCGGATTCCTTTCAGAATCCCACCAGCCCATCGCCACCTTGAGTGGACTGAGCACCTTTGGTGTTGATGTACAGCTTTGGTTGTTTGTGCACAGCTGTGTCTTATTTCTATCTCCTTAAAACTCTCATGTGAGCACCTGGATTGTGCACTTTGTTCTTCCAGCTCCGCTGGACTTTGCTGTAGGAGGAGAGGGTCTTGATCCACCCCGGGAGCAGCCGGAGCAGCGCAGCCAGGAGAGGGTGGGGGGCTGCAGCTCAGAGCACGTGGAGGCACAAGGACCCTCTGGCTCTGTGGATGGTCAGGAGAGCACTCAAAAAGCTGGGAGTCGCTGCCATCCTTCAGTCAGAGCGAGCAGGGGAAGAATGAATTTCTCTCACACAACCAACAGGAGCTCTTGCCCGAAGCAGCAGCCATGTGGAGGGCTAATTAAGAGCATGGAAGAGCTACGGGGATGGTGCTTTGGAGGAGAGGTCTGTGGGCTTCTCTGAGGCTGGAGAGGCACAGCAGAAATCATCAGAAAGCCAAGGGTGGCCAAGGCAACACTTTGCAGTCCTGTGTTTGGAGGGGTCTGGGCAGAGTGTTTGGGAAGGAGGCTCTGGAAGTCTTGTGGCACCTAGGTCCTGCCAGAGCAGTGCTGAGCTCAGGGGAAGTGTCATCCCCAGCGGTGCTTCTTGCATGTAAAACTAATTCCACCAGAAATACCTGGCTCTTTTGCAAGTTCCCTCCATGCTGGAAATAGCTGCCAGAAGTCAGGCTGAATATTAGCTAACAGCTTCCATCAAATTCCATAACTGCCTGATGGTGAATAAGCCGAGAAATAAAGTCAATTGTAGAGTAATGAATGATGTATTTACTGCAACAGAGGTGCTCGAGCTTTCCCAGCTTACAAAATGTCTTCTCTTGGTTAGTTTTTTTTTTCCCCCCCAAAATTAAATTTCCTTGAAATCAATGTATTCCCATGGAAATTCTTTATTACAACAAAATGCCATTTAAATGCCATTTTCTGGTGGAAATGCTCTGTTGGTGTATTATTGACACGGTTCAATTACTGCACTCGCAGTCGCAGTGTGCCAGACAAACAGCACCCAGGGCACATTCCTCTCCTCCTGCACATACTCCCTGTGTCCCCACAGTTTCAGCTGAAGGAGTCCAGGCTGGAAGGATTCATCTGGCATGTCCTGTGTGCAGAAATCCCTCTCGGGGGAAGCTCTCCAGGCTCCTGTGTCGGTTCATGCAGGGCCATTCGCATGAGGAGGTCACGTCCTCTCCCAGGACCAGCTCTGCCCACCTTTGACCCCGTGGGAGATACCAGGGCTCAGTCCAGCCCTACTTAAGGAGAGGTACCCAAACCTGTTGAGTTCCTTCTCCAGGCATGGGAATCATTCAACTCCCATCTCATGCTCCTCTGGCAATGGATTTGCATCTTCTGCCTTTGCATTGCAGCCATGAGATTTCTCATGCTCTGGGGATCCCAGTGAAGTTGTCACTAGACTGGTTTATACCCAGACTGTCTGGTTTTGTCCCAAAATGCCCAGGACCTGTGGGAATCACAGCACTTGCAGCTTCACGCTTAAGGCAGCTACTCCTTGTGTATCTGGTAAACATGGATAAACATTGACACCTTCTTTGAGAGGGATCACACCAGCTCCTGCCCCAGCAGGAACCCACCATCTAAAGGACCTTGATGTAGCTCCAGAGGCAGAAAACATCTCCAATAAAGTCACCTTAGTGTGGAAGTTGTTGTGCTCATGGCTGGGAAGAACAGGAGCAGTGGGTGACAGCAGAAGGTGCCTGTTGCCCAGGACAAGGGGAGTGGCTTAAGCCAAAAGAGGGTAAATTTAGATTAGATATGAGGAAGAAACTCTTCCATGTGAGGGTGGGCAGGCCCTGACACAAGTTTCCCAGAGAAGCTGTGGCTGCCCCATCCCTGGAAGTGTCCAAGGCCAGGTTGGACAGGGCTTGGAGCACCCTGGGCTGGTGGAAGGTGTCCCTGCCCATGGCAGAGGGGTGGAACGAGATGATCTTTGAGGTCACTTCCAACCCAAACCAGTCTGGGTTTTCATGATATACCTGATGGGCACGTTGCCCTTCAGAGGCTGGAGAAATGGTGGGAGCCTTGTGGAGGTCAGTAAAGCTTCTCACTGTTGCCCAGTGACAGCACAAGAGGCAACAAGCACAAACTGAAATACAGGAAATTTTGTCTGAATGGAAGAAGATTTTATTGTGAGGGTGGCTGAACACGTGGAGTTCATAGAGTCTCCCAAGAAGTTATGATGTTCCCATCCTTGGAGATATTCAAAGTCCACCTGGATTTAGCCCTGTACAACCTGCCCTGGGCGACTCTGCTTGTGCAAGGGTTGGATCATCTCCAGGGATGCCCTCCAACCTCACCTATTCTGGGATTTGGGGATTCTGAGCTTCTGAGTGACAGTCTCTTGGGCAAAGCCTGGCCCCAGCAAGGTGCCATCTGTACCTGTAGGGGAAAAGCTTTTCCCAGCTCTCTGAGCTTGTGTAAACATGTTGGTACCACCTCAGTACTCCAGGTACAGAACAGGAGAAAATTCGGGGTGAGAACACAGATCTGTTGCCCTATATCAGCTGGGTAGGATGGGGCTGACCTTGCCCTCCCACCTGACCAGGACCCCTGGAGACAGCAGAGGGGGATGTTCAAGCTGCTCCTTCTCCAGCTGTACTCCTTGTTTTGCTGTGGAAGCACCCAGGAAAGTAGAATAACATCCTTCCTCTCAGATCATTAAAGCAGAGCACCCCATTCCCTCCTGAATTAAGCTGATGTACACTTTGGTAGTCAGTTTAATCTCTTAAAATGCTCCCAAGGAGGCTGCCTGATGCACCCTGTCCTTCCCCATCAGTGCAGGCTCCCCAGGAACTGCCACTGAGGTGTTTATTCCCTGCAGCATTTGTCCTGGAAATGCAATCCCTGTTCTCCTGCAGACTGCTGCCAACATCAAGCTGCCCTGGCTCCTTGGGTGCCACCAGCCCTGTAAGGTGCCAGCCCTGGGCTTTGGTTGCTGTTCCTCCCTCCCTCCTGCAGAAACCTGCCCAACCTCCTCTGCAGCCACCAGGACCTGAGCCCAGCCCTGCAGCCACCCCTCTTGAGCCGGGAATTGTGGAGAGATTCATTTTACCCACGTCAGTAATTTCCCTGAAATGGTCCAAACTCATTTTTACCCTGAATTTCCCATATTTCACCTGATTCTTTGCTGCAGCACCTCTTTTTCCTGGCCACGGCTCCTGTTGGAGAGCAAAGGGCTGGAAGTTTGTCCTCACAAATAAAGGGAGCACCGTGCAGACCCGAGGCCAATCGAAAGCAGCTCTTTAGCTATGCAGATACACTCGGCTTCAATTTTTCCCCTCCTATTTGGCAGTTCATTAATAACAACCCAGTGGTGGAGAGAAAAATATCACACCAAGCAATCAGCAGCACACAGCGAGAGTGCTGGGGCTGGGGCAGTTCTGCTCAAAGGCAAAGGGAACAAACAGGCACTCGGGGCCCCAGAAATGCAGCTTTCACTGCCAGGCAGCCAAGCGAGTCTCAGCAAACACTTTATTCCATTCATTCTCTTCTTACGAAATGTTTGCAGTGTTCTTTTTGATCCACATGTGTTTGGTGATGAACCGGCTCTTGTTAATCACTCGTGTCGAGCCACTTCAGCCCATGTGTTCTTAGCCCAGTGTTTGCTCTGCTGCTTCAGGAATTGGGAATTCAGCTCTGAACTTACAGCTCCCTTTGTGGGCAGAAAAATGGGCTCAAGCCATTACTTGAGGGACCAGACTGAGAAGGAGCAAAAGGAAAAGATTCCGGTGTGGAATGATGGATTTTTAACACATTAGCCAATATACTTTTTCAAATAGAGGCTCAAGCCTACTTAAGGCAAAGTTCAAGTTAATATTGATATTTGAAGGAAGAAGCACTTTCATATTAATCACCTACCTATTAAATGTCTGTTATGAGACAAAGCTTGTGGGCTACGTCTCCAGACACATTTTCAAATGGTTCAGGCTAACTTTGATCCTTCTTAATGACGGGGAGCAATTATATAATGGGTTCAGAAACACTTTTAATGCACAGCTTGCATGGGGTTGACTTTTCCTTTTTTTCTCTTAGTGTTGCCAGATATCTCAGTAACATTTCTGGGAAGCAAAAAATGACCATCCTCAGCTCGCCCTGCATTTTTGCTCTGCAGTCTCAGGTTTGCAGCACACCAGAATCTGAAGGGGAAACAGTGACCAGAAGTGTAAGGTGCTGCAGTGGTGCAAAACCCCGTGGGTTCTCCCACAGCCAGGGGTGCAGGGAGCTGTTCCTCATGGGTGGGGAGGGAGTAGGGAGGGTTATCCTCCACAGGACCTCAGCTCATGGATTGCCATGGCAACTGCATCCCACGTCAGCAAGGATGGGGAGAGAACCCTTCTCACGCCAAACCCAGCATAGGCTGAGGATGCAGTGGGGTCTGACACCATGGACAGGGGGAATGGTGACCCAACAGCCCCAGTGCTGGCTGAAGGGAGCTGAATTTCCTCCTACAGGACTCTGGAGGGGACTAGGAACTGGAATGGTTTGGGTTGGAAGGGACCTTAAAAATCACCTTGTTCCACCCCCTGCCATGGGCAGGGACACCTTCCACCAGCCCAGGTTGCTCCAAGCCCTGTCCAACCTGGCCTTGCACACTTCCAGGGATGGGGCAACCACAGGTTCTCTGGGCAATCTGTTCCAGGGCCTGCCCACCCTCAGAACTGCCGTGTGTACCTGTGTGCCTGTGCAGGTGTGCACTGCTGTGCTCAGGGGTGTGCACACACAGGTGCAGGCAGGGGCACAGCTGGACATGGATGTCCCAGGCAGGGGCACATCTGGACATGGATGTCCTCGTGTGTCCATTCCCACACTAACATGGACCCTGCACACACGTGTCTGGACATCTGTGCATGTCTGTGGGGAGCTGTGAGGGTGCTACATTCGTGTCTGTGCTCTGTCCAGCCAGAGACTGCTCATGCAGAATAGAATCCCAGAACCCCAGACCATGCTGAGCTGGAAGGGACCCACAGGGATCATCCAGTCCAACTCCTGGCCCTGCACAGGACCATCCCCAGGAGTCACCCCCTGTGCCCCAGAGCATCATCCCAACCCTCCTGCAGCTCTGGCAGCCTCGGGGCTGTGCCCACTGCCCTGGGGAGCCTGGGCAGTGCCCACCACCCTCTGGGGCAAGAAGAACCTTTGGCTGAGATCCCCCCTGACCCTGCCCTGACACAACTGCAGCCATTCCCTGGGGCTGTCCCTGGTCCCACAGAGCACAGATCAGTGCCTGCCCCTGCTCTGCCCCTCCCCGGGGAGTTGTCCCTGCACTGAGGTGTCCCCTCAGTCTCCTCTGGTCCAGCTGAACACCCCAAGTGCCCTCAGTGTCCTCACCCCTTCCCCTGCAGGCCCTGACCCATCTCTGTGCCCTCCTTTGGACACTCTGCAATGGCTCAATCTCTCCCTTCCATGGTGTCCCCCCAACCTGCCCCAATGTTGCAGGTGAGGCCGCCCCAGTGCAGAGCAGAGCGGGACAATCCCCTCCCTGCCCTGATGCCCCCAGCACAGGGATGTCCCTCCTGGCTCCAGGCTCTGCTGACTCGTGCCCAACTGGCCCCTGACCAGCACCCCCAGGGCCCTTTCCCAACACTGCTTTCCTGCCTCTCTTCCCCCAAACTGTATGAACATCCAGGGCACTTGTGTTTAGACCAAAAATAAAACGAAGCTATCCTGTTCCGCTTGTCAGTAGCTCAAGGACTGCACTGGACACGGTCAGAGATGGGCTCACACTCAGCTTTTTCACACCCCATTGTTTCTGTGTCCTACCTGAACACTGCCCTGTGTCTGGGAGCAGGGAGGGGGGCAGCAGCACCTGCAGGGATCTGGAGAAGCTTCACACCCACAGGCAAGGCATGGAAATGTCCATCCCAGTGTGCAAAGCTCAGTGTATGTTTGAGAAGTCAAAGCACACAGGGAGTGGCAGCACCTCCCCCTCCCTCTCAGCAAAGCTGCTGCTCACCTGTGAGTTGCAGACCATGGATCTGGGTTGGGGAGACACCTGTGCTCCGAGGAGTACATCCTGGCTAGACATCATCCCCATTCTGGGACACATCACCTCTCCCTGTCCTTGCGTTTCCAAAGGCATGAACCCAGAGGTTGGGGCTGGGAGAGAGCAGGGATGGGGGTGAACCAGGGAATGTTCCAGGCAATTTTCTCCTTTTCCAAGCCCTTTTCCCCCTCTGTGGCACTGCTCTGTGAGGACAGGTCCCTCTCACAGAAGGCAACTCTGTGGCAGGGTCTGTGCAGGCAGGAGCTGCAGCTGCCCCTCACCTCCTGCCCCTCTGCCTGGTTTTCCTCTGCCCACGGGATCAGCACAGAGCACACGGGATCAGCACATGGGATCAGCACAGAGAACACGGGATCAGCACATGGGATCAGCACAGAGAACACGGGATCAGCACAGAGAACACGGGATGAGCACATTGGGATCAGCACAGAGAACACGGGATCAGCACATGGAATCAGCACAGAGAACATGGGATCAGCACATGGGATCAGCACAGAGAACACGGAATCAGCACACGGGATCAGCACAGAGAACACGGAATCAGCACACGGGATCAGCACAGAGCACATGGGATCAGCACACAGGATTGACACAGAGCACACGGGATCAGCACAGAGCCTCAGCATCACAAAACAAGCAGGGATAGGTTAAACCAGCCTGTTACAGCCCTTGGCCCTGCCTGACCATGAGGTAGATGCTGGATGAAGAGGGGCCATGCGAGGAATTGATTGGGAATCCAGCAAATCACTTCCCACTGGGTCAGAGAGCACCTGGGAGGTCAGAATGGTGCTGCTCTGCTTGAGGGTGAGGCTGAACCTCTGTCAGAGGCTCAGGCATCATTAGAGTGACTGCACACCCAAGCCATATCCTCCTCCTGACAAGGTCTCTCTTGTCCAGCCCACGGGGTCACGAGCAGCCTGTGACTGCAAGTGCAGGGGGGATGGTTGGGTGGATGAGCGAGAAAGGGAAAAGCCTTGGGGGCAAAGCTTCTTTAGAAGCAAGAAAACAGCAGAGCTGCCCACAGGACTGCAGCACTCGAGCTGTGTGGAGCTGGCAGGAAATGCAGACATGGACAGAGCAAAATGTGGCTTCCACCTGGAAAATGTGGCACGTCGGAGTGGACCATCCGTGAGGAAGGGGATGTGGGAGCTGGGGATGTGCCTCTGCCCCAGAGGCAGACTCTGGATGCTGGGGTGTCCTGAGCTCCCACAGAGGTGCCCAGGTTCTGCATTTACACGTGTTGGGGGTGTGATAAATGCCCTTATGATTCGTGTCAGTGAAAGCCAAACGGGTTATTGCCACCCCGTAAAGGGAACAAGTTGTTGTTAATACACCCCCACAAAGGAAGCGTGTGAATTATGGTAGAACTGTTTAGTTTCTCTTCCTTATCAAGGTAATGTGAGTTATGGTAGAACTGTTTAGTTTCCCTGAGCCCTTATCAAGGAATACGTGAATTACAGGGACGGAATTAACACAATAAAGAAACGTATGTTGAAGACTGTTTAGCATCACATTGTAGAATGTGTATGTATATGATGTAATGAATATTTATGAAGCGACTGGATAAACCCCCACTCTGTGCTGTGTTCAGTATGTGGTTTTGGGAAGCAAGGACTCCCCCCATGTCCAGCCCTTTCACCAGGTCATAAACTCCGATTTGAAAACCCATTCAGGTCTGAGGCTCTGTTTCTCATAAGGTGTATTCCTGCCTTTACAACTGAACCCTCCCACTTAGGGACTCTCACCTGGGTGAATCCAGCACACAGAGCAGGTCTGTGGTGCCAGCTGGTTCAGGAGATGGGAAAGAGGGATGTGAAATGGGGTTGGAGGAGCCAGGAAGGACGCAGAGTGATCAGTGTGGGCAGCACGGCTGAGGAGAAAGGACCAGCAAAGTCTGTACCTTCTCTGGGCAAACCTCACATATGCTGGACCTGAAAACTCCTGCAGGTCCATCAAGGTCCTGTTGGTCCCTAAAGGTGTGGTTGCCAAGGAGTGTCCAGGGTGAAATGTCTATGGAAAAACTCAGGCACCTGGAAAACTTCTCACCAGGATCGTTGGGACTTAGTGGAAACTCCTAATCCAGCTTGTCCTCTTCGGAGAGGACACACCTCCCTGAGCACCAACCTGAGCCTTATTTGTGTCCAACTGGCTCTTCTCTGGCAGTTACATCCTAAAGTGACACAAACCAGGCTGGAATTATCTCAGGAAGCCACACTATCTGATCGTCCCCTTACTTCCCACCCAGACCTCCAGGTCCTCGTCTCCTGCTTGCCAGGGGAGCAGCTGAGCCCCTGGCAGCTCATGGTGAGGTGTGTTGTGCAGCTGGATGCCTGGAAAGCAGGAGCAAGTTTTGTAAAGTTGGTCACATGAAGCCCTTCTGTGCCTGTTCTGATGAGCCCTTCCAAATTTTTCCTCTTTGAAAAGTGGAGTGTTTCATTCTGCTCAGTTTTGGCATCTTATTAGTCTCAGGTTCCCTTACCTTGCTGGAGGGCTCATTAGGGAGCAGATAATGAGCTTGCTCTGCCCACTGCAGGTAGGGGTTGGTGCAAAACCTCTAACAAATACCTTGTTTCTCCAAGTACTTCTCGAGGATTTGGTTTAAATTGGTGTTAATGGAACAGAACAAATAAAGAATCTAACTACAAATAAAGTCTTTTCATTAAGCAGGGTTTTTCCCACCGAGGTGTCAGACATACCCTACTGCCCCTCCAAGGGGTGAAAATGGTCCAGAGGTGTCCAGATCCTGCTGAGAAACACCACAACTCATGTGCAGGATGGAAAGCAGTCTCCTGCCCTGGAAGTCCATTAGGTGCAGCTAGATCTGCGGGAAGTGCAAGAGTTAAAAACACAGGAGCCCAAGTTCCACCCACACTGAGGCACCCGAAAAAGCAGTTTTGGTTTCCCAGGTGCTCCCAATGTTCCTGTGCAGCCTCTGCCACAGCTCACGGCACAAAAGCTGCTCATTTCAACTGGCCAAATTATCAGAGTGAAGGGGAAATGATGGTTATTACACACTTCTCTTTTTTTTAGCTGAAATGCAACCTTTTATTTAGATAACAAAGAAATTTTTTTTATATATTATGGGCACTTTCAAAGGTAGCAGTTTGAATTAGTGGCATGAAGAGCAGAATCCCAGCATGAAAAATCAAAATATATGAGTGACTCTGAGGGCCTCCACGCACCTCACAGTGCAATTAATTTAAACCCAGGTCTAAATAACGTGGACCTGACTCAGCTGCCTCTCTCAGGACTGTGTAATAGCACAGCTGGGCTGCATGGGCCAGGAGCTCCTCGTTCAAATCCCATATGCAGGAGAAATAGGATGGGTAAGAAAAATCCAACGTGGCATTTGTCAGAGCGGGCCACTCAGCTCACCTGCTGTAACAGCAAAGGAGGCTCCTGCCAGGTGCACATTTGCAAGCCTCAGTTTCTGGGTTTCTAAAAAAAATAAAAATAAAAAAAAAAAAAAATCAGAGCTTGGGAATGCATTTTAAGCAGTTTTTGGGTTACAGCTGCTTTGTTCTGATACCTTGGTCGCTTCTCTTTTGGTAGGAAGGACACAGGACTGCAGAATGAACCAACTCACCCTCTGCCTTTGGAAAACCGGGTTGATTAGCAGGTCTCTGGTACTCATGAAAATGCTGCACCCTCTGCAGAGGCCAGAGCTGCCCAAAGGGAAGGGAAGTGTCATCCAGCCCCTGCAATCCAGACAGAGGTGCACAGGCACCTTTGCCCATGGAGTTGCCAGTCCTGGAGCTGCCCAAGCTGTGTGCCCCATGCCCACACCCCAAACAGCTGCTTGTGGGGCTGGCAGCCCTTCAAGTGCAGTGTGTTGAAGGGATGGTCCTTCCCGAGGTGGGAATTGTATGGGGGGATCTCTGATGGATGTCACCAACCTCATCAAGGGGTGAACTTGCATCTCAGCCTGAACTTCCCATCCAACCTTTTAAGAGACTAAGAACCAACCAGTGAGGAATCCTCATGTCATCAAGCTTTTAAAAGCAACCCCAAGCAGCTGATGGGAAGCAATAGTCGTTGCCTAAACAAAAGGGATTTCTTGGATCTTGCTGCTCCTCATCCTACTTGAAGATCCAAGCTTGGAGAGACAACTAGTTACAGAAAAGAGGACACAGCCTCAAGCTGCACCAGGGGAGGTTCAGGTTGAACACCAGGAGAAATTTTTCCATGGAAAGGGTGGTCAGGCATTGGAAGGGGCTGCCCAGAAGGTTTGAGTCCCCACTTGCACCACAGATGCATCAATAGGGAAGTGTCCTACCACCAAAAAAAGCATTAGAGACAGCTTATTGCCAAAAACTCAGGGTTATCCCAGCTCTGAGCCCACCAGGTATGGAGGAGAGAACACCTGAGCATGTGTTTGATCCAGAAAATCTCCAGTGATGCTTTCAGTCATCAGTGGCAGTGAGTGTAGATCTCCCTGGTGACACCACTGTCCTCATCTCTTCATGCTCAGGACTCATGATGTTGCCTTCCAGTAAAAGACTTTGGGGGGCTGGAAGGGCCATTTTCCCCCCACAGTGCCACTCCCTGCACCCTGTAGGAATGATGTGGTTGCGGGAGCAAGACCCCAAAGGTTGTGCTGTGGGGACCCTCATGGGTGGCACCTCTGGAGCCAAGCCCTCATTCCATGAGGATGCCCTGCCATGCCCCTGACTTGTGCCAGGAGTTCTGTGTCCCACGTGAAGGGTGAGAGAGCATTTAAGCCACTTTTAAAGCTGTGTAAGAACTTAAACCCTCAGTGTCACACAAGGACTTAAAGGCCTTAAGGCCATAGCAAGTCATAAGGCAGAGTTAAAGCAACATAAGCCTCCCTCAGCCTCCATGGTCCTTGAAAGGCAGTCCTACAGCATCCTAAGGACTCCTGATTTAAAGGCCCCACCAAATCAGGCTCCCAGAGAGTGGTCCCTTCTTCTAGGCTGCTCCAAAGACCTCTGTTTGACCCTGGCTGGGCTCACCCTGCAGTGTCCATGCTGGAGGTGTCTCCTTTCACCAGGTTTGGGTGTCTCATTAGGCAAAGAGCTTCTGCGACTTGTCAAACTGAGCTGGTTTTCCCCCTTTCCTTAAAGAAGCAAGTCCTTGTGATGCATCTGGGAGAGGAAGAGGATGGTGCAGGACAAAGGAAGAATGTTCTCCAGGTGGCACAGACAAGGTGGTCCAGCAGGGAGGCAGGAAGGTGCACGTGAGCAGGGATGTGCAAGGTCAGGCAGAAGCCCCTGCGAGGCAGGGGATGAGTGTGCCCTATGCAAACATACATCCCCTGATCCATAGGGCTTATCACAGCCTATAAAGACACATTTTGTGGAAAACCCTGTTAAGATACTGGCTGCACATCACCGCTTTAAGCCCCTACAGCAACTTAAACTGGCTATAATGTTAAGCCTTTAGAGTATTTTAAACTGCTTAGATTGTTCAAAAGACCAGCTTAATCTTAAACTGCAGTGCAGCTGCTTAAACAGTTTAAGCTGATCTAAAAGCTCCCAGGAACACAGGGTGCTGGGACTGTGCTTAGCCCTGTTTGTTGACTGAAGCACCATGCTGGCCCTGTCACTCCCAATGTGACACCCCAGCTGACACATAAGCTCTTTTCCTAAATAGACCTTGCAGAATCTGGAGAAAAAAAAAGACCTTGTATCATCCCTTCCCAGCTCCAGGTGTGTTTCTCCTTCCTCTCAGCACCACAGGCAGCACCAGCTCCATAGGGACAGGAAGGTCTCTGGGCACAATGTCCTCAGCCAGAAGAGACAGGAGGGCATTGTCACCCATTTTGGTTTTGGTTTTTTTTTTGTCACACTGTTGGTCGTAACAAGCAGAGTTTTGCAGGGAAAAGCACTCACTATTTGGGTTTTTAATGGTGCTTTCCTGCCCAGCCCAGCAGGAGGGAAGATTGGCTGGCATCCTGCTCTCTCTAACATGAGAAATGGCTGGAATCTCCAGCTGTGAGAGCAGAGGACAGTGCTACATCCAGAGCAGGATGAAGCCACATCTAAACCTACTCTGAGTCATCTCAATCCTGTGAGACCCTCCCCCAACAGACCCATTTTTCCCATTCTCACAGAGAAAGTACATTGTTTGGTTGAGGGTGTTTTCTTTAATTAAACTTAATTTTGTTTAATTTCTTTGGGTTTTCTCTCCTTAACATCCCCAGATGCTGCCGAGGACTTGTGCAATGAGTGCAATGTCTTGGGAAAAAGAGGTAATTCTCCCTCATGGCTGAAGTCTGGAGGAAAACCTGTCCAAGTAGAGGAAAAAGGGTAAATGCAGTGACCAAATGGAAAGTGTCTTACACTCACCAGATGCTTCCCTTAGGTGATGAATTCACTTAATAAGAGATATGTTGATAATTATTTTGATCTTCCATGTGATATTCTCAGTTTTCATATCATCCTGGTATTAGAAACCAATCACTGCCTTCCCAAGTGTACCAAACACTGATGGAAGACTGGGGGACCCCACCTTGTGTTGTGATTTTTGCCCCCTGGAATATTTGGCATTTATATTCCTTTCTGTGGATGTTGAGAGTAGAGAGTGTACAAATCACCAAGGAATTTGCACCTTTTCCTCCACGTGTGACTTTGACAACCTGCAGGCGCACACTTGGTAACTGTTTTGACATATTTATCACTCAGGGAGTTTGAAATGAAGGTGCCTGTGGTTTCCTAATGGATGTCATATAAGGGCCTGTGCAGTCCTGTTCCTCCTGCTGGTGCTCCCACTGGCCTGAAGGGTTTCCTTGGGCTTCTGTGGCACCATTCATTTCCTGATAACTGATTGGAATGTTATCATGGATCATGGAATGGTTTGGGTGGGAAGGGACCTCAAAGCTCATCCAACTCCACCCCCTGCCATGGGCAGGGACACCTCCCACCAGCCCAGGTTGCTCCAAGCCCTGTCCAGCCTGGCCTGGGACACTTCCAAGAATCCAGGGGCAGTCACAGCTTCCCTGGGCAACCTGTGCCAGGGCCCACCCACCCTCACGGCCAAGAATTTATTCACAATATCCAGTATAAATTTACCCTCCTTCAGCTTAAAGCCACTTTCTCTTGTCCTGCCACTCCAGGCCATTTTTCAAAGTCCCTTTCCACTCTCCTGGAGCTCCTTCAGGCACTGGAAGGGGCTGTCAGGTCTCCCTGGATCCTTCTCCAGGTGAACGCCTCCAGCTCTCCCAGCCTGGCTCCAGAGCAGAGGAGCTCCAGCCCTTGGAAAATCTTCATGGCATCTTCTGGACTCGCTCCATCAGCTCCATGACCTTCTTGCACTGAGCACATTCAGCAGCACCATGGTGTGGTGGTTGCCTGCCAAATGCTGCCACAGAAACATGTGGAGGGGTCACCAGGTCATCCCTACTAAGAGAAACTGCCCAACACAGCAAAGGTTGTGAAACACTGGAGGGCTCTGGGCACACGAGACCCACAGACTTACACAACGGGCTGGAAGGCCATGGCAGCAACAAGAGCTGTTCCATAGAGCCTTGCTGAGGGTGAAAATCTATGGAGAGGCCTGGAGGGGCCAGAGGAAAGGCCAGGGGTGTCCCTGGTCCTGCTGACGAGCTCAGCGTGGATTAGACCTCGGCGCCCTCCTGCCCTCAGAGCTCACATCCAGCACCTCTGTGTGCACACAGAGGGATCAAGCCCTTCAGCTATTGCCCCCCACTCCCTTCCCAGCTGGCAGCCCCCCAACCCAGCACGGAGCCCCTGCACTCAGCACGGCCCCGTCCCTCCCCTGCCCGTCCTCCGGAGCTCTCCCTGCTGTGCCGGGAGCACCCAGGGCTCCTGAACGTGCTCCTTGGCTTTCTGGCTGGGGAATCATTGTCACTTCTTGATGAGATGCCTTTTTTAAGCCTCGGTGTGCTGGTTTAGAGTTAAACCAACAGGAGAAATCAAACTCAGAAAGGGATTGCCAGTCAGAATAATAATTTAATGAAAGATCACAAAATACACTGATACAGAAGGGAAATCTGTTTGACCCACAAAAACAGATGTGCAGCCCAGCACAGTGGGGCACGAGCAGAATGGAGCTCCCCAACCCCTGTGCTGAGCACCACGTGGGTCCCCTGAGTTCAAAGTAAGAAGAAAGGAAAAAACCTGCTGGTGACAATGATGGTTGCAGTCCGGTGACAGTCTCAGTCTGGTCAAGGCTCTGCTCCTCCTCTGGATCTGACCGGAGATCCCAGTCCCAAGACCCCAACTTATCTCTGCTTGGGCTCAGATGAAACACCCAGTCCCTCCTGCAGGGTGGGGAGTTTCACAGTGGGTGATTTACTCTGTGAGGTGAACAATGGCATATGTTTGACATCCCTGATGGCCCCTGAGCAGACATGACCCCTCAGGTGGGTGTGGAGGCAGGAAAACTTCCTTATCCCACAGAAGTTCCCAAACACCCCTGTGCCCTGAGGGGTGGGGTGTGCCCTGGGCAGCTGCTGCCAATGGGCCATGGGGAGCAGGGCATGAGACAAATGAGACAGAGGGTTTAGAATCCACACCCACCCAGTGACAAACTGAGCCTGGCTACTGTAACCAGGACACTCAGGACACCAGTGCAGCCTTCCAGCCTGGGCACGTGGCCACTGGGCTCACTGTGGCACAGGAGCCGTCACTGCACATGGGCGTGACACAAAGCTGTTTTGGCTGGGAAGCAAAAGCAGGTTCTCAGCCTGTGCAGCCACTGCAGCAGAATGAACAGCCCCCCAGCCCGAGCAGCCTGAGCAGGAATGGCACACCTTCCAGGAATGCACACCTTCTAGGAGTGGCACACCTTCCAGGAATGGCACACCTTTCAGGAGTGGCACACTTTCCAGTAGTGGCACAACTTCCAGGAGTGACACACCTTCCCTGCTGAGAGCAGGGCCCTGGGGAGGCATCCTGGGCTTTGCTCAGCACATGGTGCACCCTGCAGAGCACAATTCCAACAGCATCATTCCAGCCTCATCAACACCATCTCCAGCTCCTGAAAAACCCCATCCCTGCCCACCCACATGTGTCCTGTGCTTTCTCCCCGGCCAGACACACCAGTCCTGTCCAGGCCTGTTAGAGAATGCAGCTGGAGCTGCAGCTGGAGGGGCTGGAGCAGCAGGAGGGGCTGAGGGAGCTGGGGGGGCTCAGCCTGGAGAAAAGGAGGCTCAGGGGGGACCTTCTGGCTCTGCAAGTCCCTGCCAGGAGGGGGGAGCCGGGGGGGGGTCGGGCTGTGCTCCAGGAACAGGGCCAGGAGCAGAGGGAACGGGCTCAGGTGGGACAGGGCAGGGGCAGGGGGGACAGCAGGAGGAATTCCTGCCTGGAAAGGGTGGTCAGGCCTTGGCAGGGGCTGCCCAGGGAGGTTTGGAGTGCCCATCCCTGGAGGTGCCCAAGGCAGGAGTGGCTGTGGCACTCAGAGCTCTGGGCTGGGGGACAAAGTGGGCATCGGGCACAGGTGGGCTCTGTGATCTTGGAGGTCTTTTCCAACCTCAATGATTCTGTGATTCTGCCCCACAATCCCCACACAACCCCAAGGGTCGTCCAGGAGCATCTCCACCAGCTTTGCCAGACTTCATTCTACCTTCATCTCCTTCCCTGGGCAAATGAGGGAAACTAATTTCCTAATCCCAGTTGCTCATGTCGCTGCCTCAGTAGAAGGGCTGTGGGCTGTGGGGTCATTGGAGCAGATTTCCTGGGCAGTTTGTGGCCCCAGTGTGAAGTCAGCCTGATCTCTATGTTTGATTATTAGAACATAAATGAATCCTCCCTCCTTCTCTGGTTGCCTTGAGTTCTCCCACAGAAAGAAAAGGCAAGTCAGTGACCAGAAATAACTGAAGTTACCAGAGTAACTCAAGGAAATGCAGCATTTCCAATAAATGGACAATGAAACAGGCTTGAGGCCAAAGAGAATCATAAAACCACAGAATGGTTTGTGTTGGAAGGGTCCTGAAAGCTCATCTCAATCCAACTCCTCCCACATGCAGGGACACCTTCCACTAGACCAGGTTGCTCCAAGCCCAGTTCAACCTGGTCTTGGACACTTCCAGGGATGGGGTTGCCACATCTTCTCAGGGCCTGCCCACCCTCACAGGGAAGAATTTCTTCTCAGTGTTCCATCTAACCCCCTCTGGCAATGGGAAGCCACTGCCCTTTGTCCTGACACTCCAGTTCCTGATGCAGAGTGAGTCCCTCTTGCTTCCCTGCAGCCCCTTCAGACACTGGAAGGGGCTCTGGGGTCTCCACACAACCTTCTCCTCTCCAGGCTGAACAGCCCCAGTTCTCCCAGCCTGTCTCCACAGGGGAGGTGCTTCAGTCCCCTGAGCAACTTTGTGGTCAAGTTGTCAAGAAGCTGCCAACTCATTCTAATGAGTTGCTCCAAAGTGTAGATTCATCCTTGGGACTGCAGTTTTAAGGTCATTTCTGCCCATTGAAGGGTCCAGTGTGGAGGTGTCAAAGCTCTTGAGTCTTCTGAGGTGCGTGACAATGGCAAATGCCTGAGAGATCCTCATGGCACTGGGGTGGGTCATGTGGGGGTGAGGGTGACAGCCCCATGAGACAACAAAGACATGGATGACACCTGCAGATAAGTCAGTTCCAAAGGCCAAGGTGAGATGTTCTCCTGAATAGGAAGAAATTCCTCCCTGTGAGGGTGGGCAGGCCCTGGCACAGGTTGGGCAGAGCAGCTGTGGCTGCCCCATCCCTGGAAGTGTCCAAGGCCAGGTTGGATGGGGCTTGGAGCTACCTGGGCTGGTGGAAGGTGACTCAGCCCATGGCACAGGGTGGGACCGGATGATGTTTAGGGTCCTTTCCAAGCAGCCCCCCACCGCTGAGAACCCTTCCCTGCCAGCAGCACATCGTCTCCCAGGGCACAGCTCCGGCGCTCGAGCAGCACACAGACAGTGTCCTCCCCTAACTGGGTTATAGGAGATTGGATTAGCAATTTCTGAGTTAGTAAAAGTCTAAGAATGGAAGATAAAACAAAGTGTGACAGGCTAAGCAGCCCTTGTCACCAGGGATTGATCACAGTGCTAATAGCCAGCGACAGCCACACATTAATAACACAATAACCCAGCCTGGGATATTGGCACTATCACAACCCTTTAACCTGGCAATAACTCATTGGGAAAATGCTAACAATGTCATAGCCAACATGTCTGCAGTGCTTCCCTCCCCCTGCTCTGCCAGGCAGCAGGAATTCCACGGGGTCATGGGCTCTGCCAGCCACCCAGGTGCCCCCACAGCCCCCAGTGCGGGCAGGGAGGGGGCACCACGGTGCCCCTTGGGGGGTGTTGGTCATGGGATGGAGCTGGGCAGGGATGGGAGTTGTGCAGGGGTGATGTCATAATGGTGTCTGGGCCAGCAGGGAACGGGGAGGGACTGGGCTGTGGGTGCTGGTGGAGTGGGGGGCTGTGGGACGGAGCTCGAGCTCAGAGCAGTCAGGGAATCACAGATGGGACCCACAAGGATCATTTCCCGGTGAAGGCAGGGAAAACTGAACAGCAAGTAATTTGGGGGTAAATTTTTGAATTTTTTTAAAATGTTCTAAAGTTTAGTGACACAAGCCATTCCCAATTTGCCTGAGAAGCCTCCTACTTCCACCTCAGGCTGGGGCGGGAGAAGAGACGCCGAGGGAATTACAAAAAGGATCCAGGTTGTCTAGAAAATGGAAATAGGTATCGAGAGTTTTTAAAAATGTAACTTAAAATTTGGAGGGCGGGGGAGAGGGAAGCAAAACCTGTCTCCAGGCAGAGAGCACCGCCTTGTTTACAAAGGCTGTTGTGAAGGAGACTGCTCGGTGTCACACCGGGAGGGAGGAGAGGTGGAGAAATACCGCTGCTGTTTCTCCACCCCCGAGGCATTTCCCTCCCTCGGCTGGAGCCGGGGATCTGCTCTGGCTCCCACCCAGCACTTCCATCCCTTGGCCGCTCATCGGAGCAGCGCTGAGAGCGACCCGCTGAAGGGATTCAAAGGTCAGCAAATCCCAAGTGCGGGATAACGGGACACACCCCGGAGGAGCCTTCCTCTCCCAGGGACCACCACTGCCCCACCAGGGGATGCATCCAGGGCTGGCTCTAACCCAGCACCTCGTGGTAGCAGAGCCCCAGGAGAGGCGGAGTTCTTGTGAAATGCTGCCCCGATTCAACCAGGTCAGGGATTTGGGATTGCCTTGGCCATCCTTTCCAGCAGTCCTTGGTTTTGGCTCTGACACCCCTGGGAATGCCCCTGTGTGCCAGGGCAGCCCAGACAGGGAGGAGGAGATGCTGGAGAAGGAGTGGGGTCCTGTTCCCTCACGCGAGGATGCGTGTCCCCCCATTTCCAGTGCTCCCTGCAGCCCCTCATCACTGCAGGCAGATGGACCCACTCATGCTGTGCCAAACAATTCATTTTCAGGGCAGAGAAGCCCCCAAATGTTACACAGAGCGTTAGTCACCTGCAGGGATTGCTCTGCTCCACCTCCCCATCCGTGGCTGCTTCAAACCTCCTTGGGAGTCATGAACACTTGTTGCCCAGAGTAACAAGTCAAGGGGCATCAAGAGCAAAATTTGGGCTGTGGAGGGTGATATCTGGGGGTGCAGTGACATGGCTGTGCCCCAGGAGACCCGAACCCCTCCTAACCACAGCTCCCCCAGCAGGAGAGGAAAGAGCCAACATTCCCTCCTTCCCAAGGGGCTCCTGCCCAGACGGTGCCACCTCCCCCACCTCGTTGAGGCAGAAGGCAGAGTTTAAAAAAAAAAAAAAAAAAAAAAAAANAGTGGAAATGCAATTTAGCTTTGAAGGATCTCCTGACTAATTAGTTTTGGAGGCCAGTCTGGCTGAGATGAGCTGAGATCAGCCAGCCTTGCCTGCAATTACTCCGAGGAGAAAGGACCCCTTGGAGACTCGCTGCCAAACGGGGCGCATTCCCCCAGGGAATGGACTGGAGAGGTGTTTGGGACAGAGGACATCCCAACGATCCCGTTGTCCAGCTGGTTTTACTCCAAAGGTGCCCCAGCGAGGGGGTTTGCTTCAGTACAGCTCTGCCGCATGCGAGAGGGACACGCATCACCGACGGAAAAGGGAGGGCTCGGCTTGTTGGGCTTAATTAGAGCACTGAAGCTGTGAGTCTAATAGGAGGAGGTTGGGAGCGCCGAGGCTGGAATTGGCAGGGATCGGGAAGCGGGCGGCTGTCGGCGCGCAGCCATATGGAAGCGGCGAAGGGAGGGCAGTGAGTGACAGCCCGCACCCGCGGCGCCGTCAGTAATTCCGACGGCGGAGCCGCGATGGATGTGTCAGCTCCCCGCTGGATCCGCCCGGGCAGGGCTCGGAGGGGCAGGGAGAGGGCAGGGGAGACGGGGGAAAGGTGGGGGGATGGAGGTTAAAGTCGAGGTGCTGATGTCCGCAAAATCCGGTCAGCCCCAAGGACAGGCTTCGATTCAGGCTTTCAATCCAGATTCTGGTTTTCCTGATTCAGGAATTCCTGTTTCACCCTTCAGGTTTTCCTATTTCAGGAATTCAGGAATTCCTGTTTCACCACTCAGGTTTTCCTAATTCAGGAATTCCTGTTTCACAATTCATGTTTTCCTGATTTAGGAATTCAGGAAGTCCTGTTTCACAATTCAAGTTTTCCTCATTCAGGAATTCAGGAATTCCTGTTTCACAATTCTGGTTTTCCTAATTCAGAAATTCCTGCTTCACGATTTATGTTTTCCTAATTCAGGTATTTCTGTTTCATTATTCAGGTTTTTCTATTTCAGGAATTCCTGGTTCACAATTCTGGTTTTCCTGATTCAGGAATTCCTGTTTCACCATTCAGGTTTTTCTGATTCAGGAATTCAGGATTCACTCTCTTGTACCACCACCCTTTCTTGTACCACCCCAAACCTTCTGCCACGATCCTGGCAGAGTTCTGGCATTGCCAGAGCAATTCCATGTGGAACCAGCTGACCACATTGAGCTGCTTAATCTTTCTGCAATGCTCCCACCAATCACATTTGTGGTCTGTGGACACCAGTCCCAGGGAAGGGACTGGGCAGTGTTAGCTGGAGCATCGATGGGCAGGGGAGGGTTATGTACAAACCCTGGGTCATATCTATTCTCTCTGGCCCAGTAATTTTGAATCTTTTCCATTGGAACACCTAATTATTATTAGCTCTCCACAGGTCAGGTTTAATGGTCTAAATGTTCTTTTACCTCTCTTGAGGGAAGGGAAAATGTCTGGGCAGATCTACCTCAGTGCTGTGACTAAATGGGTGTCTTAGCATGTCATCCAGTCAGTTTTCCTTCATGGGCCAAGTCATGGTCACAGGAGGCTGTGGCACAGAAGGCCAGGGGAGGCCTGTCTGTGTCACCATGACCTAATGTTTCACCCAGCAGGAATCAAGACTCCTCATCCCTCCCTCTGAGGAAAGCAGCTGCCCATGAAGGGGAACGGGGGATAAACTGCCAAGATGAGAACTCATTTGGGGAAGGCTCTCAAGGCTCATTTGTTTTGCCCTGTTGCTTTTGTGAAGGAACTTGTGAAATGAAGTATCAGTGTGTGGAGAGCAAACCCTCAGCTTTACCCTCTCCGTACATTCCCGTAGTCCCAGCTGGGGAGAAGCCGAGGGGATGCCTCACTGCAGGGCTGGCTCCTATACACTGCAAAGCTGATGGGGAAAAGTGGGTTGTCTTGTTCTCTGGCAACTGCAGGGAAAGCACACGGCCACTCCACTAATTTGAGGAAGCAAGGGAAGCAAGATGGAGAAGGAAAAATTGGTTGTGATTGCAGAGCTCCAGCCGCGGAGTCCCTCCAGCAGGGAGAGAAGTAACAGTGGGAGTAGCCAGAAGCTTTGTATCCAGTACAGTCGGTTTTTTTCTAGTAGGTATTCACGATGAAGACCATTAGGTAAAGTGTCTCAGAATAACTCTCACTTGAAGACTACATGGTGAGAAGGTGGTTTCACAGCAACTGGTACCTCCTACACAGCGGCTGTGACTGTTCCTGCAGTCGGGTGAGGCTTCTGCTCATGGGGATTCAGAGATGTGCTTCATGCAGCTCTGCTCTGCTCTGGGGTGGCTTCCTCAGTGTCCCTGTCATATCTGAACATACAAAATGTCAAGAGCCACGATGGAACAAAAGGTCTTGTGCCTGCACAGAAAAGGTGCCAGGCTGACCTTGCCTCCCTCAGGCAGCGTCTAGGGGAGCCACAAAGGCACTAAACTCCTGGGTGAGTGTGGGCCCAGCAAGCTATTCTGCAATCAGTTTGGTCCTCAGCAAGTGGCTCCCTAAGAGCTCTCTGCCACTTCACCTCCAAGCCAGGGAGAGCAGAGTGGCACAGCTGCTGTCCCAGTGCCCTGCAGTTGTTACCAGGGCAGCACTGCCCCTGCTCCTCTTGGAGCCATTGTCAGTGAAAAGGATGTGCAACTTTTCCCTGCTGTTCCCAGAACATGTGGCCCAGAAAGCAGCACCAAGCTTGGCTGCTCCAGGGCAGAGCTGGGCACATCTTCAGGTCCCCACTCAGCTCCAGGCTGGTGATTCAGGAGTTACTGGAGTCCTCAGGCCAAGTGAAAGCATGGCATAAATCTCAGGACTGAGCAGCTCCAGCAGAAAGCAGCACTGATCCTGGACAGGAGCTTCACTTTGGAAGAGCAGCAAAGCAATTAATTAGAAGTATGTGCCAGCAGCCAAACACAGCAACTCTGTCAGCTTTTCCCACACATTTCCCTTCTTATAGGTGTTTCCAGGGGCTGAAATGCAGAACTAAGCTGGCTGAGAGTATGTGATGCTCTTTCCATCCAGGGCTCTGTACCTACAGCTCTGCATGGAGTCAATCTGTCTGTGAGCTACCATAGCTGAGCAGACGAGATGAGTGCTGGTGCTGGGGTCTCTGGAGCTTCACGGGTCCTGCATGGGTGGTAGACAGCAGAAGGCAGTGTTTTTTGAGTAATCAAGAGAAGAGAAATAACTACCTGATGGTTGTCCTGGTTTTAGTAGCCAAGATCAGTTTGTCACTGTGTGGGTGTGTATTCTAAAGCCTCTATGCCATTTTTTCCCATGAACTGCTCACAATGGCACATTAGCAGCTATTGTCTAAGGCACAGCACACCCCTCAGGCTGCAGGCTGGGAGTTTTGGAACTTCTGTGAGATAAGGAAATTCTTCTGCCTCCACACCCACCTGAGGGGTCATGTCTGCTAATGGCCCATCAGGGGTATCAAAAATAGGTCATTGTTTATCTCACAGAGTAAATCACCCATTGTGAAAGTCTCCGCCCTGGGGGAGGGACTGGGCGGAGCCTAAGTGGATATAAGAAGAGAATTTTTGGCCCTGGGAGCTCTCTTCAGATCCAGAAGAGGACCAGCAGACTGCGACTGCCACCAGACTGCAACCATCACTCTCACCAGCAGAGGAGTTGCACTGCTCTTCGGAGGGACACGCCAAAGCTTTTTTCTTCCCATCCACCAACCCCCCGGGGGGGCAACCCAGTATCGGCTACTCATCTCATCACCTGTGGTCTGTAAAATACCTCCATGCCCGCCAGGGACACAGACTGGGGGAGGGAAGGGTTTTTGCTCAGGTTTTTTTTTCTATTTTACTCATTTAGTTCTGGTTGTTTTTGTTTATCTTAAATACATATATAGAAATAGAGATATAAATTATAGCTAGGAACTGTTATCCTTCCATTTATCATATCTTAATTAAAATTTGTTTTGAAATTGAAGGAGATTTGTCCCTCTGTTTTAGCTATAAATTTTTCTAAGCTCTCTAAACTTAGACATGGTCCATGAGTTGTCCTCTGTGTCCATCTCACCATTTCTAATATTCATGAGTGAGCAGCAGATGGATGTGGAGTGGGAGGTGCATGAAGAGACGGCTGATTTGCCAAGGCACAGCTGGCTCACCAGCCACAGCTGGGATGCTTTGAGATCCCTCTGGGGTCACTTCAGGGCTGGACAGGATCTAAAGTCTCATGGGCAGGGTGCAAAGAGCCCATCATTCCTTGTGGCCAAGAGAATAATGAGACAGAGGATGAGGATGGCCCCAGCACCCACATGCTGACTCAGTGATGAGCCCCACGTGCCTGGTGATGTCTCCCACATGGCTGCAGGCTCAGCATGTGCTCAGGGCAAGAGGACACAGCCTCAAGTTGCACCAGGGGAGGTTCAGGTTGGACATCAGGAGGAATTTCTCCATGGAAATGGTGGTCAGGCATTGGATGTCCAGGGAGGTTTGGAGTGCCCATCCCTTGAGGTGTCCAAGGCAGGACTGGCCGTGGCACTCAGTGCTCTGGGCGGAGTGAGAAGGTGAGGATCAGTCACAGGTTGAACTCGATGGGCTAGGAGGTATTTCCAGCCTCAGTGACTCTGGGATTCTGTAAGGGTGGCCAGGGATTGTGGCCAAGCTTAGGACTCCTCTGCTTGGGCACAGGGGTGGGCAGGGGGGAGGCAGCCGGTCCTCAAAACCATTGCTAGAGCTGCTGAGTGCCAGTGCCAGGTGGGGACAGGGATCTGGCTGGGAGGGAGCTCTGACTTCACCCTTTCCATCCTGCCTTGCCCTGGAACAGGGCAGAGGAGCAGCGCTTGTGGAGCAGCTGTGTCTCAGCTGGGAGCTGTCATCTGTGACAGGAGAAATGGTGCAACTCCCTGAACTGCTGGTAGGAGTCCAGATTATCCCGTGCTGTCCCCGCACACCCACACTCCCAAACTCTTCCCTCGGCATTCCATTGCCCTGCTCCCGCTCCAGATTGCCCCGGGGTGTCTCTGCACAGTGGCAGAGCACACACCCCCTGCAGGCACCTCCGTGCGGGGAACAAGCAGGGAAAGCAGCACTTGGGACAACTCAGCCTCCACAGATTTTGGATCAGGCACTAGAGCACGGTCAGCGAGGCTGAGGTCCCCAGGGGTCCCATCCTGGCTCTGGTCCACGGTGCCAAGAGCTGCAGTTTCATGGGAACTCCCCCCTGTCTGTGAGCAGGACCCTCTGAGGGACACGGAGCAGACTCCACACCTGCTGGCCAGGAGCTTTCCAGGCACTTCCCATGGCTTTAGCCAACATCAAGGTTCTGCCATGCCTGGTTTCCCCATCTTAAGTTACAGACACAGAGGCCTGATCTCCCTGGTCACTATTTCATGCAGATCATTTTCAGCAGTGAAGGTGAGGATAATTTGTAAGAACAACCCTGTGTCCTCCTGGCAGAGCTCCCGGGAACAAACTCACAGCAAATCCCTGTGGGGGCACCAGAGTGGGGGCCTGGAGAAGGGCACCACATGCCAAGGATATCTTATTCATCCTGGTTGACCTTTCTGCCAAATATCACCCAGATATTGGTATTCTTCACAAAGACTTCACATTTCCCTGTCCAAATGCCTTGATGTTACCACCTGATCTAAGTGACCAGGAGAGAACCTACATTTTCTTTCCTACAGTACTGGCATGGTGGGGTCATTTCCATGTTGGCACAACCAACAGTGACTCTGACTGCTTCTCTTTCTCTCCCCTCTTTCCCCACGGCATGGTGTGGTTTCTCCTGCTTTGAGGGCTCCCACACCCAGAGGTTCAGAGATAATGGTGCCTTTACTGAGACACACTGGGAAAAGCTCTGAGGAGGGTCACTGTGGGGCCCAGGGCTGGTGGGAGTGTTTAGATCAGAGCTGCCAGAGTGGCCTTGGACAAGAAGTCCCCATCCTACTAAACCAAAGCATGATTGTGGCCAACCATCACCACTTGCCTGGGCCTTCCCCAGCACTTCCTGCAGGCTCAGCATCCCACAGCATCCCACAGATCATCTCTTCTGCAAGCAGTAAAGCTCTTTTTCACTGTAGAGCTTTCCTCTCCTCAGTCTGGGGTTTTATTGACCTCACTGGCTGTGCTGAACACATCTGTGCTGGGAGCAGTGCTCTGCCTGCTCGGCTGGCCCTGCTGGCATGGACAGGAATTCCTGCTGGCAGGAATTTGGGAATGGGGGCATCCACCTTGCCAGGAGCTGCTGGCCAATCATGCCCAGGCCTCATGATTTTCATAATTCAGGATTAGGACTGTTTTGACTGCAAACAAGCCATGTGATGTGGATCTGCTCCTTAATCACATCAGACTCCTCAGGTTTCCGCCGTGAATACTCATAAGTTCAAACTTCACGTCTGCAACACATGCTGCTGCATCTTTGTGTGGAAAACATTCCTGTTGGCAAGCTCTGCAGGAGTGCTTATAAAGAACAAATTTCAAAATGTGACAACCAGGGCTGATCGCAAAGAGCAGGAACGTTGGCAGAGCACTGCTCAGCAGAGCTGCCCCCACCCAGGAGGCTCCACCAGCTCTCCAGGCACCATCAGGCTCTTGGCACTGCTGCCCACGAGCTGCAGAGCTGCTGGGCCTCACCAAAGCCAGGGCAAATCACATAAAAGGTGCAAGCAGGGTGGCAGAAATGGAGGAGGGATAAAGAGATGCCAGCAAATGAAAGCAGAAGGAATAGTACACAGAATGACAGACTGTGTGGAGTTGGAAGGGACCCACAAGGATCATCCAGTCCAACTCCTGGCCCTGCACAGGACCATCCCCAGGAGTCACCCCCTGTGCCCCAGAGCATCATCCCACCCCTCCTGCAGCTCTGGCAGCCTCGGGGCTGTGCCCACTGCCCTGGGGAGCCTGGGCAGTGCCCACCACCCTCTGGGGCAAGAAGAACCTTTGGCTGAGATCCCCCCTGACCCTGCCCTGACACAACTGCAGCCATTCCCTGGGGCTGTCCCTGCTCCCACAGAGCACAGATCAGTGCCTGCCCCTGCTCTGCCCCTCCCCAGGGAGCTGTCCCTGCACTGAGGTGTCCCCTCAGTCTCCTCTGGTCCAGCTGAACACCCCAAGTGCCCTCAGTGTCCTCACCCCTTCCCCTGCAGGCCCTGACCCATCTCTGTGCCCTCCTTTGGACACTCTGCAATGGCTCAATCTCTCCCTTCCATGGTGTCCCCCCAACCTGCCCCAATGTTGCAGGTGAGGCCGCCCCAGTGCAGAGCAGAGCGGGACAATCCCCTCCCTGCCCTGATGCCCCCAGCACAGGGATGTCCCTCCTGGCTCCAGGCTCTGCTGACTCGTGCCCACCTGGTCACTGATCAGCACCCCCAGGGCCCTTCCCTGGCTCTGTTTTCTGGCATCTCATTCCCACTCTGTCCATCCATCTGGGGTTGCCCATCTCGGGGCAGAATCTGGCATTTCCCATGTTGAACTTCATTAGTGCATAAGCAGAAGAATTTGGGTCTTGCAGTGGCCTGCACAGAGTGATGGATGTGCAGAACCTGCTCTTGTGCTTCTTTCTTTCTCCTGGAAGGAGGAACAGGTTAAACAGCCTTTTCCTGTCAGTGCTGCAGAACCTGCTGTTCCACTCCGGGACTCCAAATCCTCCTTCAGAACACCGCAACGTGTTCCTACCACAAAACAAAACACCTCATTGTCATTTTTCAGGCTACATTCCCATGCTAAGCTTTAATATCTTTGCAAAGTCTGATGCCTCGGGTATCCTGTTTGCATCCAACACCAGAATGAAGTTGGTCTTCCTCTCATCAGCTACAGGATGGTCTGTGGGGTTTATGGGAATCAGGAGGCAATCCAGAGAATTTCTTCCTGGGATGGCAGCAACGCAGGGGTGATGCAGCAATAGCACCACAGCCTGCTGGCAGCCAGTGTTCTCCTGTATTAAATAAATGTTCGTGGGCAATTTCCAGGGTACGTATTGTACCATCTGTCAGAGCAGCACTCGGAGGTTTTAATTACGGTTTGCACTCTGTCTTCAAGCACCTGGATTCATTTTTTCATCCTGTCTATTATTGATGATGATTTGCTAAAAAGTGCTGTACTCCTGATTTCTGCTCTTCCCTTGCAGCAGCTGGGCTGGAGGCAGAGCTGGGAAGGTGTCAAAGGTATGCAATAGCAGAGGACACTTCTTCCTCAGCCACTTTGGGGCCAATTCCATGGCCATTCCCAGGTTTATCTCTGGAATAGTTTTCCTGAGGGCTTATTTAAAGGAATGATATGCAGAGGGAAAATGGATCACAGCAGCTGCCCAAAGAGGATGGAGATCTTGATGGGCTGATCCCCCAGCATGGGCAGCAGGGCAGGGGGGGATTCTGCCCATCCAAGGTGAGACCCCCCTGTAGAGCTGCCCCAGCCCTGGGGAACAGCACAGGGAGGACATGGAGCTGCTGGAGAGAGTCCAGAGGAGGCACCAGGATGGGCAGGGGATGGAGCAGCTCTGCTGGGAGGAAAGGCTGGGAGAGCTGGGATTGTCCAGCCTGGAGAAGAGAAGCTTCAGGGTGACCCAATTGTGGCCTGGCAGTGGCTGAAGGAGCCAACAGGAAAGATGGAGAGAGACCATTGACAAGGGCCTGGAGTGACAGGACCAGGGGGAATGGCTTCAAACTGCTCAAGGGCAGGGTTAGATGAGATACCTGGAAAAAATAGTTCCCTATGAGGGTGGCCAGGCCCTGGCACAGGTTGCCCATAGAATCTGTGGCTGCCCCATCCCTGGAAGTGTCTAAGGCCAGGTTGGATGAGGCTTAGAGGCAACTGGGCTGGTGGAAGGTGGATTTGCTCATGGAAGGGGGTTTGGAATGAGAGGATCTCTAAGATGCCTTCCAACCCAAACCACTCTGTGATTCCATGGCTCTATGATGTAGGAGGAACTCAGCCCAGCTCCTGTTCTCCCACACACAGGTCTGCAGCCCCCCCCCACCCCAGTAAATCCACCACTCACTTGCTCTCTCCCCACAGCCTGGAGATTTCAGACCAATTTGCTCTTGTCAGCTTAGCCATGAGACAGGCACTGGTGGAGGTTTGCAGCTCTGTTTATTAAAGTTACTGCCTGTGGGTTGTGAGCATCGAGGGATGGCTCTGAAATCATCGCTAAGTTGCAGTGAATAATGTCCTCAAGCTGTGCCTGGTGGAGTAGTTGTAATGCCACTATGGAAAGCACACCATGGGAATGGCAGAGGTCAGAGAGGACCTGCTGTCTGCATGTTGGGGCCAGCTGGGATTGCATCACCTTCCAGTGACTTCTCCAACAAGAAAGTGCTGCTCTGAATTTTAGTAGATTCTCGCCACCACCCTCCATGGCTCACAGAGCAAAGGTGTGGTCTCCCAATGCCCACAGAAAATCCAAATCTGTCTTTGACATGGGATATAACAGATACTCAGTTGATTTTCCCAATAAAAAAGTGCCCATGGAACAATAAAGGCACGGACCCAAAAGAGTTGGGAAAATCCAGGCTGCCAGATATAGCTGCATCCATGATATGGCAGTTTCAATGAGTAATCACTTGCCAATACATATGGTGTTTTGTAGATGTGAAATGTCATGGAACATAACGTTCTGATATGTTTAAAAATAAATTACTGGGATAGCTTAAAAAATAAATGACTGAAGTGAAGGGACTTGTGGTACACATTGCTGTGGATTAATTTTGTCGTTTGATTTGGTAAAGCTTGATTCAGGTGTCAAACTAAGTATTGACTTAATAAACTAGGGGGGGTTGCTTGCTCTCTGAGGAGTATTGGGGAACAAGGTCAGTTTCTTAATTAATTTATGCAAATTGCTATTTCCTTCTACTCCATCTAAATGTTAGTGACACCTGTCTTATCTCCTTACAGTTAATTGCACAGCTACAAACACAGAACCCCACACAGGACTTCAGGAAAATCACCAGCAGGGCCAAGGAAAGTCTCCAAACTGGCCCAGAGCAGCTGCAGAACAATATTAGCAATTACTTATGTGAGCACACTGGGTTTGGAACATCGACCAAAGCCCAAGCCACCAAAGTCCTAAAGCCAATTGAGCACCAGGAGGTGTTACCTGAAGGCAGGTGGGCTCCCATCACAGGCAGGGCAGGGATCGCCCTGCAGGATCCTGGAGCAACAGGAGGAGCTCCTGGCTTGCTGTCACACTGATCCCACGCCTGGTAAGTCCTCCCCCACATCCCCTGCCAGGGTTTTCCCCATGTTTGTCCCACCCCTTCCTCCCAAAACTGTGTGATCCTCCAAAATCTAGAGTTTGCCTTCCAAGGGGGTTGGAAGTAGATGATGTTTAAGGTCCCCTCCAGGCCAAACCATTCCATGATTCTGTGATTTTAAGGGCACCTTCACTGAGCCACCTGGTCTAGTGGAAGGTGTCCCCACTCACTGCAGGGGTGTTGGATTGGGTGTTCTTTAAAGGTCCCTTCCAAGCAAATTATTCTCTGATTCTGTGATTTTTCTACTCATAGAACTGTTCTATAAACTGAGGAGATTAATTAACAGAGAAGAAGGAGCTGTGAGATGTCCTCGAGCCTCTGGGAACAGCTGTTGGGAGAGGGGGCAAAGAGAAGGGCAGG
>VXAU01001335.1:463029-486882 GCA_013399695.1 Formicarius rufipectus | reverse complement strand
TATATATGTGTATATATATATTCCAAAGATTTGTATTTATTGGACTTAATCATACAAATGTTATGTCTCTTTTATAGCTATATGTGATAAATGCCACTGCGATTTGCGTCAGTGAAAGCCAAATGGGTTAGTACACCCCCACAAAGGAAGTGTGTTAATTATGGTACAACTGTTTGGTTTCTTTATCAAGGTAATGTGAAATACTGTAGAACTATTTAGTTTCTCTGGTTCTCTATCAAGGAAATACTTTAATTATGGTACAACTGTTTAGTTTTCCTGAGCCCTTATCAAGGAATATGTGAATTATAGCAGACAGAACTGACACAAGAAAGAAACATATGTTGAAGACTGTTTAGCATCACATTGTAAGATGTATATGTGTATGATGTAATGAATATGTATGAATTAACTGGATAAATTCCCAATCTGTGCTGTGTTTAGTATGCGGTTTTGGGGAGCGAGGACTCCTGACGCATCCAGAACGCTGTTTGCTTTCACCATATAATAAACTCTTATTCAAAAACCCATTTGGGTCTGAGACTCTGTTTCTCACGATTTATGTCATCATCATGGCTGGGCTTCATGAACGAAGATTTGGGAAGGGCTCTATCCACGCTTGCTGCAAGCGCGCTGATGGCTGATAAGGCCAATGTGAGATAGGTAAGTCCGCTTGCAAAAGGCACAGCACAAAGTCTCCATAGGTGGTATGGGAGAGGCACAGTTCTTTTTGCATTGTCTTTTCTCCTCGTGACTGATTCTATGTGTGCTCTCAAAGGAGGCAGCAACATTATGGATGGTGTGTCTCCACGTCTCCCAACTGGAGGCCAGAGTGGATCATTGATGGCCGTCAACATGGCCAAGGCTGAGATATTGCTTCAGGGAGTCCTTGAATCTCCTCTTTGAGGCTACTTTCTTGCAGCAGCTGGTGGCAAGTTCACCATACAGCACAATCTTAGGGAGGAAGTGATTCTCCATATATGTGTGTATATATATATATATATGTGACAGTTTGGGAACTGCTTTTTTCACATTCCAAGAAAGTGTTCTCAGTCTAATTGGCCTTAATGACAACAGTGTTATAAGTCTCTTGTAATACATGAGACTTTTATAATATAGATAAAATATATGTAGAATATACATGGAACACAAATATAATAGCAGTAGTATAAGTATCTTACAATATAAAAGAGACATATAGCATAATAGCATTAGTATAAGCCATGTAAGAGACATATAATATGTATTGAATATATATATAATAACAGCAATAGTGTAAGTCTGTTATAAAATAGACTTACATAGCAGATATAATAATAGCAATATTTTAAGATGCATATAATATTGCTATTATTAAATCCAATTAGATTGAGAACACGTCCTTGGAATGAGAAAAAAGCAGTTCCCAAACTAAGTTGAAACCATCTGATGTCCAGGTGCTAGAAAGATAAACTACTTGTCTGTAGAACTGCCTTGTTAAGGTTTAGTGCTTGACATGCCTCAGTGATTTAAGACCTAGTCAGAGGTTAACAAAGCCTGGGGAGTAGGATGTACTACTGATAGTGGACAAAAGGAATGCAGACTTTATGGGCCACATGACATTTGGCAGAACTCCCAAGATAAGGACAAAACTAACAAAGCCAGCTCAGCAACTGTGCTGAAACCAGCTCCAACCAGGCAAAAGGTAAGTCTGGCAGGAGGAGATTGTGACCACTGACTCACAGCCCATTGACTCAAAACAAGAGAAGGGCTGAACACGTGGACTAATTAGCATGGGAAGTGAGGAAATCATGAACCAATTGAAGACAAAATATTAATTATAAGTAGGCAACTTGTAGTAATGAATATTAATGTCTTTGTTTGGATTAGTTTTGTCAATATTGTTGTGAATAGTGAATATAAATAGTGAAAAGTTTTGGTGGTCATCATGTTGGCTTTGTGGATTTGCCATCTCTTTCTGCTTAGAATTGTAAATAAACAAATACCTCAACTCTGTGTGGAATGGTCTCTTGCACACCAGCTGAAAGAACCTATTTGGTGACAACACATACAGCTAATGAACAAATCAAAGAGAAACATTTCAGAACTGATATGAAGCATTGTTTTTCTAACTGGAAAAATTGTTAAAAAATAATGGAAAATGACACATGGTATTTTTTTAAAAATTATTGCATTAACTACAAAATGTAAAATATTATCTCTATTATAAAATGCAATAGGATCATTCAGCAGATCTATGAAAACAAAATAGCTTAATAAAATTTTACAATTTTTACAGCAATTTGAAAGAAACCTTTTTGGTTTACATTTCATCCCAATCAGAACTGCATGTTGAGAGGACATGGGTTGATTAACCAAAGAGGAACTATACTTTTGGGTACAAATTTCTGCGAAGTAAATAGTAAATAAGAAAATCACAGGGTGAAAGTTATGATTGACAAAACTAATTTGGTTAGCAGGATGTGTTTCCACGAGGAAAGAACTTAAAAGAGATCTTAGGAAAATGATGCATGTAATTTATAAGAAAGTAGTTTCACTGGTTGAAATAAGCACCAAAATAGAGGCTGAACATCAATGAATATTCATGGATATTCATTTACAAGATTCCTTGAATTAAGTTGATTCTGTGACGTGACTGGTTGAAGTCAGGGAAGACTGAGAAAATGAAAATAGAACTAGTCTATAGCTGTGTGTGGTCCCAGAGATGAGGGTCAGGGTCAGCATCCAACTTGTGCATCCATGCAGAGGAGGACCCAATCCCAGCAATGCAAACACTGGCCAAGGCTCACAGTCTGGGCAGCTCTGGGGGATCCATTTAGTATTTCCAAATGCTGTAGTAATGTTCCAAATCACAGTTACAGACCTAGCCTAACCCTGACATACAAAGGATAAACATAGGTGGAAAAAGCAGTGCTTCCGAAAAAAACCCAAGCAGTAACAGTAGCTTGGGATGGTTTGAAAGGAGAGACAGAGGGAAAGAATAAGGAAGTAAATTGTGCATGCTGCCAGATGGCTGTTTTGAGGCCACCATTATGAAATAACGTTACTACTTACTTGTACACTTGTATTCTGACAGAATTACAATAAACTAACTTTTCCCTGTTCAACTCTGTCAGCTGGAGGGTGACCTCACCTCATCAGTAACCCTTGAAGACAGAGAGGCCCTGCAGAGAGACTTAGACAAAATTAGAATGCTGGACAATCACCAGCTGTGTGAAGTTTAAAGGGGCAAGTGCCGGATCCTATACCTGGGATGAGGCAACCCTGGATATATGTAAAGACTGGGAAATGAGGTGCTGGAAAGCAGTGCCATGAAAAGGGCCCTGGGGGTCCTGGTCGATGGCAAGTTGAGTATGAGTCAGCAGTGCCCTGGCAGCCAGGACGGCCAACCATGTCCTGGGGGGCATCAGGCAAAGCAACGCCAGCCAGGCGAGGGAGGGGATTGTCCTGCTCTGCTCTGGACTGGGGTGTCCTCACCTTGAATATTGTGTGCAGTGTTGGGCATCCCAATATAAGAAAGACATTAAGCTCTTCGAGAGTGTCCAAAGGAGGGCAACGACGATGGTGAAGGCTTGAGATTAAGCTGTATGAGGAGTGGCTGGGGGGACGTGGCCTGTTGGAGGAGACTGAGAGGAGTTTGCAACTTCCTCGTGAGGGGAAAAAAAAGGAAGGGTAGGCACTGATCTCAGTGGTGATCGCTGACAGGACCCGAGGGAATGGCCTGAAGTTGTGTCAGGGGAGGTTTAGGTTGGATATTAGGAAAAGGTTCTTCCTCCTGAGGGTGACTGGTCGCTGGAACAGGCTCCCCAGAGCAGTGGTCACAGCATCAAGCCTGACAGAGCGTTCAAGAAGCGTTTGGGTGATACTCTCAGGCGCACGGTGTGACTCCTGGGGATGGCCCTGTGCATAAGGACTAAGAGTTGAACTTCGATGATGCTTGTGGGTTCCTTCCAGCTCAGGATACTCCGTGATCCTGTGTCCCTGCCTCTATCCCGCTGCGCCCCAGCGCGCCGTCTCTGTCCCGCTGCCCCTATCCGGCTATCCCTGCCCCTATCCCGCCGTCCCTGCCCCAATTCCCCTGTCCCTGCCCTTCTCCCGCTGTCCCGGCACCATGTCCCTGCCCCTCTCCCACTGTCCCCATCCCGCTGTCCCTGCCCCTCTCCCACTCCCCGCTCCCGCCCGTGACGTCACGCGCCGCGCGGCCGCTCGTGACCCGCGTTTGCGGCTGCGCGCGGGGCTGTGGGAGGCGGGCAGGGCACGAAGATGGCGGCGCAGGGCAGAGTCAGGCCGGGCGGGGAGCGTGGCGATGGGGAGCGGCGGGATGCGGAGCTGCTGCTGCTGCACCCGGAGCTGCTCTCGGAGGAATTCCTGCGGCTCACCCTGGAGCAGGTGCGTCCGGGGAGCCGGGCCGGGCCCCTGAAGGGCGGCGAGGGGAGCTCAGGGAAAAGCAAACCTCGAGTGGGTGCTCCGAAGTGCTCGTACGTGCTGAGAGGAGGCCCGTGGAGTGGGAGGTGTCTCCGTGTCTGCAAAAGGGCCGTGTTTGAACACTGAGGCTGCTAAAGAACTGTTTGCCCGAGTCGCGGTAGGGTCTGCATATAGGAAAAGTGTCTGTGGGAAGGTAGTGAGGTTCAGGTTCGTACCCCCTGTAACCTGCCCTGAGTGGCCCAGCCTGAGCAGCGGGGTTAGACCGGGTGATTCCAGAGGTCCCCAGTTCATGTTGGATCAGCAGTTCCAACCCTAACTTCTGGGATTCTGTGAATTAAAGAAGTGCAGCCTATGTAATCAGTCAAGCCAATGCCTAAGTAAGCGTTACTTAATAATTGAAAACAGAAATTGAGTTCGAAAATGAGTTATAAACCGTTTAGGACCGTACAAAGCTTTGGTTGATGTAATTTGAAATACTTGCTATCACTCTACCTGAAAATTTTAGGTGCCTGGAAAATTAGTAATCAAAGTTTCAGGCTTTTGTATGAGCTCGAAGAATTTTCATATGCTCTCGTCCATGTGGTCTGTGTGGACAAAAATGTACAGGTTTCAGGTCAACATCAAAGGTCTTGAAGTCTTATAAACAACAGTAGTGGCAGAGGCTTGACCTGATTTTGGTGGCTTCTAGTTTGTAGGATGTTAGTGGAGTTGTTTTTGGTCTTGTAATAGCCAGGAGGTACCAAGAAATGTTCACAGCCCTTTTTACATGATTAAAAAGAAAAATGATGTTCTGTTAAAACTGACAGTTCCAGAAATTTCACAAAATCACAGAATATTTAATGTTGGAAGGGACCTCTGGAGATCATTTAGTCCAACCCCCCTGCCAAGGCAGGATCACCTGGAGCAGGTTACACAGGAACTTGTCCAGTGGATTTGGAATGTCTCTAGAGAAGGAGACTCCACAACATCCCTGGACAGCCTGTTCCAACGCTCTGCCACCCTCAATGTAAAGAAGTTCTTCCTCATGTTGAGGTTAAACTTATCTCCCTTATTTTTTGGCAACTGGGGACGGAAGCACAGCTCTACATCCATAAGTCTGACTGACCTTCATTATGTTACAGTTACCAGGTTTTCAGAAAGGTGAAAAGAAGCTCTGCTATGGTAGTCATATTCAGGGAAGTGTGTTTAAGAGTGTAGGAAAACATCAGCCATCAACAATATCTCTGCCAGAACTTTTTCCTTATTTTTACTACTGTTTTTATTGATAAAACCTATGGGCTTTGGATAGGGAGGGACTGGAGGGTTGACCTGTGTGGGCAGAGGTGAATAACTGCTCAGTGCTGGTCACAGCTGCATCCAGCTGTCTTTGATACTGATGGAGACAGCCTATCACACACCAGAATTTGAACCAGGGGAGATCATGGCACCTGTCCTCAAATGCGCTTAACAAAGAGTGGCAGACACCAGAGGCAGGAGACTCCAAAGGACACACAGGAAGACACACACGAGATGGTATGTGAAAGAGATACGCTTGCAGGTGGTGGAAAATGAAATCACTGTGCACTGACCAAAACATCCCGTGTTTCCCATTGCCTCACTGAGGGAGGGACTGAGTGTAATCCATGTAGAAAATGAGGGAATTTGACAGTAGGAAGGCAGGAGGCCAAGCTGTCATCGGCACTGGGCAGTTCATGGCCTCTCCAAAGCAATCACCCCAACCACCTCCTCACTTCCGAATCTCTGGCATTTATGCCCAATGCAGTACCTTAAAGTGGATTTTGAAAAAATAAATTATGACACTAAGATGGTTGTGTTTGGAATTTGTCATAATAATAGCAACTTCTTTTCCCCACAGAAAAATATATTAGTCGAAAATGATGCAAAGATGGACAAAGATGATCTCACTGATCTCTATATTCAACATGCCATTCCCCTGCCTCAACGTGACTTACCAAAAAGTAGATGGGGGAAAACGATGGAAAAGAAAAGGCAGAAAAATGACTTGAAAAGTGAGAATAAAAGGTAATTTAGCTTTCATTGGACTAGACCTGGAGAATTTAGGACAATGCATTCTTTGTATGCCTGATTAATGAAACTTGTACAGCTTTTGGACATTGCTACAGTTTACAAAGAATGCTGTCAGGTTTCCTGTGTCAGAAGTGATAGATTCTTTTACTGCAATAATGGGGAAAAGGGAAAGATAACTTTTTTTTGTCCTCTAGATGTTATTAATAGTATCTAGGTTATAGTGCTTCTTTTCTTAGAACCATGCAATAGTTTGGGCCAGAAGGGACCTTTGATGGTCATCTAGTCCAACCCTGCTGCAGTAAGCAGCAGTGACATTTTCAACTTGATCAGGTTGCTCAGAGCCCTGTCCCTTGAATGTTACCAGGGATGGGTCATCTATCACCTCTCTTGGTAGCCTGTTCAACTGTTTCACCACCCTCCTTGTAGAAAATGTCTTCCTTTTATCTTATCTAAGCTGATCTTCTTTTCCTTTAAAACCATTATTCCTTGTCCTGTTGCTACAGACCTATCTTTCTTGTAGGTCTGCTTTAAGTACTGAAAGGCTGAAATAAGGTCTTCCTGGAGCCTTCTCTTCTTCTGACTGGATAACCCCAACTCTCTCAAGTCTTTCCTTATGATCATTTTTATGAACTTCCTCTGGAAGCACTCCAATAGGTTCTGTGCTGAGGACCCCAGAGCTGGATGCAGTGCTCCAGGTGGACTCTCACCAGAGCAGAGTAGAGGGGCAGAATCACCTCCCTTGACCTGCTGGCCCCCATGTATTTTCACACAGCCCAGGACACTTGTTTTTTTTGGCTGCAAGCACACATTGCTGGGTCATGTCCAGCCTCTCATCCACCGGTATCCCCAAGGATAATGGCAGGGCTGCTCTCAATCCCTTCACTGCCCAGTCTCTATTGATACTGGTATTGATCCTTCATCCCCCAGCATGTATTGATACTGAGTTATTGGTATATTTCAAGGTACTTTATAATGAAGAAAAGATTTTTTTTGTTTCCCTATATAATTGCTAATTAATAATCATATTTGCAGTGTTTAAGGAAAGTAGTAAAAGCATGTTTAACTGTTCTTGCTCTCTGGACAGTGGTGGCCTACTCTGGAGTGAGGGGTGCATGCTGCAGAAGGTTTGTGTGTCCATTTCAAAAGTAATATCTGCTTTGTAGATGAAACATTCTGCCTTGTTTTTAAAATCTTTGTTTATATTTGCTGAGAAAGCAAAATCTTCCTAAAGAGTTTATTTTACTGAATCTCATCTCTCAACTTTCTCCTTGCTCAAGACTGTAATGTGTGTGCATGGTGTTCTGGATTAAATTCAGCAGTTAATCCTAAGGAAAGGTGGATGGAAGTATTACAGTTTGTTGATGTCATGAGTTTCTTAGCTTTACTGATGTTTCTGTCCGTGAAGAGCTAAGCAAATTCTGTCAAGTGATTTTTTTTTCCAGTTTTTAAAAATTGTAACAGTGGTTAAGACACTTGTCTTATGTCAGTTTTATTTTCCAAATGCATAAAAGGTTATAGTATCTCAGTTTGTTTACAACTTGCAACTTGAGGATGGAAGTGTGAGGTTAGTGGTTGAATGAGAGAACTGCTGGTGTTCTGAAATAGGTGCAAAGGAATTTCTTATCAAAAAATAAAAATAGCAGGCTGGATGTTTTTGCCGGAAGGAGGCAATGTTAATTTTTAGATAGGAGAATCACTTCATCCAGAGTTTATATGTACAATAAGTTTAAGGGCTTTTATTTTGGTACGCAAAAATACAGTAATGGTTAAACTTGTGTAATATTTCCTGGGAAAACAGTAACTATAAGGAGATAAGCTTAATCTACCATTCTGCTTTTCTTTTCCTGTTGTTCTTTGTACCTAACATCTAATACACTAGTCTTAGTCTTTTACCCTGTTTGTAGACAGTTTTAAGATTTTTCAGCAGTTACTGGTTTTGCTTTTGTTACGTCTTTCATACTTAACAAATATGCTGGTAAAATACTGTCTAGAAAAGTTCATCTTTTACTGTTAGTATTAATAACCCTAGAGACATGAGAGAAATTGACTTTTGTCACTTTCAGCAAGAAAATGTTGCACAGAGAAGACTTCAGTTTTAGTATACTATATCAAGGAGTTTGATTGTCTTTTTCGATATTAAAATATTACACTTTTCCTCATGGTTGTGTGCACCACATAAACAGAATTGACACAATGCTATTGTGCATAAAGGGAAGTAGAACTTGGCGTTCTTGTTTCTAAAAACAAACTTGCTAGCTATTTTGAAGCTGTAAGTTATGTGCAAGTTGGAAGTTGGAACTAAGAATGCTGTTAGTTCAATTTAGAAATCAGATAAACTGATTGATTGTATGAACAAGAGAAGCTCTCTAATGAGTTTCTCCATGGAAAGCACATGGAATTAGGATGAGGTTTGGAGTCTTGATCAGCACAGTTTACTGAGTGTTGGCTTGTCTCTAGTAGTTACAGATGGGAAGTAAAAACACTAAAATTTAAAAATCAGTGTTGAATATTGTGTTTAGTTTTACTAAACTTTAGTTTTACTACTGGTGATTAATATCATGTCCTAGAAGACTTGCTGTGTGTTGGCTGAGTTGATGTGTTACACTGCATTAACATAGTCAATTATCTGGGATTACAGATAATGGTTTATATATTTTATTACTGAATATTTGAGCTTGCACACAATCCTACCAAATCAAACACAGTCTATCCAATTTCAAACATTTCAGTAAGTATTTATGTTCAGGGATGGTTAATTTTATAGATCTGTAAGATCATTTTACTTACTGGAAGAAGAAGGTGGTGAGAATCTCAGAGTGTATATGTAGTTTCCAAAGTGCCATCAAGTCTGAAGACTCTCACCTGTAAACACTCAGTCTCCAGGAGCACTGTGGCTGTTCATGCTCAGAGCTGTGGCCTTGGTAGGGGTCATCGTTCGTACTTAGAACCTGAAAGGCCATTTCAGCATCCCCTGAGAACTGTTAAGGTGCTGACTGTGCTGAGTTCAGTGTAAACTATTGTACCTCTGACCTGTTGCAGATATTCACAGAGGAGGGGATCATCTGCTTGTTTCAGTATCAGGCAAATAGTTAGTTTAGTCAGGGTGTGGAAGCTAAAACCCACACTTCTCTCTGCTTTTAGGGTGCTACCTTAAGAATCAGATTAAGCTAGACAAAAGTAGGGGCATTTTCCAATAAATTATCCTCATGATTGGGATGCCATCCTGGCTACACAAGCGATCATGTGAGAGGGTAGAAACCTATACTGCTCATGTAGTGAAACTTTTGCTTCCTCTAGTAAATCTTGAATCTTTATCACACACTACAAACTAAACAGTGGAGTAGAGCATGCTCACCATCCAGCCCAGTCCAGAGTTTGGATAGAACGTTTCCCTAGGCTGTAGATGTGCATTATAATCTGGGTTTCACAGAAGATGATCTGCAGGAGGAGACACAATCCCAAAATGGCTGATTTCAGCTGTTGGTGAGCATCAGTGTCCTCCCTCAGAAGAGTGCTGGTTAACAGGAGTGCTGCTCTGAAGCTTTTAAGCTGCCTGTACTTTATATAAATGAAGCAAACATCACACTCAAGGTTCAGTGTTGTTCTGTGAGATATGTATCTAAAAATTAGATGTGACAGTTCTTGACAGTACAGCATCCAAATTCCTTTTGGAATGTTCCCAGCGAGTTTCTCTGGGAATGTTACCTGTATTGTGTCATTCGTACAAGTGCTACAATTTAGTTTAGAATAGATAAAGATAACAATCCAAGAATTGCAGTTAGTTCCTATTTGCCACTGCTCACCAGTCTGAATGCATAAACCCCTCTCTGACTCCATAGGAAAAGCAGACTTACTGTGTTAAGGAAGGTGACTGGGAAAACGTATAAGAGCTGAACTTTCTCTTGCTTTATGAGCTCCTGAACTGTGTCTACTTCCATTTTTTAAAAGAAATCTCTGGTCTTGACAGAAATTTTGCAAGTGATGTGCAATTTCTTAATACGTGTGGTTTATCAGCAGTAATGTTGTTCTAAGTCTAACCGATTGAGACTGTGCTTGTGTCTTATTTTGAAGTTTTTTGAGTTACCTAACTTGAATGTTGTTGATTTCATTAGCTGCAAATTAGTGGATATATTCAATTGTTGAAAATGCTGTAATTCAACTTCTATTCATCTGTTTAATATGAGATGACCGAACAGTCAGTGTATACTGAAAACTGAAGTTTCTAACCAGAAATATNTTTTTGTTAAGTCTGCATTTCCCTTTCCCAAGCACTTTGTCATTCTTGAGAAATGCTTTTTTAAAACTCTGTTAAAACTCTGTTTAAAATTCGTGTGGAATGAGTTATGTTAACTTTGTACTTTATTTTTTTGCTGTCAGGATGTTTTCTGATAATATTGTTTTCATATTAGCTTGATAGTACTCCTTTTCATGAATCAGCAGTTACTAAGTTGGGCAGCCTTGACTACACATAGCCTTCAAGACACAAACTATTAAAAAAAAAGTAATTCAGTCTGCTTAGGGTTCCTGTTCAAAGGGAGCTTATTAAAAACAGAGGTGCTTTTTTTGAGTGATGCTTTTATTCCTTGTGTAACAATCTTTTCGACTATCTTAACATGATTTTGAATAAGAGCGGCAACATGGAAATTTAGAAATATCAGAATATTAGATGCTGTTCTTGTAGGTAAGGTGGCACATTTTCTCAAATATTCATCTTTTGAAATACTTATTAGCTCTGTAGTTACTCTGGTAATGCTACAGTGGTATAAGCATAGAGTCTTTGATTGTACAGCTATAATTGTCCACCTAGACAGTTCCTCACACAACTCTTTGCTGAGGGACACTGTTCCTCACACAGCCTCCTGCCCTTTTGTAATTTCGATCCAATTTTTCTTGCTTTTTATTTGTTTTTAAGTATATGTAAGTTTATATAATTACATTTATTTTTATTGACGTTTGGAGCAGCTCAGAGTTTAATATTAGTGTTTTGGGATATGTATGTACTTTATACAAGATTAAATTAATTTTCACTACTCATGTCTTGGATATGCTATTTTTTGATCATCTAACTTGTGTTTCTGATAATTTTCTGATTTATATTTTCAGTGCTACAACAGTGGAAGGTTTAAGGAAACGGCCATTAATTGTATTTGATGGCAATTCGACAAGTACAAGCATAAAGGTGAAGAAGACAGAGAATGGAGCTGCTGATCGCCTGAAACCTCCTCCAGCTGGAAGCACCACCAACACTGTTCGAAGATTATCAGTTCCTTCAAATGCCTCAACATACATTTCAGCCTCCAGTCTGTCAGAGGACACTAAGCTGGGAATGAGGAATAGTGAGGCTAAGCAGAACAGTATTTCAAAGACTAACAGTGGTGTGTTGACTAGTCTGAAGGTTTACCCTTTGTCTCCAATAGCAGGAACTACTGCTGTGAAGTTAAAGAGGTCTGTTCCAAAAGAGGAATCTGATTTGCCGGTACGTTTGTGCAGTATCTTGTTTTGTGACTTTTTTTTTTAGTTAAAACTTACAGGAGCCAAAGTCAGACCCTTGTAAAAGTTTTCAGGATTATTTTATTGTGAAGTAATAGTAGAGTATTTAGAAATAGACAAAAGTGTAGCCAGTTTGGGAAAGATCAGAAGGAAAGAAATTAAGTACTTTGTAATTCTCCATGGGAAACTTCTGTGTGAATGATGCAACTCTGTAGAAAACATGCACGTAATTTTAAAATGAGTAAGTAGGTAATATTTAAGGTGGTACTGTTAGCAGTCAAATAAAACACAAACTAAATAATTCTACTGGTAGGTCTGAGGGAAAAAATAGGTATTGTAGAACAATATGAGCAGGATGAAGGAAGGACAAGTGATCTGTTTTCTCTAGTAGGGAAGGAAAAAGAAATTATTTGTAACAGTCACACTTGAATGGTTGAGTAGGACAAGCTTTCATTTGTTACAGTAAAGGAAGAGATGTTAGAGGAACTGAAAGTGAGATCCTGAGAGCCATAATATATATCCTTAGAGGAAGAATGCCATCTCTTTTAAATCTCATGTAGGAATTGGCAAGTTAGAGGAAGCAACTGCATGTGTAAATATGTAGAGTGCTTAGATTGTGGGTCTGAATGAGAAGCCATAACAGCAAACTGTATCAGTTGAAGTGAGACACCAAAGGTCAAGATCTCACTTTGGAATGGGATTTTAGTTGGGTACTTGGGCTACTACAAGGCAATGAGGAAGATGTGCTGAGATCTTGAACAGAAGGGTGCTGTTCTCATGTAGAAGTCTGATGAGTGAGCTGTTAACCATAAAGGTAGTTACTTTCTTTCTGCATGTTAGATTTGACTCTAAACAAATTTTCTGTATACAAGAGAACTACACTACACATGAGGGCAGAATGAAACTGATGAGCTGAAGTGATGAGTGAAGAGCTAAGGCAGGATCTGTCAGTCCTGCAGGGTGTGCCTTGGAATGTGTAGGTAATGGTACTGAATGTAGCTGCCAGATGGGAAGAAGGAGCAGTGGTTGGTTTTGACAACTGTGATTAGTCTTAAAGGGCTTGTCAGTGAGCAAGGAGCAATGGGCCATCTCTTCAGAACATGCCATGAGGTAGGGATAAGTCTTATATTTGCCTGGTATCCCTTCATGATGCAAATGAAAGACTTTACATTTCCACTGGAGTATGGGAATATCTGGAATAAGTGGGCTTCAAAGGAAGAAATGGAAATAACTATTCTCAGTTGAACTGCAGGGGGAGCTTTAGGTATACAGTGTGCAGCCACATTGATTGGTGTTTTCCCAAGACATGAGGCTGAACTTCTGTTTTCTCAATAAGCCCTCATGAAATGCTTTTCACTAATACCTTTTTTTAAAAATCCTGTTATGAAAGAATGCAAATATCCTCGCCATGTGGATCAGTAGGTTCCATCAGACTTCTGTTAAAACATCAACACCTAAACACGGCTGTTCTAAAAGACAGCTTTAACAACTTTTACAAGAATTGTGGCTGAGGCTCTGAGTGACATTTGTGCTGGAGAGGTGTTTCCCACTCCCAATATTACTAACTTCTTTTCATATTTAGAACTCTTCCAAGTACTAGTTAGATCTGAACCTATAGAGCTTTTGAAACTTGTTTAGTATACATGTCAGAGATTCTTTATATTTAATTTAAATGTTTTGTAGACACAGTGATGACACTTCCAAGTGCCACTGTATAACTGACACTCAGAAGCTATGACCTCTGACTTTTGACTTTCTGCATTCACCACGGTTTAGGTTGTTCCAGTTAATACCTACAAGTTCAATTATGCCTTGGTTTATGTTGGTCAGACATGTTTGAAGTTAGGCAAGTGTGTTCTAAGAATGGTACTTTACTGTCTGAAATTAAATAATGTGGTATTGAATAGTAAGTGATTCAGTTGGGAAGAGTCAATGTACTTGGCAGGTAGCTGTAGAGTGTAAAGCCTGATCTGTTTTTAGTATAATGACAATTATCTCTTTAAGGAAGTGACTGTTCTTTGTCTTTCAAGAAAAACTGAAGTTCTTGTGCTAAATAGCACTGCACCATCCCGCTTATCTTTGGGTCTAATTCTCTTAAACTTTTCTATTTCAATGTTCTGTGGAGAAGTTCTGTGATATTTGACTTTCTCCACAAGATGGCAGTAGAAAGCTATTGTAGTAGCCTATAGCTGAGTACAGCAATAGTACCAGATTTAATATGTCAGATCAATGACTGACTCATATTTGCACAGTATGTCTAAGAGTACTTATATTTTCTTGTGTTCCAGAATGACCTAAAGCCTACGGAAGCAAAGAAGAAAATCCAGCATGTTACATGGCCATGAAGTAGCTAATGGTGCTTGAAACATAAATATTGCTTCCATATTTTCAAATAGATAGGTATATTTAAACAGTTTAAATAAAATTCTTTTTACATCTTAGATTCAGATTGCTGTGAAACTTTAACAAGTTTAACAGTTCCCTGTCATAAATCTGGAGTCACTATCACCAGTGACCTTAAGAGTGTCTACTGTTGTACACCAAGTAGTTAATTACTTCTTTAAAAGGTGGTGATATTACACTATACTAAACCTCACACTTTTAGTTTTGAAGGTTATTATAGTTCATCTCCATGTCACTATGATGCACACATTGTTTCACTAAGGTTCAGTTTTACTCCACGTCTGGTTAAATAGTTAAATTGAGATTTAGAGAGATCCTGAGAGGCTTGGCTTTAAAAAGGTAATTAATTTAGATGAGAAAACCAGGCATTCTGCTGATAAGCTAGTCTACAGCAGTTTTTTTTTCTTTTTTGTTGCACAGGAGTGTAGAATTTGCAGTCCAAGTGAGGTTGGTAATAAGAGATTAACTATTTTAACAGCATTACTTCAAATTGAAGTTTCTCTTGATACATGAAATAAGATGCACAGAAGGAAACATGTTATTAGACTGTTTGATATGAAACTTCGAGAGGAAGTAGTGAATGGATTAGTGCCATGTTCTAACTACACAGGCATATTTTAAACATGCATATGTGCAAAAATGTGCCAGTGTAGCAAATTTGGTTGTTTACAATGATGCTTACAAAATATGGAAAAAGTCAGTGGAATGCAGGCCAGTGCTTTCTTGGCTTATGAAGCTGAAGAGGGGCATGGATAAGAAAACAGAGAAGTACCTAGAGAGCATCAGCATGTGTAGTTGCACTCTACAAAAAATTCCACAAACCTGATTTCCCTTCCTTTGAGAATTTAAAATGGATTTTGGTTTTCTGTGAGACTTGGTGTTTCATCAGGATTATTGGTAATGCCTTACAGGGCAGACATCCAATTAAGTAGATGGAAACATTTTTATTAAAGCTCAGTGGCTCAGTCTGAAGCCAATTTAGATCAGTTTTAGATGTGAATGATAAATAATAATAACAATGCTCCCAGACTTAGTAAAACAAAAAAAGAATCGACTTCTGAATCCACTTAGTTAACCCACTAAAAGAAGCTGTCAGTAGTGCTCAGAAAGCTTGTTTACATTTTTAACTCTGATTTATATTGAAACCAAAACCTGTAGCTTAGTTCATTACTTTACAAAAGTTCTCCATTCACTGTTATGATATAAAAGGCACTTCTCGAATGCTATAAAATGGTAAGAATGTGTGTTTTGAAATAGTGTGCTGTTTCCCTTTTACTAAACACTTGTGCAGTTTTTGTACCTGAGTACAGCAAACTTTAACGTAATGTACATTTTGTATGTAAAGACTTGTCTTTTAAGTAGCCTTATCCTATTTAAATAAATTAAATTAAAAGCAAACAAAGCAGTGCTGGCTTGTTTTTATGATGTAATTAAGCTTGTTCATTTTATACATGTGCATTTCAGTGGACTTGAAGTGATTAAGACTTAAGCAAAAGCTTACAGGTAAAAGACTCAGTAGCTACTTTGCAGCTTTAGCAGCTGGTTCTTGCACTAGTGTAACAGTCTGATAGGAATTCCATTTTGTGCTTGGCTTACTGTCTGTGGTCTAGAGTCTAGGATGTATTTTGTGTAGTTCCAGTTTCTAGGAGCATGCATGTGTTGGTTTGTGTTAAGGAGGGATATTCTGTACTGGATTAATAGCATGATGATACTGTTGCATGGTAACAGTCTTGTTTTTAGGCTGGTATGCTTTCCAGCCTTGTCATGTTTCACCTACCTTTCCCCAAAGCTGGGATTATTTTGCCCTCTGTTATAGTCCTTGGGAGGCAAGGTGCAAGTTGTGCTGCTCTTACTGTCTTTTGCAATCGTTAAGGTTAGAAAAGACCACCAAGATCATCAAGTCCAACCTTCCCTGAATACCACCACGCCCACTAAACTCTATCATGAAGTGCCACATCTCCTAATTTTTTGAACACTTCCAGGAGTGGTGTGTGATTCAATCACTTCCCTGGGGAGCCTGTTCCAATGCTTGACCACTTCCAGTGCAGAAGGTTTTCCTAATACCCAATCTGAACCTCCCTTGTCACAACTTGGGGCCATTTCCCCTTGTCCTGTCACTAGCTGCCCGAGAGAAGAGGCTGACCCCCATCTTGCTTCAATCTCCTTTCAGCTAGTTGTGGAGAGCAATAAAGCCTCACCTCAGCCTTCTTTTCTCCAGGCTAAGAAGCCCCTTCACCAGCTCTGTTGCCCTTCTCTGGACACTTTCCAGCACCTCAATGTCTTCTAGTGAGGGCCCAAAACTGAACACAGTAGTTGAGGTGTGGCCTCTGCAATGCCGAGTACAGGGGCACTACCCCGTTAGCTAATAGCAATCCTTCTCTCAGCAAAGTGCTAGGACAGAGATGCAGTGTGCTGGGGGATTGCCAGACTCCAGAGGAGAGTTTGCCCTCCTTTGGGAGGTGTGGATATAAGAGGGAGTTTTGTGGCTATTTACTACAGCTTTCATCATAAAATGAAATCATCAAAGGATAGAATTTAGTCATTCAGTGAGTTCTGGTTAGCACAGTGTGCACTTCAAAAATGCCAACCAACAAAGTTCTTCAGATGATGTGGAATAAACTAAATCTGATCTGATGCATATATTTAGCTTGTTGAATTGATGAGAGGGGAGTGACCTGTGAGCGCTTCATACTTGGTACAAAAAGAAACAAATTCAAGAGTGGTGGCAGAAACCAGGAGCAAACTTTCCCTACCAAGTTAACACAGTGTAAGTATATTCCTAAATCTTTCCACATCTGACGATTCCTGTTGGAAGTGTGACATATATCTTTCCTTTTGCTGGACACAAATGAATTCCATCTGGAAGGTGTACTGTGATTACACATTGCATCACGTGGCCATATTGCAGTTTGCTTTGGGGCAAGAGTTACGTTCCTTTGCATTTCTTCCTTTGATTTTATTGCCCTGCCAGCATGTGTTGCTGATAGTTGCCTCTGTGGCAAAGATGTAGCAGAAATTATGCTACAACAAAAGGTGTTATGCTGATAGAGAACACAATTAAAGCATGCCCTGGTCAACTTCTGAATTTTGCAAAGATAAACGTCTTTTGAGTTGTCTTGACCTCCTTGCTTGATGAGAAGAAAAATACTTTGGTTTTCCAGAGTTTAGAGCCTATGAACACATTTTTATCAGCTGTGGTCAGTTCAGTGTTTTCACACACTTAATCGGTTTTGCTGGTAATTTTTCCACTGACTTTAGTTAGTAAAAGACCATGTATCAGCACAGCCCTTCTGAGGATTGTCCAAATTTTCCACTCCCAATAACTAGGTGCAAAAAGAGTTGTATTTGTATGTGTTGTGTTTCTTCAGACTGTGAGAACATTTTACTTGTAAGTAATATGTAAATAGAATTAAATCACAATCACAATTTTGTTTTAAATGATTTTATTTTGAAAAATACAATGTGCAGTGTAATGTCAACTAACTGGAATATTGACACTGTCAATCAGAACTTGTACTTCACACGATTATCAGCTAGTCATGCAATAAAATGTACCTGTTATGAAGCACTCCTACTTCAACTGTTTTGTCATTATCTCTTTATGGTGTGGCACAAATCCCTGTACATTGAAACACACTCTACCTTTGCAGTCTTTCTACAGATCTGACAACACACACTAGTCACATAGCTCAAGAACACTGGGGTGAGACCATCACCATACTGAATGCTGTTTGCTGTTGGTTTCAGTGGGCTGAAGATTTCACCCTAAATATGCACCTGTGAATGTAATGTGTGTGGCCGTTGTAATCCTTGAACTGTATCACTTGCTTGTAACTGGAATATTTAGTGGAAGAAAAAAAACCCAACCAAACATGAAAAATGCTATATAATATCAAAAACAGCCAAATGGTTTTACACCTTGGGTTTTGCATAAATTTTTGTTAGCTGTAGAAATCTTAAACACCAGCACTGCAACTAGAGATATTCGATTTGTTTTCCCTCCAGACCTGGAGAGTATAACAAAAAAGGTTAAGTAATGTTAATAGTACAGCGAGACACAGAATGGCAAAGCTAGTTCTGAACATTGGTGTGTTTCAGACTATGTATTGCAAGCACAGCTTTCTTCCTTTCTTCCTCACCTCTTAGTCTGAGCTTTAAATATCCTTCCCACATTCAGGGCAAAGGATGTCATCCCTTTCTGTGAGGAAGCCACGACCCACCAGTGAAAGAGAGCACTTTTTACAGTTAAAGCAATCATTATGCCACTGCCTCTCTTCAAAGGAGATGTACTTGGTTCCTCCAAGTCCTGTTTGAAAACCGAAAGCATTCTGTCAGAAGAGAAGACTTAACACATCAGCCATTAAGTGATGCTGGCTCCCCTTAGTGACATGGAGATCTGACATAGAGTAGTGAAAAAATACCATTGTGACAAATCCATTTGTTGCTATGCTCATTTTTCCACCCTTGTTCTGTAGCCACTAATATTTTCATCCCCAAACACTCGTGTTGCTTTCAGCTAAGTTAGTAAGCGAGGCTGTTGTAACTGGTGATAATGGCAGAAATGAACTTCCAGGGGATGGCACTGCAACACACAGCTGAATAAAATGGAAGCACCTCCCCCTGAACAGAATTCTGAGCGCTTTACAAAAGGTTTTATTGTGTCTGAACAAGATATTTTTGTTTTGTAAAAGTGCATTTAGATTATTAAAGTCTGTAGGTTGTGTCACGACTTGATTCATAGCTCTGAAGGAAGACTGCCTCAAGAAAAGCAGCAGGTTAGTAAAGTAGAAGGATTCCAGAGTTTAAAGCTATGGAGGTTATCATAAAGGATATTGAAATTGTAAAAGAAAAAAAGAAAGAAAAAAGGGACAAGTGTCTCTTAGTAGTGATTGTCTTTTGCTTATCCTAAGAAATTATGAACAACTGGAATATGATGCATTGGAATGAATGCGATGCTCTGGAAGTCAGTGAAAAGATTTACTTGACGTTTCTCTTATGTGAGGAGAGAGTTTTTTGTTTTGTTTTGTCAATAGTAGCAACATTATGAAAAACAAAAAACAAAAACAAAACCCAAACAAACCAACCTCAGCATATGGTAGAAAGGACTGTGATATTTAAAAGGGAAATGTCTCTTTCACATGAACATTAAATGGTAACTGTGGGGATATACAGTGGCTTTTCTAGAAGCTGTGAAACCAGTGGTCCAGGTGTAACTCAGATTTGCAGTTTTGGACTGTATAGGTCATACTGTTAAAGGCCAATTATTTCATAGAGGATGTTATAGTTTTACTCTGTTTCATAGTAAAGTTCTAAGCAGTTGCTCCTTTAAGTACTTATGCTCTAGAAAGTGGTATCTAAAAGCCTTGTGACTTTTCAGTTGACGTCCTGAGAAGGCAGGGAAGAAATGTGCTCTGCTACAGCATGAAGTATAAGCCAGTTAGACATCTTCTGCTGGTGAAGAGACTGTGGTTGCTGAACTCAGTTATCCCTCTAATGAGCACAAATGGGACGATGTATAAAACATGTATATTCCACTACATGCATAGGTCTATTAATGCACACCCACTGTGTCCCATAAAAATCAGGTGAAAAGGAGGGAACTTGGAATTAAGGATCTCTCCTGTTTCTTTTTGTAAGGCACTGGAAAGGTACTAAACGTATTTAATTTCACGTATCTTGAATTGTATAGTGTCTTCAATCTTTCAATTTATTCAGAATAAATTACTGAATAATTTTTAATATTAGAAGTAGTTCATTGGGGAAAAAAAAAACAACCAAAGGAAAAAACAAAACAAAACAAAACAAAAACCCCAAAACAAAACCAAAACCAAAATAAAACAAAACCAAAACCAAACCAAAAACAAACAAGCAAAAAAACTAGCATACAACCCCCCTACAAAATGTAAAGGCATCAGCCATGAGAGACCTACCACTGATTGGGTTTGTGCACCCAGCACACTTTTTGGCATAGAGGTTGCAGAAGCAGCTCAAGCAGTATGCAAACTCATCCCTGGAGGTAAAGCGTTGTCCAGACAACTGCTTCTTGCATCCAGTACAAACGAAGCACTCCTTATGCCACGGCTGCTCCCGGTAAGTAACGCCTCCTGTAGTGATAGCCTGTTTTAGGAAGACAGGAAGTATTTCCTTAAGGGTGGTGGGTTTGTGTCTTGATTTGGTAGAGAGGAAGGATGAAGAGGTTTTTGTGAGTGGGACCTGATCTGCAGAAAACCACTCAAGTGATTTATTATAATTTCCTAATTTATACAAACAAGACTCATAGTAAAAGTACTTTATTCTGCATGTGGTGTAAAATCTTACTCTCACTTGTCCTCTGGCTTTCAAGCTATTCTTTGTGTGTTGCTTTTCATATAAATGTGATAGAATTTTTCTCATCACTGTTCCTTTACCTGTCACTTTCTTCATGGTGAAATGACTACCTTATGTATTTCAACTGGCTTGTTACTTTCTTTGGCAAAGACTATTTTATTTGATTTTTCAGCTGAAGTTTTTGTTCTTCTCCAGACTTTGTCAGGGGTTTTCTCTTACTACAAGTAATTGCCTACAAAAACAGCTCCCCCAACTAAAAAACCAAAACAAAACACAAAAAACCCACAAAACCCCCAAACAAACAAAAACAAACAAACACAAAACAAACAAAAAACCAAACAAAACCCCCAGCAACAACAACAAAAAAAACAAACAAAAACCCCCAACAACAAAAACCACCACCACCACCAAAAACTGACTTTTTTTTAATCCTTTGAGTATTCCTAAGAAAGCTGTAAAAATGGACAGTTTAATTTTTCTTCCTTTCTTCACCAAAGTAAAATTCCCTGGGAATCAGGTCTGTATATGGTCATGCTGCTTGATATATTTATACATGCATCTCTGTCTTCACCTCTTTCCCGAGTATTTTTGAACCTGTTCTCAAATGTGGTCAAAACTGAATAGTAAGCAAAGTTTTTAAGATTTTAAACTCCTAGAAGCTCCAGAAAATGGATGTACAGATAGGAGATAATAGAGGTAATTAGGCAGATTTTTGGTAAAATGCTGAAAGAAAAAATTAGCCTCTACCTGTTTTGTTCTGCCTGTGCAGCAGCAAAGAAGCAATTGTTTCTGAGCAGCTTGTATGTCTGACCAGACTTAAGCTTTGTTTGACTGGAAGGGCAAATGAGTAGGTAGCACGTGTGGAAGGAAGTCTGGGTAGTGTGGGCATGGGTGGTGACTGAAAGCATGCAGAGGGTAAAGGGAGAGGAAAAAGTGACAGTGGGAAAGGAAACTTATTGTGGGTATAGCTGTAGTTTTGACTGTCTTTGCCAATGCATTTATCCATAGGGAAATGGGATTTGTTAGTTCCAAAATGACGAGACAAGTCTCTTTAGGAAAGAATTCTAAAATTATTTCCAGTGTCTGTGTATAGAATTTAGGAAATTCACAAATAAAACGTCCTTGGCCAAGAAAATTGTACTAGTGTTTATTTCAGGAGGAGAATTTGCTCTGTGTAAAGCTTGTATCTCTGTCTTGAATGTCATTAGAACATTAAAAATGATGATCTGTGTCAGCTCATCTTCCCTTCTATCCTTTCAGCTGAAACGTTAGGTATGTGATATATGATGGATTGTATTGGAATGAGGTTATTTTTATTTTGTTTTTATTGTTTTGTTTATTTGTTGCTGATTTTTTTTTCATATGTTCCCTGTATGCTTTCAATATAAAGGGATGTTTAATCGTAAGAGAATTCTCTTCGTAGCAAATGCTGTGCTGCTGCAGGATGTGAATTCAAATCAGCAGGATGTGAATTCAAATCACCTCTTAAAATCAGTTATTCTGAACCTTTTTAACACACACGAAAAGGAGATATTCTGCGTCTTTGGACATAAAATGGGATGGACTTCAATCCCTTAGGTTTCAGATAAGTAAGATAAGAGCATTACCTTCTTGCACTGGACACACTGCATGGCAAACTGCTTTTCATAGCAGGGTACACAAAAGTTTTGATGGTCCTTAGGGATGAAACTCTTTGTCCCAATAGGCTGTTGGCAGCGGTAGCAGATAAAGCAGGTCTCGTGCCAGCTGTTGCCTTTGTATTCCATCTTCCGAGTACCTGTAATGAGGCCAGAGCATCAACTGAAGTTCTCCTGGATGAGGTGATTGCAATTTGTACCTCTTGATGGCCAGCTGGCTGTTAGTCAATAAGCAGTGCAGCTATGAGCTAGAGGCAATTTCATGTTCCTATCAGCTGTGCATAGTATTTTGTACCATTTTAAGTTTTTGAAGAGCAAGTGGTTCTCCTCCTTGAAGAAGAGAAACATTTATTTTAATAATTATGACTTAGAACACCCTTTTGTGGTACTAGTAAGCTAATAATGAATTCTAATGCACAGGAAGATTCTGAGGAATTAGAGACACCAATAAAAGCTGCTGTTAGTGCTGGATGAAGATAAGGCCATTTCTAATTAAAGATTGATTTAATTAATTTCAAGTCTGTTTTGGTTTTTTTTTTCAGATACCAGCAAGATACCAGCTTAATTATAGAATCATAGCAAGGTTTGGATTGAAAGGGGCCTTAAAGATCATCTGGCTTCAAACCTCCTGCCATGAGCAGGGGCACCTCTCACTAAACCGGGGTATTTAAAGCCCCGTCTAACCTGACCTTGAACATTGCCAGGGATGGGGCATCCAATTCCTGGCAAGCATCTTGCTTCCCTTTCCCAATAAAGTATAGTCACTGTCTGAGACAAAGGACTATTTCACATCTGCTCTGGGGTCTTTTTCCTGGCCTTATTATGGACTACTATAAGTTTGCAATTGTTTCCAGCTCAGCAACACCTAATCTAAAATGCTTTCCTGTCTCTCTAGACTTTCAGTAAGAAAGAACCTTCTGTCTTCTGTTGTATTGAAAACACAGTTGCAATGAGAAAGGGAGAAAAATCTTTAGAAGTCTTTTAATGAAAAACAGAAAAGTTGTTTGAAACGTTTGGTAGTTAGGAAAGGAATGTGCTTCCCGAGAATTGAGGTTTAGGGTTCAGATACTGGGGTTTGCAAATTCAGGCCACAGTATGACAGGTGGACTCTGACCCCTTCCAGGAAATTGGAAGTGCCCTATTGCACAGACAAATTTCTTTGCTCACTGTATAATTTCCCATGTACCAGCTTCAGTCAGAATATTTGATACTTGTCAGAAGGATAAACAAACAAATATTGTTTCTATGGTTCTGCATCATTCTTCAAGCCTGTAAAAACAAACATGATGTCAAATGCTTGGCAGGCCAACAAGCTGATTGTGTTGGCTAATGATGAAGAACCACACTAATGCCTTTATTGCCAACTCTCCCCACCCCCATTACTGCAAGGGGAAGTTTTGCTGGTTTTCCCCTTCTCAAACATTAATTTATCTTTGTTTACTAGTTGCATATTTTTCTTCTTTTTCTTTTATGATCTCATTAAAATCTGCTCAGAGGCATACTTCAGGATTTATTTGGTGGGGTTTTTTTATTTGTTTGGTGGGTT
>VXAU01001335.1:317360-462985 GCA_013399695.1 Formicarius rufipectus | reverse complement strand
TTTTTTTTTTTTTAATAATTTACTTGCAGCAGTAATAAGTGAACTGTTAATTATCTTTCTGCCCTATGCTTGCTTGCTTGAATATTTCTGTTCCATGTTATTAATGGACACCTTCTGAGAATTATGCTCTCTCTGTGCTGGTAACTTTCTATACCATGCCAAGGAGCAAATAAATCAGTCCTTGAAGGAATGATGTTCTGGAAAAAGGAGATGTGGATTTATTTTTTATTTTTAGCTGTTCTCTCTTTGGGATTTTGTTGTCACTGAAACTGAAAGCAAAGGGAGCCTGGACTGAAGTCAGAGTGAGTTTAGTTTGCAGAAGGATTGAAAGATAAAGCTTGTAATTACTTTAGTATTTAACAGGCATGTCATGATAATGCTTTGTTAAATCTAAACTGTGCATTTAGTGGAGCAAATCAAAGGGCAAATATAGCATTAAAAGTCTTCACAAAAGGTATCCAAAGACTTGTTGGTTCTTTCAAAATGAATTGTGCTTCTGCTGGTTATCATATTCCTCCGGTGTACCTCCTGTACTAACATGGTGTGCTGTGTAAATAGGGAAAACATGCTGGGGGTACTGGTCTCCAAATGTGGTGACATCTCGGCTGTCTTGAATAAGCAGATAAAGACCAGTGGGTGGTTGTACAGCTTCACAAAAACTGATTTCTTTCTTTCAGATTATAAGAGAAGGGATTCTCTGAGTTGCTGTATCCAGCTTCAATTACTACATATCAATATATAGCTGGCATAATATACACAAAGAGATCCATTGGATAAATCAATGATCATGGAGGTGAATCTGATGAACAATCTTATACATATACAATTATAGAATCATGGAATCATAGAATAGTTTTGGTTGAAGGACACCTTCAAAGGTCATCTAGTTCAATCCCCATGCAGTGATTAAGGACATCTTCAACTCCATCAGGTTGCTAAGATACCCATCCAAACTGATCTTGAATGTTTGCAGGGATCGGGCATCCACCAACTCTCTTAGCAACCTCTTCCAGTGTTTTACCACTTTCTTTGTATAAGACTTCTTCCTTATATCTAATCTAAATCAACCCTTTTTGAGTTTAAAACCATTACACCTTTTCCTATTGCAACAGGCCCTGCTTAAAAGTTTGTCCCCACCTTTGTTATTGGCTCCCTCTAAGACATTGAAGGGCTGCATTTAGGTCTCCCCAGAACATTTTCTTCATCAGGCTGAACAATCCCAACTCTCTCAATCTGTCTTCATAGGAGAGATGCTTCAGCCCTCTTCATGGCACTCCTCTGGACCTGCTCCAACAGATCCATGTCTTTCTTTTGTTGTGGATCCCAGAGCTGAATGCTGTACTCCAGGTGGGGTCTCACAAGAGCAAAGCAGAGGAGGAGAATCACCTACCTTCACCTGCTGGCCACACTATTTCTGATGCAGCCCAGGATATGGTTGGTTTTCTGGGTTGCAAGTGGACTTTGCTGTGCCATGTAGTTCCATCTTTAAAACTAGCACTGGCTATTCCCAAACAGGTCAGTTTGTAGTGCCATGTAAACAGGGACACATGAAGTAATAGCAGACACCTAAACTCAGTCCTGAATAGATAAGAGTCATCTACTTTTAAATATTATTGTTACTTCTAGTTATAAGTCCTACTTCATCATCAAGCCCTCATTTTTACACCTTTGAAGCATAATGTTGTGTTTTAATTCCCCTTTGCCTAGGATGACCAATATAAGAACCAGCTGACAAAGTAACTAGTAATCATAATGGAGCATGTATGAGGATTCTTCAAATTACATTTTAGTATTTCATTTCTGCACTGATAACCCTTCCTTTTTAAAGACCTCAAATCACCACAGAATGCTATACTACTGATATGAGCAGATGAGGTTTTAGCAATCTATTACTATGATGACATGTTTCATGTTGAAAAGAAAATAGCTCTTTCCTGTTTCTTCATATCTTTGTGCTCAAGAAACCTCAGAGGCACTTGGACCAATTTTTTCATTTTTTCTAAGAGAAGCTAAATTTAGAGTAATTACATAGGAAGGTAATTAAGTAAGCTGTTAAATTTGCAATCTGTTTCCAGTTTTCAAGAACTGGAAGTCAATCAAGACAGAATAGAAAGTTGATATTGGCTAGAAAGATCAATATTATTTTCCAGACATCAAAAGCCTTTTTATGAATACTGCAGTTAAAAAAAAAAAGTAAATCCCATTAATAGAAATGCTAAGTAAAATAAATACTAACTTTCAAGAGTTATCCATTTCATGTGAATAAAATTTCTACCATAAGCCATTATGAATATTACATGTTCTGATCACAGAAATTACTTAGAATGTATCATCAACTGTATTTTACATAGTTCACCATGACTTAGCAGTCAAGTAAAAACATGTCATAAATGTTGCTGAGTTTGGGTTTAATATTTAACCTAATCTTTTCTTAGTCCAAAAATGAGCATCCTAACCTGGCATAATAGTCTTCTTGCACTCATTACATTTGGAAGAGTACTCATTAGCGTAGCAGTCAGTACAAAGTAGATGTTCCTCTTTTGCAGCAAAAGGTTTGTCCACCAATGAATTCTTGCACTGGAAGCAGTGGAAGCAAGTTTCATGCCAGTGGCGGTCCTTGTAAGATAGATCCTGTATAAATTAAAAACCACAAAGTAAGAGGAATGAACAGATTGCACAACTGGAAGCATGGAGAATGAAAACACATCAAAATCAGAACTGCAACCATGAGCTGAAGCTGATTGTTTTAGTTCAAGGAAACAAAATGTTCAAATGAAGGCAGACTTATTTTGCTGTGATAACCAAGAATTTATGACATCTATTGAGCCTTTTTCTGTGTCAAAGAAACAACTAATTTCATTTAGGGATTTCCTTTGAAAATATAGCCCCACTATTGAGTCAGATTAAAACTTTTTAAACTTCTAAGTATGACAGACTTCCCCTATTTGTCTTAACTATTGCTAATTCCTAGGTGATTTCATATGTATTCACTCCTGAACAGAAACTCTTTTCCCAATTGCTATCTGGTATTTTTTCAGTTCAACAGATTGACACCAAGGATGGAGTAGATCTGACTTCTTTGGGGTTTTTTTCACTACAGTAAGTTTTTACTGACTCTTCTGTTTTGATTTACCTATATTTCAGATCTGGATTGAACTGAAAGATGCAAGATGACACTGTACTTGTGTTCAGTGATCCAGAATACAGGCCAAGCAATTAGTGTGAGCATGTAAGTACTTAAAATACTCTCCACAGTGGTGCTTTTATTATTTAAAAAAATCAGTCTTTCTAAAAACTGTGACCTGAAGGGATGGATCGTGCTTTTTAAAATTTAAATTAAGGTAGCTTAATCATGTAACACTTGAACAGTGTCTTTGGATTTCAAACAAAATGGAGCTTGGATCACTATCAGAAAAGCTGTCTACCCCAAAATATATAGGCTTCCATTTGGGTTGTGAGTGTGAGTGACTTGTACTGTCATGAATGGAGCAAAAATAGTTTCTCAGGTTCTAGCTCAAGATCCATTATGTATTAATTGCAAGCACTAAACTAATCTAGTTAACTGAAGGAAAAGAACGAGTTGTAAAATATGAGATTTTTTAGTTGTGTAAAGCATCACAAAGTGTCCGTACCTGATCTGGCCTAAGCTGCTCTGTGCCAGTCACTACAGTCACAGGTAACTCCAACATTGCAATCTCAGCTCAGTGCAAACAAAAAATACCATGGATTTGGGTTAACCTAAAATAACAGCACATTATGTCTTCAGGCGCCTCCGTCTCATAAACAGCTCACAGGAAACACTGAAGCAGTTTTAAGTAGCTCAGTTGATATGTAGTAACTTCTTAAACTATAGTAATTTAAATCAGAAATTGACCATGCAATTAAGCATTTTTCTTTGTGCTACTCACCTAAACTTCTTAAATCACTATGGATTACAATTGGTACCAAGGTGTCTTTCATCTCTGAGATTGCACTCTGTGATAAAACATGTAAGGCTCCTACTTTACTTTTACTTCCAGATAGCTGGTTATTCAGTTCATCTGTTCATTTCAGCTAACTCCTTTTGAAACCACACCAATTTCCCCCTATAAAGTTTTAATATTTTCTAAAAGCAAGTTGAAAACAATTTTCTTTGTAAGTTATTTCCATTTTTTTCATTTAAAATGAAGTTGAACAGCCTAAATTGAATAGCCTAGATTTTTAACAGAAAAAAAATATGATATACAACCAATAGTGTTTTCCAAAAGGTGACATTTGCCTGCTAGAAAATAGGGTGGGAACTGATCTGGTTTTCTTTCTCTTGCAACATGATGTATTCATTCCTTCCCCCTCCCCCACTTGCTGACTTTCTCCTCTTTTAGCTATTTTCTGCTAGCTATTTTTTATCTCCAAAATTCACATGCTGATGCCTGCTTATGTTATCAATAAAATTATACCCTGGAGAAGCTGCATGCCTTTTAGAATAGGAGTAATGAAGACAAAGGTTATGTGTCAATGATGAAAGATTTGATCCTTGTGTCAGTTATGATTGCAGATTACATCAGCAGTAGCTGGGTAGTTGAAAATGGCAGATATTTCTTTATGGCTGAAGCAAACCCACAACACAAAGTGCCCAAGATGAGGAGCGGATTGAATAATCTTAGGTACTTTGGATTACTGTAACAGGTATTGTCGTTGAATGTAGAGAGAGTCTAAGATGCCTGGCTTTGACATACCTACAGCAGAATATTAGACTGATGAAATGGATATTGCTTTCTCTCTCTGAATCTATCACATCTGAAAGCAAGAAAATCTGAGGTACTGATGAAACCATTTACACATCATGATTGTTCTTCAGTCAGTGTAATAAAGTCACTGAAAAGGAGGTTTGGTTTATTTCAGTGTGTTGTGTACTTCACTGGAACCTTTGGCTTGTATGTAATCTGGGGATGTATTGATATGGAGCAAATTCTACACCTGAGAAGTTGCACGTGGAAGACTGACTTCAGGCTTCTCTGAATGTCAGGCTGGTCCTCTGTTAAGGTAACAAAGCATCAGGTTTAGTCCAGGCATGTGAATTCTAATTTTATGCTAGCTGACTGTAACCCAAATAAATTTGTTTCAGCAGAAAATACAAGTGATATACAAATAATTCCTGTTTATTGCATGGATTTCCAGGAAAAACCAAACCAGAAACTCAGAACTTGAGTATATCCTTAAAATATTGATAAACTTGACTTCTCAGCTGTTTTATGCAGCTCAAGAGGAATGAGTCCCTGGTGCATATTTTATGCAAAGATTTTAATGGAGCCTCCGATGTAGCTTAGAAGAATTATATTATTTATATATTATCATATTTATATATTATTGTATTTTTATTTATATATTATCATATTTATATATTGTATTTTTATATTAATATATTATATATGTATATATTTTATATTATATATTATTATAGTATGCCAGTATCTGTGCCTCCGTGAAAACTGCCACACAATCTTGTTAGAGAATGCATCTCTGAACACAGATAAGAGACTTGTTAGATAAAGCACAGATCAGAGACTGAAGAATTACAGCAAGCTGGTATTTGAGAAGTGGAACAGATGTATGCACACAAGTGCTCGTGGACATGCTCTGCCCTGTACAAGAATTTTGCAGCTGAAATGCAGAGAGCACTGAACCAGTTCGAGGTGTGTTTCTAGTGAAAAGAGAAAGGGAGGAGAGCTATACCTGTCTCTTCAGAGCTGCAATAAATCCTGTAGCAGTATTTGGAGGGAGAATTTTTAACACTTCATTCAGTGACATTTCTTCTAAATATGGGAAATAATCCTTCTCTCATATAGTTTCATTTGAAGACAAAAAAATTAACCAAAGTAGCAATCCCCGAAACTAGTCAGATTTGAATGGTCTCTTTACTCAGCCTGATCTCAGAATCAGCCTCAGCTGAAAATTTATGCTCAGGATTCCCTGACACAACCCAATGTTTCTGAAACCAACATCAGAGAGTGAACTAAGTGGAGGTCTTTTGTTACATGCTCAGATGACTGTAAGAATATGGTGCAAGCAAAACTTGAGGCACATCAAATTTGTATCCAAAACTTTTTAATCATACCATGCAAAACAAGTTTGAAATGTATGAATTTGAAAAGCCATTATGTGCTTTTCAAGTAATTTTATTTTCTCTTATTTTCATTATGCCATTCACAAAGAAAATTTTGACAAAATCACTGTTAACATTGACAAGATCATGTTTAACATCTCCATAGTTCTGTGTAGTTTTGCTCCAGAATGGCTTATTTAGCCTCTAGGATATGACTGCAAGGTGACCTTTTTAAAAACTAGAAAAGTGCTTTTTTAAAAAACAATGTAGAAGACCCTCAAGACTAGAGTTACCAGGTGACTGGGTTAAGCTCAAGGCTCCCCATATCCTGTATTTATATTGACTTCTCTTCTGGCTTTTTAAGTCTAAGTAAACTGAAGCCATGATGTATAACCATCTCTCCTGAACTGGCTTTCAGCAGTGACCCAACAGGAAGAAGGAGATTGGAGAGCTTACTACCAGAAGGGTAACTGTTTATGCTGTTCTTGAAAGAAGTCTACATTAGGCTTTCTTGCCTGCCACAGTGCTCCTTTCAGAAAGTTGAACAGAGGAAATGGGGTATATCAATAAAAGGCTGTGCAGATTCTACACCACATAGACCCTGTAGCAAAACACTTAACATATGTTAGACTGGCATATACCCATCAAAAGCATGTTGAGAAAAGGTAAAAACCAGCGATACTGTGCCAGACCCAACCCCTTAGAGATATGAGAAGATAGTGAGGTGTCTGCCTCTTTTACCATTCTGCTTTACAACAACTAGTCTGAGATTCAGTAAGGAACTGAAAAAGTGTTGCAAGTCAGGACAGGGTTTAAACATTAAAAATGAGAAAAGGAATTATTTTATCCCTTTCCTGATCTGCATTACTTGAGGTTTTATTTTTTTCTTTAGTTTATATAGGACTGAGCCTTCTTGGCCTGCATGCTGACACAGTAACTATCTCACAATCCACTAATAATTTAATTCTTGCACTTTACAGAGAGAGTTTTCAGCCCTTCCTGCCTGCCAAGGCCAACTTGTGGACTGCATTAAACATTGGATTACTGTAGGCATTTTTTGTATTTTTAAATGGCTTCTATACCATAAGATCTGCAAGGAAAGTATTTAAGAAGCCAAAGTCAACCAAAAGTCACACTTCAGCAGTTAAGCACCTGGGAACATAACATATGGATTTCCAGAGAGAAACATGAAACCTTAGGTGTGGTGAGTGTTGACCAGACACACAGGCAACAAAATACCTTTTTTTTTTTAAACTAAATTTATACTACAACCTGTTGGCATATGGGTTATGCATAATAGCTGTGAGAGAAATGTTCTTTTAAAATAAAGAACAGATTAGTTATTCCTCTGTTACATTCACAGTTACCCATAAAATACCATAAAAACTGGCAGATAGTGAAGCAATTTCTCCCCTGATTTGAATTCAAGGAAAGATTTTCTTCAGCATAGTTGTCTTGTGGGGTCTCTGTGCCACACCTTAAACACAGAGGGAAAATCTGGCATCAGTTTCATCCTCTGAGAGCCCAGTGCTGTCAGAATTGGAGTATTACCAATGTCTGAGCAGGTTTAAGTTCAACTCAGGTGAATTGAAGCTGTGCACCAGTGCTGATTCACTACAGTAGTTCAGAGACAACGAGCTGGCTGTCCTCCTGCCAATACAGGTTTTAGTTTGGCTTTTAATTGGGAGGGCTGGAAAGAGAGAAATTAAGAGCACCTGGTTCTCAGTGCACCTTTTCTTAGTGTAGAGAAACAAGGGTGGCTAAGAACAGACTTGCCAAAACAGATCTGAGGTGAGAGTCACATGTAACTTTTCTGGTTGTAATGTGAGTGTAAGCATGGGCACCCCTGCCAGATGCAGAGGCCCAGATGTGACCTTTTCTGATAACACTGTCCATCAGGTTTTTGTTCCAAATTTTACAATTGTGGGTTATGTCAGAACACACAAATAGATATGGAATCTGTTTTGTACATACAATAAACATACTAGTTTAATTCCCAAACACAGTAGTTTATCTTCTTTGTTCAGGTGAACAGGTGTGTAAAAAGATATATAGAAAAATACATACATATATGTCTGTGTGTGTGTATTTCTTATTCATTCCTATTCCTTTGTATACATACAGTTTAATAAGAAGCAGAAGTCTGAATTTTTTGTGACTTTGTGTTTCACAGTTACATTATACTCAGTCATGCAGTGCACACTGAAGTCTGAAATTTATCTCGTGTTTGAGGCCCTTGTAAGCCCTCTCTCAAATGTGTTCTCTAGCAACTTACTGTCATTGAAAAACCACTCCAGTTTTCTCTTCAGTGGGAACATCCACAGGATCTCTTTTCCTACCCAAACACATGGGTTTTTATTCAGAAAGCTTGCAGCAAATTAAGTTTCAACTTTTATCCGTCTGTCAGAATTTGGTTAAAATTGGTCAGTAGGTTCCAAAGCTATAGCATAAAGCATGTGCAGGCGCAAAGAGCAGTCATAGAAACAAAAGAGGACATGTTCATTTCTGGTACAATTCATAGCTCTTTAAGAAATAAATATTTACTATCTCTTAGTTGTGTTTTCTACATATAGTTCTGTTTCTTTACATATATAAAAGTTTCTTAGATTGGAGACTAAGGGGTCCTTTCCCCCCACCCTTTCTCCTATTAGAGTACATCTTGCTTAAAAGTAAAGAAGAGCAGTATGTCGTCTAACACCCACACTCCCTAAATCCATAAATCTGGGTTGAAAAGTTCAGCTTGATTAATTCCTGAATACTTTGACTGAGATTTGTTGAAGCCAGTCCAAGTTTTTAAATTCTTGAATATCAACACATGGAAATATCTTCTCAGGGGATTGGAAAGAGACCTTATAACAAAGGCACATTCTGGAATGGGACAGAAACGTTTGGTTTTTTTTTTTCAGGTCAGGCCAGGCCAGCTGTATCTCTTCTCTAATCTGAATACTTTTGAGCTGTAGGAAAACTGGCACTTTTATACCCCGTTACAGACTATTGCCAGTTTCCTGTCCTGACAGTGAAATATTCTCACCTTTTAAAGGCTTCTTAAAAGGACTTTCCTACTGATTTGCCAATAGCATAGGTACATCTATTTGGAACATATAAAACATTTATTTTTCCCAGTCTGAGTAAACATTTATTTTTCCACCTCTGAACTAGTAATTGAGATGTAGGTTCACTAATAGAAATTAATCAGTACTTCTAGAATTATGGATCAGCAAAGCGGGAAATCAAATGTCAGATCTCCTTGTATCAGTAAAGAATCCCATCATCATGCAATCCAAATTGCAGTTCTACTGCAATCTCACTCTGTCAGTGAAACTCTTGCCCAACTTTGAACTAAAGGTCAATTTTGTGTAAGGAGGATATCTGTCAGATGAAGTCTGTCTGCGGCAGTCCAACAGACGCTTCAGTGCATGGCTCATCTGTCTTCATTTAGTCAGGGTGAAACTGGCATGAGCTCCAATTGTTTTGGTTAACTTAGAAGAAATGCAGGTGGCCACACCTTATTTGTACCGGGTAGGTGTTTTCACATGGTGCAGCAATGCACAGCTCAAGCACATAAGGTCTCTTCTCTCTCCTTTCCAGTCTTTAGTTAGACTCTGTCATCATTCTGTATTTAAAACACTGATTTTTCTAACTCTGTCTGATTTATTACTTGGGTCAGCATTAGCTAGATTTTTGTGGTCACCAAGTTGGCACCTTTTCTTGAGCATGTCTTTTCCCTTGATGATGACAGAATTATGGTCACTAGAAAACCAGCAGTGGCTTAACTCCCTCTGAACGAAAGGTAGGCAAAATCTGCTTCGGCCATCCTTCCAGATCCCAGCTGACCTTGAGTACACGTTCTCCTAATGAGCTAGAATTTTTTATATCAGATTATTCTATGCCTTACAGGAAGGCATTTCTATCACCATGCCTGGTAAAGAAGAGTTTCTCAAGTGAAGTGATGAAAAGCAGATACAGATGTCCATAAAACATGCTCTACCACTAAAAGAAATCCCTACGTAGCTGTACACCTCGATCCTTTTAGGTCTCAAAACTTTGTATTCAGGCTGCTTTGTGAGGATTTCTGTAACAAGAAAAATCCTGCATACCTTGCAGTCGGCACCAATAGGTTTTTTGCATTCCTCGCAGGTGTTGGAATAAAGGTTCTCATAGCATTTCACACAGTAAGGGCTGTCCTCCTTCAGAATGTACTTGCTACCAAACAGGGACTCTTTGCAGTGGTGGCAGTCAAAGCGCTCAGTCATGTTGGTGTCTGCAGTCCAACTATCCTGTCAGGAAGACAGAAACAGGCACATGTCAGACTGACCTACACTCGACCCAATCCCCCAGGAAATTGTTATCAATTCTTGTTTATCTCTTTGTGCCTCGGTTTTAATCCATCCACTGATCTGTCTTTGACCAGAGCTGGTGTTAGAGCCAAGAGGGAGAAGTAAACTCTGAGTCTGAATAATTCCCTTGAGATTTGCAATTAGGGTTTGACCAATAGTTCCAAAGCAAGAGGGTGTCTCTCTAGGGGTGGAGGGAGCCATGTGCATTAAGAGGATGAGCCAGCTAATCTTCAGAAACAACATCTCCTGCATAAGGCAAGGCAAATATTTGCATTGCTGGTAGACTTTAGTCATGCACAGGCTCTCAGGCATCACCATTGTGCGCTTCTGCACCTTCCTTCTCTGCATTCTCAGTAAGCCAGTGTCTGGCAATTGTTCCCCTGCAGTCAGACAACAACCCTCCGTCTCTCCTCATGTGTGGGACTATGGGCACTTTTAATAGCCAGAGGTGCAGGATTGGTGATTGTATATCTTATTCTTCTCTGATGTAACTGAATGAGTTATCCAACAACTGTAGTGCACTGGGACACAAATGGGAACTAGGTGCTCTGGCTCAGTCAAATGTCAAACAATGATTATGGAAGGGGAAAAGCAAGTGAAAGAAACTACATAGGAAGTATCAGTTTGTCTGAGTTAGGGGCAACTACTATTTGCTCCTCAGGTCTTGTTGTCTCTATCATTTCCTGGATATACACACAAACAACGATGACACAAACGTCTTTGATTAACCACACGAATATTTATTATTGCCTGGGACAATTTATTCTGGGTTTCATTACAGTCATCAACTCATTTCTTAACTTGAGGCTTGCAGCATGTGTTGCACCTGAAATCTGTTTGGAGGTTACAGCAGGAGCAGAGCATAGCTGCCTGCTTAGGAAAGGAAATTTCCCGAATGGAAAGTTCACGCCACCTGGACTGCATGATTTCCACTGTCTGCCAGGCCTCATCTCCTCTTTCAGCCACATTTGGTCTATAAATCCTGATATGTTTTGAGTACTAATGGCTTAAGTGGCTACCTCTGTCTTTCACGCACAAGTGGCATTTACAGCAGCTGCAGTGCTTTTGCCAGTTTCAGCTCTCAGTTTTAAACACAAAATTGTTACTTGCTTAGTGTTCTTGGCACAGGTTGCTCGATTCTGGAGTTTGTCCTCTCCTTCTGGCAATGGGAGCCACCCACAGGGCATTCTGAAATCCTGAGTTCTTATCCAGGATTTCAGTTTTTAGTATTATCTTTCATTCCCTGTAGCTGGGATGTGATTTAGGTTTTAGGGCAGTCTGAATGGACATACTTATTTTGTTTCGATGGCTTTTTTTTTTAATGGTCAGTCAACTGCTGAATTATGTGGTGACCAGCACAGACTGGGGAGTGAGTGGTTTTGTATCTGTGCACTAAGTGATGGCTCAGCTGCTGGAAAGTATTTTGAACTAAAAGTAACAACTGAAGAAAAAAGAGGGACAAACTACAAAACCCCAAAATACAGTCAGTGGAAAAATCCTCACAGCTGGTCATATGAGCTACTGACAGCCCAGAATGAGTAGGAGTCCAACTTCTTTGACCTTAAAGGTGCTCTAGGAACTGATTACCTTTATTGTCCCAAAGGGGAGCTGGCAGTATATTAGGTGCCCTTCATCTTTAAGGAGTAGAGATGATTATAGGGACTGAGAAGAAAAAAGATGGAAACTAAGAAGACATGTTGGAGAGAGAAATGCAGTGACTACGCAAAACTCTCCTCTAGCCCATCTCCAACAGCAGTTACTAGCAATGGAAGTCAAAGGCAAGAGAACAGGGTCAGTACAAATGGACATTTCCTTAACAACTGCTGCCAGCAAGTTAGTCTTCTCTTGAAGTGAACAAGCAATCTTTGCTACAACATTTAAAAGATGAGGGTGGATTTATTGTCCTATCTGTTTTGAGCCTGTTTATACCCCTAACCTATACAGCATGCCTGAATCTTCCCGTGAAAGAACTTGATAGGACTTACTTTCCTTCATGGAGTAATTTCAGCAAAATGAATGGAGTCAGACCAATGTACACTCAATTACTTGTATAGATGCATGAGAGTCTAAGTGATAGCTTTGTTCAAGTATTTTGTATTTAAGACAGAAATCTGTACTTTTTGTCAGATGTCATGAGTTACTTTGTTCTGAATGGTAGGATTTGGAGGTAGATTTAATGTGCATCATTGTTAAGTTAAGGCATGAGCCAAAACCACTTATGAACTTGCGTTTGTCACTTTTCTCCAGAATTAATTCTTTCTAGACCTGAATTAGATGTGTGATACCAAAGAGTGAAAAATTTCCCTTCAGTGAAGACATGTAATAAGCAAAACCAGACTGTGATTTCTTGATGGGTTTATACCATTTCTGCCCTTCATCCAAAGCTGCTAAATGGAAAATACAGAAGTATATTGTGACTGGAAGGACTATTCCCTTAGAGGTGGATGTTCCTTCCTCTTGGTCACAGGAAGTTCCTTCTTGAGTGCTGTATTGTCTTCTGGGTGCTTTTCACAGGAGTAGAGGCAAGCATTTAGTAATGTATTTATTTAATAATTTATAGAATAGTGTAACAATTATTTAACAATCACTGCCCCTATTTCAGAAAATACCTGGGCACTTGCCTCACTATTCTGAAAGGGATCTAGTTGTGTTAAATGTGCTCTAAGATTGCCACAGTAGATTGTCTCCCTTGTCCTGAGCAGGGAGAGGCAGTCCCCGTTTCCATGTCCTGAACAGATTTAGGGATGGACAGCTCTGGATAGGACTCAAGGAACAACTTCAGAGATTTGGGAAATCAAAAGACAAGAAAGGAAGGTTTTCCTGACCTTTGTTTTCAGTTTTGTTGTGCTTTTGTTTTTGTTTTTGTTTTTTTTTGTTTGTTTGTTTGGTTGGTTGGTTTGTTTTTTAGATTGTTCTCAGCATTCTCATGAAGGAGAAATTGATTTTTTTTCTGCTATGCAGTCTCCCTCCTACAGCATCAGACATAACAAGTACCTCTCCAAGAGAAAAAGAGCTTTCTGTTGTGTGCCCAGAAGAAAAGTTACAGTTTATGTCAAATGTTAGCACTACCTACACTGTATCTTCCAGGAGGAGTGAAAATTGACAGGAAAATTATAAAAAAATTAGTAGACTGACTTTAAAATCTACGTTTCTTTCCTCTTCTTCCCCTGTTGTCTCAGTCTCATTTTATTGGCAGTAATCGCTAAAGTTATCATATTACCTCATAAAAGTTATGGCTCATCATGTCATTAAGAAATCATGCAGTGTTCCCCATCCCATGACACTATTAACTACTGAAAAAGCAGAACTTGCCTGATTTTTTTAACTAGAGGTTGCAAGCCTAATAATTGATGTTCAGTGCATGTCTTATTTCCACTCTTTTTAGGGGTTGTTGAACACTGGGAGGTGCAGATGCACAGCACAAGAGAAAGAAGCCAAAGCAAACTGTCTAAAACATGTGTTTTGGTTTATTTAGAGAGGTTCTGGTCTCTTGTTGTAACAATATCTGAAGACACAGAATTCAGAATTAAGCCCCTGTAGATGCTGAAGGAGTTCTTGCTGTTGACTCCAATTAGGTCAATAGTGCTAGGGCTCTACCTGTTCTCCTGGAGCAGCGTTTTCTGTTACGACCTACGCAGGAAACAAAAGGTCTTCCTCCAAGGTGTTCACAGATTTCTCTCACTTGATTATTTTTCCAGAAGAACTGTGCACATGGAGAATTTTCTGTTTATTTCTCTTCCCCTTAGAAAGGAAGATTGGTGTCTGGCAGCTCCAGTGACATGAACCATGCAGGTCTAGAGCATTTGGAAACAATTTATGTTAATGTTCCAAAGACTAAAATGCAAAGATTTATTTACAACTGTTAACTAGCAGCTCAAACTATGCTGGTCTTTCTGGCAAGTGTTGACTATTTTCCTGTAACTCAGCCACTCTTGCCACATTCATTATCTATCATCCATTGCAGCAACAACAAACCACTCTTCAAGGACCTGTGCACTGTTTTAAACCAGTCCATAAGGCCATGTAAGGGGAGAAGGGGGAAATTTAGTTTTATTTTCTTCTTTGATTGACTTTAGGAAAAGAAGAAATTACCATTTTCCTCTAGTATTGATGAGAGGTGCGTGAGGGGGGAAAGTTACATCCAGTCAGAATTCACATGAACCTCAGTGTGTGGAAGTTAGATGGTAAATACATACACACCATGGAGACCCAAACCATCCTGTGTGGTTAAATTTACTAAAACATTAGGGGTGGTATCCCTCTTTGTTTAGCTGCCTATGTGTAGCTTGTCCTCTTCTTCATTGAATGAGTGGCCTATAAACACTGTTATGATTGAGCAGAGGGAGAGTAAAGGGAGCCTGAGTGCTTGGAGGTCTTGCTGGTCATAGGACAGGTGTTGCTGCTCTAAGCTGCTTGTATCCCTGATCCTCCAAAAGTCAGCTCCTGGCCATGGGGAACCAAGACAGCTGATACAGAAAAACCAAGTCTCTCTCCAGGGGCCACAGAAGGACATTTGCTTCCTTGTGCTAAAGATGGCCAATGCAAAAGCTAATGAGGTGATGAGAGGCAAGTGATGCACAGCTCATCCTGCAGGAAGCACAGCCAGCCACTCTTCCCTTCTGCAGACCCTCTGCCCCTGCCAGTGGCTTCACTGCTGTGTGAAGGTGCACTTTTTGAGTAAAAGGACAATATATTTGCAAGGCTATTGATACACTGAAGTTTATTACTGTATTTTTCCACACCATCATCTTATTGTAGATCCTTAAAAAGGGGAGGCAAGATTACTGTATGGAACAAATTGTTGGGTAACCCTGTGCCCCATGATATGGGATTTATACGTAGCTTATAAATAAGACAGGGATGCTTAAGCAGATGTGGCTGCACTCCTTCTCTTTTAAATGTTTAAGTTGAGAAGAAAGCAGAAGCCTTTTTCTCTTGCTGCTGCTATGGAAGAGCAATCCTGAAACAAGCCCATCAAAGGAATTTGGCCCCCTGTCTTCCAGAAATTAAGGCCCTTACGTTATTCCATGGCTCTCCCAGAACAGCCCTGTTAACAAGCCCAGGCTGCTTTACCAGTGTCCACATCGAGGTTAGAATATTAAAAGTCCAGTTACAGAGGTGTGCACTGCTGCTCCTGAAAGTTTTAAGCTCAGAGTAGATATTCACAGATCTCTTAGAATCTCTCCAGCAAAAGCCAGGTCTGATATTTGAAAAAAATTATATTACTAATAACAAAACACAATAAAATATAGGTCCCAACTACCAAAATCTCTTCCTAAATATCCCAATCAGGCCTTTAAATGCCAAATCCTAAAAGCTATTACAAACAAAAACTATCAATTTTTAATGTACTTTTTAAAGTTACCTTAAAATACTCTTCAAAATCACAGTTCGGCTTTCCAAGGACTCAGCTTCCTTGGAAATGGCTGACTTATTTTGCCTATGATATAACATTCCGATGTCTCTTTTCAAGTGCTTCAGAACAATTTTCTGAGCAGACAGACTGCATTAATATGTGCAGATAACCAAAGCATACCTGGTTCCAGTCTGGATTGCACAGTCAGCTTATCATGACTTGGAAAGTGGATAGTGTGCTGTTTAAGATTGTTTTCCTTAACGGAATATAAATAATAAAAAACCCCTAACAGAAAGTGTTTCTTGTGTGTTAAGGTTCCTCATGCATCTGGCTAAAGTAATCTCTGTTAGTGGAGAAGGAACACTCCACTTGTGGTTTCTGTGTGGTTTATTGTGTTTGGCAGCCAATAAAGATCTGCTCCAGTTTATAGTCATTCAGGCAGCGGTAGTAGTAGAGCACCAGTGGTAGTAACTACAGATACCACAGAAGAACTGAGCATTGGTGCTTTGAAAGTGTACCCCAATGATTTACATGATGATTATCTCAGGTTGACACTGAAATGACTAGAGGATGTGTGGTCTTACCAACATTCCTGCACATATTTCAGTGGGAAAAGGAACCTATGGAAATAACATGGAGCAGGACTCTTAAATCTACCACAGCAAGGAAGAGCACAGGTCAAGTGGAAACGCTTACTCTTATTTTCTATTTTAAAGGTTTTTGAAACTGCTATCTTCCTTCTTTCTTTTGCAGGATAAGCAAAAGCTTGCTCAAAGAGAAAGGTCAAATACGTGATATTACTTAAGGGTAAAAATTTGTATTTCTAATAAAAGCATTTAAGCAAATAACAGAAAATTGTAGAGGAAGAAAAATAGTATGAGATTAATAATACTGATTATCATCTCTGGCCCTACCCTGCATAAGTAATGTATAAGCTAAATGTCTGCAAACATTAAACTCCAATGGAGGTTTGTTTTTTTTCAGGAAAAAAAATGCTTTTTCTTATTGACAGGAACGCAGCTAATCTTGGAGAAATTAGACCCTAAGATAAAAATATCCAGATATGCCATGTGCTACCATGCAGTGACATTTCCAAATTCTCCTATATTTTTGAAATTCTGCATACCACTGTCCAGGGCACAAAACCAGAATGGCGTCCCAAACATTCTGTGTTTCCTTCTTTATAGAAAGGGTATATGAAAATCCAGGAGGACTCTGTGGAAGAAGAATGCGTCGTTATTTTTATTGTCCTCTAGCAGAACAGCTCTGGTTCTGTTTACTGAGGTAAGACCACAAAGTCCCCTTCCGTCAAAGATAATTGACATTCATGGTAATTTGGAGGATCCATTAATGTACATCTTACAGCTGCTGTATAAAACTACTGTAGCGGTGAATGCCGCAGGGCTGTGAGGTATCCACACTTCTCTGCTCAGCTGCCATGCCCTTGACCTTCCAAATCATGACAGAGAGGCTACATAAAGCTTAGAAGTTTACGTATTCAACTGGACACATCTTAGCAAAAGAGATTGATTCCATCTGAGTGAAACCAGTTTGTCCCAGTTTGTTCAGTGTTTGGCAATGGAGACTGGACACGAAGAGCAAAGTACCTGTGGTGTGTGAGAGATACAGAAGAAAGCACAGAAAGACACAGAGAGCCTGGGGGAATGGGTAGGGCTGACTTCTTTGTGGGCAAGATCCTTTCTAACCAAAGAAGGAAGGTATTGAATCCACCATGGAGAGATGCATGGCATAATATGGAGGGGTGGAATTCATCACAGGCGAGATCTTGGGCTCTGAAAACACTTCTGCTCTAAATCTCAAAAGTGCTTCAGAGTAATGACAAAATATATCTAACTAAATGCTTACAGGTATTTCAGGGTTTTATGGAATTTGCTACTTTTATTACACAAGATGGAGTAAAGGATGGATGGATGGTGGGTTTTGAGCCCTTATGCTTGTGTTTGCCAAGGGTCTAGAACTACCTCACACTGCCAAAAGTTATATCTTAGACCTTGCTCTGGTGCATTTGATATTCTGGCAACCTTAAAATTAAAAATTTTCTGTGAAAAGGAGATATGAGTATGCTTATATCAGCATTATGCTTGCCTACATTCCTCTTGCAGCATATTACTGTATGTACAGTAGCCATACAGCATCCTAGTAAATATTATTCAATATAATATCGAAGGGTATGTGAAAAGGAACAAAATTAGGCCTGTAACTTTTTCATATGGCATGATTGTGTTGATGATCATCCTTAAAAGAAGACTCTACTGGTTTTTAATCAAATTCTCTCCCTATATGTATCTAATTAATATTGTCAAAATGTTAATGCTTCAGTGGCTGTCAATGTATCCAAGATTTATTTTCATGAAACCTGTCATCACCCTGCCACTTCACACTCTCAGTTGGGGTGAATCTGCATCACAAATAACTGTGCATATGTAAATGAAACACTAAAATTACACCACTAGAATTAATCGGTCTAAAAATGCAAAGCATGAGATCCCCCAGTCTCTGAAGCAGTACCCAAGTGAGGGAGGATGATTGCCTACAACACTACACCATCCAGAGTTTGTCTGAAGATGCTCAGGACAGATTTAACCATCAGAGAAAAACGAATGAGACTTAGACCTGAATGTAACTGGTCTGTGGGAACATTGAAAGTGTGTGAGTGTGCTGGCCAGCAACAACTGGGATTGCTTGTGGCTGATGGTGTTAATGTTTATCCAATGCTCCCTGAACTCTGAATACCCTGGTCCCTGTGAGGTGAAGCAAGGCACGACAAGGAGGTGAGGACATCAACAGGCAAGATGTTACTTGACTCTCAGGCTCAGGGCTCTGTGATCCAGGGGTCACTCATGTGAATATAGGTCTTTGCAGCCCTCCTCATCCCTTTCTTTTGGGACGAAAGCTTGAATTTGTAGTGCAATGCAGCAGAAATTGTCACTACCCCTTACAGTTGTAAGAGTTGTACTTGTCACCAATGTTTTGGGGATTTTTTTTTTTTTGACTCCTGAAATTCAAAGCATGATGGAATCCTGGCAGACTGTGTTGTACGTGATCAAAGGAGTTGTCGGATCTTTTTCTCATGCAAGGCATGCCATCTGGGAGTGCTGATGTCTGTATGGACAGGAAAGATGTGATTTTGGAGAACATGCTATCCTTAGAATTTGTTAAGAAACTGTATAATATAGGTAGGAAACAGAGTACTATCTGTAATTCAACTGGGAATCACCATTACATGCTCTTCATGGAAGAAGCTTCACATAGACAAACAATATTTGACAGTGTAGACACTGCTATGATCTAACAGTGATCTCACAAAAACTAGCAATATTTTACAATAAATCTAAACCACCTGGAAGTGACTATTTGGTGCTTGCACTGCTGATTTCTATGGGAGCACATTTGATAGAATGGTGAGAACCAAAAATAAGTATATTCTACTCCTGCACTTCGGCCATCTTGATTTTCCAAAATTTCTCAAAAGACCGCAAGAACTGGTCCAACCCCCAGCCTCAGGTGTACTAGTCAGATGGAGATGTAAAGTGGGAACCCCAGGTAACTTTTAAAAATGTGACTTCTCAACAATAGCATTTTGTGTCTTTTCAGCTGCCCCAATGACCGCAACCACGTGTTGGCTTGCAAGCAAAAGATCATTAGTTATGCTATGACTAGGGTAAAAGATGGTTTTATTGATGCTCTGGTCAGGTTTTGATAATGACACTATGGCCTGTTGGGAACAGAGTTTTCAACATAGCAACTCATATCTTCTTTTAAAAAAAAATTTCACCAGATGTGATCAAGAATATATATAGGCTCTATAGAAAGATCAACCATTAGAATACATCCTTTCCCAGATAGAGGTACAAGTGCAAAACCCAAAGTTTTATAAAATAAAAAAAATTACCCTTTTTTTTTTTTTTCTTTTTTTTTCTCCTTCCATATCCAAAGGCCTGAAGCAATCTCTTTAAAAGTTTACTATCTGGCTGATAAAAGGCATAGGAGATTTTGGCCAGAAAGCAGGAAGTCACATAAATTTATGAAATGATGAAGATAAGGTTCATAGCAGAAACCCAATGACAACCTTCATTGTAGCAGTCCTTCATATGTGGATACATTTTCATACCTAATAACACACATCCTTATGCTAGTCCCTTTTAGCCCAATTCCTATTTAAGATAAAATACAAATATGCATAGCCATCAATACGTATTCCAGCTACTGACCCTGGAAATCTCAGTGTCAATTAGCAATCTTAGTTAATGTACCTGTAGATTGGAGTCAGAGGAGTAACAATCACAGACTGACTGACTTTGGATATATATTTTTATAAGTTTTGCTTTCCTGTGACTATGTATGTCTCTGTTCACAGCAAAGCTGAAATGTACAGGTCAACTAAATAAAAGCTGTATGTCTGTGAGATTAGAAAGTTTAGAACAGCCATTAACGTAGACAATGAAAGTTAGTATTTCCTTTATTATATACACAGGGAAATCCTTATTAGCATACAGCAAGGACAGCACTTATTGTGGCTGCACACTCATGCACATACAGAGAAGCACAAAAAGAAGGAATCCAGAGCTATTAATTGGGATCTATATTCTAATTTATTCCCTCCACATAAAAAGGAGAAATACTGTGCTGATGGCTCTCTGTTTTTCCCGTACACGTTCTGTCCACAGCGTTCACCTGCAAAGAGGAAAGGCTACCTTTGTTTCATGTGCATCTGCTCTTGCTACAGCACGAAAACGTTCCTTTGTTGAGCTCGGCAGCGGGAGTGTGCACAGAGGTGTAAGGAATCTAAGACCCCAGCTCCTACTTTTTATCGCCTCCCCCGTGAATTACACCGGCAGCACAATACAGTCATTAAAAATAGTTACACATGAAAGGGCACAGCGCCTCATCAGCTCGCTGATGTGTCACCTTACTGACGGACATGCAGCAGTAATTGCTGTGATAAGAAATTTGTCTTTTTCTGCTTCACACCCCTCCCTGTGCACTCACTCAGGAGAAAGGGGGACCGGCAATCTCGCTCCTTTTATCCTTCCCCAGCAACCCACGGGGGCACTAAACAATCCTTTCCTCCTCTCTGCCCTCTTTGTTTAAAACGACACCTTCAAATATATGTTCTGTGGGTAGTGGGGAGAGAAGGGGGAAAAAGGGATATTTACTTACAGAGCAGTAGCGGGCAGTTAATGTCACCTCCTGGACCAGGGACAGGGGGTCACATCCATGAACAAATGTGCGAAGAGCACGCTGGCCTGCTTGCAGCTGAGCTGTGCAGCCAGCTGGGGCTTTCTACTGCCTGCGAACAGCAGCTCTCCCGATTCCAGCTCTGCAGTCAGTGTTGTGTGGAAAGAGGCTGCTGCTTCCCCAGCCTAGTGAAACCCCTCTCTATCATTTTACCATATAAGGAGACAAAAGCATCGGAGACACTCATTCTTTTAGGAGCTCTGCAGCTGGCATTCGACACTTTGCCTATTCCAAGGGTGTCAATACTTTCCCCTCCTAAACATCTTGTCTTTCTTGGCCCCCTTCCTAAAATAAGGCTCCCACTTCCCCTCCTCCAGCCTTTGTTTCTCTAAACCCCTGATGCTTATTAATAACATGGGTTTGCTAAATCCAAGGGCTCCCTCTTTACAGAAGGAAAGGTTTTACAGCAACTCAAGCCCAGACGTTTATAAGGCTGCTCATCTGACTGAGAGAATAAAGTCTTTGGTTCAAACTGGTACAAGGCTTTACTTGCTTTGCTCATTTTGCCTCCTGTGACTTAGTGTCTTGCTCAAAGAGTGAAGTAAGCTGTCTCTCTTCTTCATGGAGGGGCGCATGTTTTTATAAGGAGCAAGTGTGCAAGCATTTCTTTATGACCATTCAGAGGCCATCCTAGTTTTTCTTCACCCTTCTATTTTACCAAGTTCCTGCACAATCAGGAGGAAAGAGAAGCAAAGCAGGGGAAATTAATGGAACAAAAGAACCTCTTTGCTTAAGAGAAAGCCAAAGGAACAGATTGTCTCAGCACATGCTCAGTACCCAGTGAGGAACCCTGCCAGTGGGCACATGTTAAGGAGAGGGGGAACTATTAATCCTCCTATAACCAGGAACTAATTTTTCTGCTACAAAATCCCATTTCATTTATCAACCATCCTAGCAGAAACACATTCTGTTAATCAAAATAGTGAGGGTCCTGGGAAACCTCCCAGAGGGAAGAATTTGGATTCGAAGCACATGAGAAATGTCTGCTTTGTAGATTGAGGGGTGGGGTGGGGAGACATTTCAGGGTAATTCTTCAGTAATGACTGGTGCTTGCCAAAGGGAGATGCTTTAATTTGAATGCTTTCAACCTTAAGGGAAACCAGAAGGATAAAAATATAAAGCTCATTAGCCAGAGACAGTGTTGCTGTTGTTCACATCCAGAAGATGCCAGGTTGTCCTTTTATATTGGACACTGGGTCCTGGCACATGTCTGGGCAGTGGTGTCAATGTGCACATGGGTTTCTCCTGCAAAACCTATGCCAGAACTCTGACAGGTATGGGGATGAAATGTATTAGTTGGTCCCAGTAATATTCCAAAACTAGAAAAGCACAGACAGAATAAAATGGTAGGGAAGGGCAAGTTCTACTTCTATCAGAAGTCAAGTCTCCTTTAGAGATGTGAGTTACTTCGGTGATGAGCAATGCCCCTGTGTATGTTTGTCAGTTGATGCAGCCTTTGCTGTTGTGTTTTCAAAACACAGGTCTGGTGCCCTGGAGAATTGACCATGGCCATGTGGGATTAAGGAGGCCATGGCAATTAAATCTTCTTTAAATCAAAGATGCTGCACTCTCCAGCCACATAGGGAGTCCCTGACTCTGTTCTTGTATTTGCACTGGCACTGGAAGATGAATTAAATCAGACAGTGAACAATTTCCAGTGAACCCTTGAGCTACCCTGTAACTGCACGTGTATCTTGGGAGAGCAACCTCTTAGGTTTCCAGCCACATCACCAACCTGTTGGGTGCCCTTGGAGAAGACATTGCATCTTTCTGTTGTTTAGTTTCACTGTCTATAAATATAGAGCTCAGGACAGCCAAACTGTTGCTGAGTTGGCAAATTTGCAGTACAGTTAGTTCACCATCATCATCATTATCTTTATAATTTTCTTTCTTTTAGGTTCAACTATTGTACAGTGACAACGATAATTATTTATTTCCATCTTAGTTGCACTTCTTACTTCAGCTCTGCTTTAGAAGTGCATATAAAGAAGAAAAAAAGAGCCTTGATGATGATTAGATTTGGGCTGAGCCAGTTTATTTCCAAATATTTCTAAACAAATTAAATATTCTGAATTTATTGATCAATTTTTTTCAATTTCTATGATATTTTCATTTCTCCAGCTGCCCATTGACAACTACATCAGCAACTCTAACAGAGATTTTCTGATGTGACCTGCAGGCATACAAGACAAGAGGTTCCCACAATTACAAGTTAAAATATATAGTGGCTCCAGCTGAAATGGTTTATTTTAACTGTTACAGGTCATGAGTCAACTTTGTATGATCTAATCTGACATCTCTGACTCCTTAAAGACAGAGGAGCCTCTGCCAATTTAAACCCCAATGATCTGTGGGCTCACTATAGAACCTGACACTCAGTAGCCACATCAAGACTGCACAGAGATGTGAAAGGAAGGACAGAAAGTTACCAGGCAGCACCTTCCCTCATTCCATCATGAGATGTGTGCACTCCATCAGACACTACTAGGGAAGGTATGGGGAACCTCTGACCTCTTATCCTCCTTCAGGAGGTCCAAACCTACTCACTGCACATTTTTTCTTGCAAATAAGTATTCATGGGTGATTGGCAGTACATCCCACCACCACTTCCCCACCACAATCAAATCCAAGGGGTGTGGGTGGGTGGCAGAAAACCAAATTTCTTTAATTGTCAGAGAGATGGGGAAAAAAAGACAGGGGCTTTCTTCACTGGCAAATTTACTATGTAACTCAGTTCTTTTTTTCATATATACTATATATATAATATATATTTATTTCTACTTAATTGGCTCTCTGATTAACCCAGCACAGATCAGCCATCTTCAAGAATTCAGAGGAGACAATGCAATAAAACCAGGAGACAGTGTTTTCAACAGGGAGCCTAAATTTAAGGGTGGAACTACAAGTACCATTCAGTGCCATATCCTATGGTTTATATTTTCCTCATGTATATAGCACATATTTCTTGTTCTTCAGTGGTATGTGTGTTTAATAGGTTTAATTCTATGTGTAGAGTGCTATATATGGGAAAAAAAGATGGAAAAAGTATCATTTTCATAGCAGGAATTCTCAATGGTTTTACTAATCCTTTGGAAATCTCACTTCAGTGACTGGGTTGATGCTGGAGTGACTATCATTTCAGAGCTTATCTCCTTTTCTGCTGAAAAGAATGAAGAAAAACAGTGGAAAAGGACAATTGGAAGTGGAATGTTTCTATTTCCCCCCATTTTGAGACACAGAGAAATATAATGACCCTGAGAGAGCAGGGGAGGTGGAAATCTACATTTTTAAAGTGGCTAAGCTACTTGCTGATTCCTTACTCTACCAGTTTATCCTGGAAACTGTTAATTTATCAGAATTCAACTAAACCCTTTCTGATATCTGAACTTGTGTGACACGCTTGCTTTGAATAAAAGAGTGCGCATTTAGTAGAACTGATATTTTTTGTGCCACTGCTTAGGAAGTAGTATAGACTCATGCAGGTGTTGCATTTTAGTTCATTAAACCTAAAATAACAGCCAGGCAATATTAACTAGTTTTCCCCAAGCATATGAGGAATATGCAAGTAATAAAATGGTATTTTCAGCATATATTTTCTCTCCCAATTCAGTCTCCCAATCACAAGATTTTTTGCAATGTTTTCATCTTCCTTTATTCCCCGAGGTAACTCAACCCTCAATTAGAAATACTCAGCAAGCAAGAAATATCAGAGGTTTACAGACTCTGGTGAAGGAATTCTGTTATCATTGGACAATCCACTAAAACTACAACAGGCAGGGCAGATAGTAAAAGTCTGTCTGCTTTGGGATGATACAAGACTTCTTTTATTTTGGGGAGAATGTTTAGCCTAAATCAATGTGAAAAGAGTAGTATTTTAGAAACTCCAGTCCAATCTAGGTAAAAAAATATATTCATGATTGCTTTCTTAATATATTTGAATAGTTTTCATATACAGTGTTAAATAACTTACTTCAGTAATTTAGGTGCCATGGTTCAGTGGCATTGAGGAACTTCTGGTTTCGTGTAAGAAAAGTCATCTTTAGAAGGGCAATAAAAAGCTATGTGACAAGATAGATGATATAGACTCAAATGCAAGTGTGTTTCTATGATAGCATCATATGGGATGGTGTCAAAAGCATTTTTAGGCCATTATGGTCAGTTTGGACAAAGACTTCATTCAGTTTTTGAAGTTAGTCAGGGCCTTCTATCCAGCTAGCCCTAGTTTCATTCAGTGGAATCTATCCCTCAACAAGATGTCCCAAGGATGTGGCAGTGATACTCTGGTCAACATGTAGTCTGGTAGTTGTCAGGGTAATTATTCCTGTGCCCCACTCTCAGTGGACAATTGACATGAAGAGAGGGTTTGCAATGGATGACCCAGTTAAAAAGGCAGCTGTGTCCCTGCTGCACCTGCTTTCCTCTCTCCCAGCTGAGCTGACCAACAGCTGTTGGCACTGATGAGTAAAGGAGAATGAATTGATCACAGAGTAATGGTACTTGACAAAGGAGCAGGCAACACACCAGAGGAAGCTTCAAGGAGCAATCCAGAGTTTAAAGGAACTGGTATCTGCTAAGGAAAATCCTTCTTGTTGATGGTTGAGTTTTCAACAGCTTGGAAAGCTACAAGTTACAAGAATGACAGGTCCTTCACTGGACAAGAAGTGTCATCAGAAGATCCATCCCAGGGCCTCGTGGATTAAAAAAAAAAAAAAAAAAGACATAAAATCCATTGCAGGATAAAGACAACCCATTAAACAACTACCCAACCAGTAGCTGTCTGTACCATGTGAGGCAGGCACCCTGAACAGCCCTCACCAGGTTGCTGAGTAAAGAAGAAACAATGAAGAGTTGTAACAAAGAGCTCTAAACTGCAATTCTTTCTGAATACGGTATTTTCCCCTACTTTCCCTATCATTCTTTCTCCTTCTTTCCCCTTATCAAGGAACAGATGGTGCTTCTACTTTTAAGGAAACCAGAGTGAAACACTTGGATCTTTGCCATTCTTTGGATTTTAAGTATTCCCTAAACCCCTCAGTTTGTTCATCTGTAACCAGGGACAGAGACCTTGGTGGAATGTCATTGGAAGTGCTTTGGAATAGAGAGACAACCTCCAACAGAAGGTGAGTGGTCTTTAGGAATGATTACTCTAAATGATGGCAATGCAGAGACCTCTGCAGAGAAGCTGTTGTTTCTTCCCTTTCCTCTGGTTTCAACTTGACTGCCATGTGGGGCCTGAATATGACAAATGAGAAGAGCATTTTGGGTTTCCTGCCCCTGCAGATGGAACCTGGGATGTCAAATTACTACAGAGGTTGTAGTAATTGCTGGTCTTTTGAACTGGCAAATACTAACCCATAATTTAGGATTTATTAATTTCAGTATAATCATGATTTATCATTCCCTATTCCATACAGATGAAACAAACACCTTGTGATTGTTGCAAAAAACTAATCACTCCATGTTTCTGATAGCACAAGAGACTTGCTATTCTGTATAGAATAGCTCACATCCCGTGTAGTGTTCCCAGCAGCATGCTTCAGTGTTTTTAGGCAAAATCCCCTTTCCACAACCCTCCCTCTCCCACTGCCCCACTACTCATGGCTCCTCCTCTGAAACCTTATTTCTGTGTGGATTATTTTCTTCTGCTCCCTCTAGTGCTTTTTCTGCCTCGATCCTTGATATCTCTTAAGACCCTCTAGAAGTAGCCAACAGCAACATTTGAAATTGCCATTCCACTTTATGAGACAACCAGAGGCCTCAGGAACTTCTGAGCAAACAGAGTTTTGAAAAACTGAGAGGTTGGCAGGCACCTCAAGAACTTTCCTAACTAGTTTCCAAGACAGAAGTGACAACATCTAACTCATTCCTGGAAAATTGTTGTCTAATTTGCCCTTAAGGGTCAACATTAGGCCTCCACAACCTTCAAAGTCAAATGAGCATAAGTTTTGTTGGTCAAACAGGGAAGGAAGGATGGATGGAAGGAAGGAAGGAAAAGTTTTCAGTCTAATATTCATGTCTGTAAAGCATGAATAGCATCAGGCAGAATCTGCCATTTGTAGTTACTCATATCACACCATAGAAATATGAGAATCTTTGAACAGAAGGGTTCCTCCAATTTGTTATGCTGCGCTTGGAGATTCAGAAATGTCTTGGGAAGAACATAAGAAGAGAAGGTAATGATATATCTTCATAATACTCTGCCAGTCTCCAAGAACTTTTGGCTTGGGGATTTCTCAACCTCTAAGCACTAACGATACCGAATATCACTTTCATGAAGTGATAACACTTGCACAGCTCCCTCCTGTTTCTCTGAAATGAAATTCAGTTTCCTGCTACTTGTAGCCCTATTCTTTGTTGTTGAAGAATCATCCTTGAGTTAATTTCAAACATATTACCTACTAGTTTCATCTGAAGCCTCCTAGGTTTTACCTTTGGAGAGATAATGAGCCACTGATCTTCATTCATATGCTACAGGCTGTTTATCTCTTTGTCAATCTTTATCATAGCTCCCCTCATCCATCTCTCTTCTAGGCTGGGGAGTCCCAGCCTACGTATTAAGTCTGTATGAAATATACTCCCTGCGTTTCATCATTCCTCCTTAAACTTTTTCTAATATGACAATTTATTTTTTCAGATGGTGTGGCCAAAACTTTAACATTCAGTTTGCTTTCTGGATGCTTTTGACCAGTCTGGGGTTTTGTTTCTGTTTTAAATCTTTATAACCTCTAAATTTAATACCTAGGTAGATATCTCAGAACCATTACTTTATAGCTAAAGTTACATTTCCCCCCATGTTCACTGCTTTAAGCTTATCTACATTCAGTTTAAGATGTTGTTCCAGTGCCCACTCATCCTGATGCCTGAGATCCTTATTTTTTCTCAGTCTCAGAATTTCCACTATCTCCTATTAATCTTTTTACTGTAAAACCTGTTTATCTTTCAATTGATTTTATGCAACACCTCCAAATATCTTCCCTCTTACCCTGTTACTGAATATTTTTAAGGGTGTGTGGTGACACATGGAAAAGGACAAATAAGCAGATGCTGTCAACCAAAGATGTGCTGTATCTGCATGTCACTTATTATCTTATACAAACCTAATGGATTTCTAGAGCATGATTTCTCCCAGTGTGAGTTCTATTAAATTTGTCAGTCTTACCAGGCTCTACTTCTCCTGGTTTTCTTGGAACAATTTAAAAAGACTGACGATGTAGTGGATACATTCAGGTGCTCAGTCCTAAGTCTGTTTTAAATAAGAAGCATGCACAATTATTATTTCAGCTAATTAATCCTTCAGTCCCTTCAGATCTGTTGAGTGAACACTATCTGGTTCTAACATTTTCTTCCTGTTCATTTTTAAAAATTTGTTCCATACCTCTTCTATAGATACTTCAGCTCGAAATAGATCCTCTGATGCTCCCCATAAGGAAGCATTCTGCTGCAGAAAGCATTCCAAGTTCCTCACAATGAACACAGGAGGGGAAAAAAAAATCATTTAGCCTTTTCTGTTACAGCCATGTCTTCCCCAAGAACTGGTTATCTGTTAGCCCTATCATTCCTCAAGCCCTTCAACTTGCCTGGTATTTAAAAACATAGATTTGCAAATCACTTCCCAGATTACTTCAGTCTCACAATATTTTGAGGTAAGTGGAAGTAGTCACTCTCTCCAATCTGAATACAATTGGGGACATCCTGTATTGCAGAAAGAACCTTTTGTATGGCAACAATTATTTTTCTTCTCAACTACTGTTTGTATATACTACAGATAAACTGAGAGGGTTTGAGACATAGGCTCAGACATATATTATGATTGAACATATGAGCTTAGATTGTGAACTTTGAAGTAGAGTCCTTGCTGTTCATCCTCTTTGGCCTGTGCTTACTTTGAATCCTATAAATGCTCATGCCCTTTAAGTAATAGGATTAATCATTTAGTTGCTGATGTGAATGTTATGTCTAACACTTCACATAGAGCTGAAAAAATATACCATCCATTGCCAGTGTGATAGACTTAGGGATTTTATTTGTCCCTGCCAAGTTTATATTCACATGGCTGTCTAGTGGAGTTGAGGTCTTAATGTGAATGAGACTCAAATGTTTTGAGTAAAATAAAATAAAGACTTGTAACAATGGTTTGTCTTGTAGATAATGTGTCTCATGATGGAAGATAAGTAATTTTTCTGAATCATTATAAAGGAGTGAGAACTCATATTATGGAGCAGCTCTAGTCCTTTTGTATGTCCCTAATGTCTAAGCATAAAGTCTAGAGAGTCCTTGCTGGGTTGATACAATGCAAATGCTTAAAATGACTGAGCACTGCATATCTGGCTGCCTGATCCCTAAAGGGCCTGCACGCAATGGTGTTGACTCTTCCTTATATCCAGAAGATTTTTCAGGAATCCAGAGTCTTCATTTGCAAGGAAGAGTTTCTAAGATTTGGATGTCTAGAAAAAAGCATGGCAAAGAGGCTGGCTGATCTGGCAGCAGGCACAGCACTAGTAGGCAGCAGGAACTTCACTCGCAGGAGAGGGTAGAGGAAGACCTGGAAGGAAAGTTGCTCAGAGCCCCAACCAAGGTCATCTTGAATACTGTCAGTGATGATATCCACAACTTCTCTGGGCAACCTATTCCTGTGCCGCACCACTCCCACAGTAAAGAATTTCTTCCTAATGTCTAATCTAAACCTAATCTTTCAGTTTGAAGCCATTCCCCATTGTCCTGTTACTACACGCCTTTTGAAAAAGTCTCTCTCTGTGTTTCTTGTAGGCTCCCTTCATGTACTGGAAGGCCACAATTGGGTCATCCCAAAGCCTTCTCTTCTTGAGGCTGAATAACCACAATTTTGTTAGCCCTCCCTCTACAAGAGATACTCCATCCCTCTAGTTTTCTTGATGGCCTCCTCTGGACTTGCTCCAACAGGTCCATGTCTTTCTTGGGCTGGGGCCCCAGAGCTGGATGCAGCACTCCTGGTGGGGTCTCACCAGAGCAGAAGTGCAAAATCAACTCCCTCAACCTGCTGGTCACACTGCTTTTGATTCAGTCCATGACAAAATTGACTATCTGGGCTGCACGCTCAGATTGCTGGGTCATGTCCAGCATCTTATCCACCAGTGCCCCAAAGTCCTTCTCAGCACAGCTGCTCTGGATCTGTTCATCCCCAGCTCATATTCATACTGGTAGACGCATCCAGGTGCAGCACCTCGTACTTGGTCTCGTTAAAACTCATTAAATTCCCATGGGCCCTCTTCTTGAGTTTGTCCAAGTCCCCTAGATGGCATACTGTCCTTCAGGTGTGTCAACTGCACCACTCAGCTCGGTGTCATCTGCAAACTTGCTGAGGGTGCACTTGTTCCTGTCTGTGTTGTTAATGAAGATCGTAACTGAGCCCCAGCCCATTCCAGGCATGATGAGCTGGATGTCCTCATGCCCTTCAGGTGTCCACAACTCAGCTTCTCTCATTCACCAAATAAGGAAACTGTCTCCAAAAGCAGTCAACTGAGAGGAGTGGAAGACTCCAGTAAGAAGCAATAATAACAAGCGAAAGAAAGGTTAGGATAAAAGGAAGACCATGCATGGCCCCAGATGATACCCAGCATGCAATCTGGGTGCTCCTGCTCATGGTGGTAGGAAAGGGTGACTTGGCCACACCACTCATGTTTTCATTTTGCCTCTGGAAACAAAGTGAGAGCTGCTAAGGAAAGTATGGATGAACAAACTGCCCTTGCATACTGCAAACTCCTTGTGCCAATGGCAGGGAGATTTTCTCAGGGTGACCCCGTCACCCATTCCTCTGGCCCCTTTGCCTTCCCTGACTGCATCTATACCTGTAGTTTGTGTTGGCCAAAACACTACAGAAGGTGGTCCACAGTGAACAGACTCTTTCACACCCTCTCATTTTGAGATGGCAAAGTCATTTCTGCACAATATTACTCTCTGTTATAGCCCCACCAACTGAAGAAAAATTCCTCACAAAATACTTCCACTTCCTACATGGGTTGTTTCCATCGGAAATACTTCCTGTTCATCTGGTGTTCTTTGTCTGTATTCTGAGTCCCAAATTGCACCTGGTAGCAGACTATCAAGAATTCTTACAGTACCAAGATAGCCTTGACTCACCTCATGAATCTCCGGAGAATATCCTAGAACACATCAGTAAACAGAATTATCAATATAAGAAGAAAACATTACCTAGGAGAAGACAAGAAGTAAGCATGACCCAGTTCTTATTATAGAGACTATACGTAGTTAAGCATCCTGGTTTATAAAACTGGAAAGATGAGGAGAGTTTCATGGTCAATAAATCTGTTCCTTGATCAACAAAATGCTTTGTGTAAACTTTGCAAATAACCTGGCAGCCATCTCACCTCATTTAAACTGATCAAATACTAACCTACCCAAACAAGCCACCCATGATCCCAGTACAGTGAATGGAGAAACAGAGGTGCTTGTGAGGAGTGATTTGTTAGACACCTGTTAAGGATGACATGAACTGCACCATAGGGCAGCCCCATAAGGCTGCTTTTCTTTCTCCATTGAATTTACAGAGAATCCAGTTATCTAATCCAGACAAACACCCAACCTTGGACAGCTAAGTCATGGTATGTATGTCCAGACAGAATTCACGTACCCCAATTCAGCCACCATAGTCCCTGCTGTTTAAATGAGCAGAACTGGATGCAACACCTTTGCTAGTTAGAAGGCTTTTAAGGCAGATGAAAGGAAAAAAGGGGAGACTCTCCAAGACTTATTCCTTGGAGTCCTGTGTCACTGCAGTCCTGAGTTTGGTCTCTACTTGCCAATCCTCAACACACTTCAGCACTTGTGTCTGCCATCAGATCTGGCCCTTCTCCTTTCTGAATTAGGGAAAAATGCTATTTTTTCTGTCCTAAAAGGATGTTGAGAGAAGGAGTATAAAACCAAGTAAAATGCAGGCTGTAAAACATACATTGTGTTTAATCTGTGGTCACATGAATTCCTGAGCTGGGGCTTATGCAGTGAAGTTAAGAACTACAACAAACAGACTTGAGAACTTCCTCTCTTTTGTTTCTCAGTACCAGAAGTACCATGTTGTGTCCCTCTGTATTATAATTAGTGTTCTAACCCCTTCAGTGTCCTGCTTTCTTCTGCACCCTATACTAGAGGCTGTGGGATGTACTGCAATGGAAATCATGCTTGGAAAATTCGGTTATATAGATTATTAGGTTATATGTTAGATTACTTAACCCACATAAAATACAGGTTATGTAACAGAATAAAGGGCTTTTATGTGGTGGAACCTGTGGGTTGCAGGTATTTGTGGTTTCAGATGGCAATCTCTAGACATACTGGGTTTTGCTTCCCTAGCCACAGACTACCAAAAAGGAGCACTAGCAAATGCTGTCTATTTACCTCCTACACAAAACATGCAAATTTTTAGGGAGACTTTGGTAAAAGCCCATTAAGTTTTACAGGGAATATACTGATCTGAAAGCTCACTAGCTTTGTTTATGATGTGTGCGAAACAACTTCTGTTCCCACATAAGTGCTCATTCTATTCTCATGACAAAGTGAGCATACTTATTTCCTTTTTTAAAGAAGAGTTTTTCTCAAAATTGTTGTCACATGGAAGTTCCACAGACACAGCAGGAAAATAATACTACAGAAGAGAACCTGTAAAACTGGCTTAATAAAAAAATACTCCTGAAAATATGAAGTGAAATTGAGGCAAAATATTTTTTCCTCTAGCTTTCAGTTTCACTAGTTCTTGGTGGTGTGCCTTAACAGTAGCCAGTAAATCAACCTGCAGGAGAAACATTTTGAGTTTTATGAAGTTGATGGATCTCTTTGAAATGTCTGTAATAGTGTTCCTTCCATGTTTATCAGAGGGAGCTGAGGAAAACCAGACAAAATTGCTCCAGCTGCTTTCAGAAAAGCTAGGACTCTGTAATATGACCTGTGATTCTCAAAGCTAATCAGTGTTAGATGATGAACATTGTTGAAACAGCCTGAGATTTATCAGCATTAAACTGTACTCACTGTGACATAAAGCCAAAGATAAAATATTGAAGCCAGTAATAATTCATCTCACTGAAAAACAACTGTCAGAGTGTCTGTGGTTTGGTTAGACAATAAACAGCTACAAAAAAGGAAAAATGGTAAAAAAAAATATGAAAACACACTTTGGTGGTGCAAAGGTACACAAGTTTTGCACTATTAAGAGAAAAGGAAAAGAGAGAACTGAGTTTTGTTAAAATCAGTGGATGTTTCTGAGAAAACTCCCATTGATATCTATGGGGCCAGGATTTCACCCCACGTCAGTATTCACATTCATGTCCTTCTCTAGTTTTCTTCCTTGTAAAATAGGGTCTTACATTTTCGGTATTAAAGGAGTGTTTGAATGAGTCTGCCCTCTCCCAGCCTCTTGCCAGCTGCACTCAAAGGTCTGCCTTGTTCTGATGGCTTGCTCTTTGGAAGGGAAAAAATAAAGTTATTCATCCATTAATCATATTTTCAAATGCTAGGTAAGAACAAAGTATTATTGTTGGAATGACTGCTTTTAAAATGAGTTCACTTCAGAAACAGGCTTTGGGTTGTTTCGTTTAATTTCACTTTTAAATTCAAATTCAAATCCAGTGAAAACTCACTGCAATAGTATTTAGGTTTCTGCATTTTATTCAAGCTAGAGACCTAGCCAACACATTTTTTAAAAAAAACCTAATATTTTGTTGTGCATGATTGGAATGCTGCTTCTGCTTCTTGTTTTTAAAAGGGAATGCTGTCAACACAACAGTGGCAATACTTTAACACTTAGTGCCCAACCAGTACAATTTTCTTATTTTTATTGTTTTAGCTTGAGACTTGGATGACAGACAAAAGATTTCATGAAATGAGAAAATTTGTAGCATGGGAGAATTGAGACTACTTTACTAAAAAATAATAGTTTTGTACACAATTTCTTTATTGCACAATTTACTGTGGAGGCACATCTGTTTAGCTTAATAGCAAGATCTTGGAAAAAAAAAGACCAAATGGAGCAAAGGACTAGTGAAGGCAGCTGCCACCTCCCACTGGGGTCCCTCTAAAACACTGCACACTCTGGTGGAATGTGCTACCTTTGGGCTCCAGATAACTTATAAAATTCATCTCACCAGTGCTGGGTAGCAGAGGATTGGAGTTCTGTGCAGATCTGAGCAGATCACAGTCTAGCAGCAGGACTGTTACTGCTGGAGAACAGGGACACATGTTTAGATGCTGGCTGCAGTGCCAGAAGATGTTAAGCCTTCTGAGGCATCGATGAGTGGACAGTAAACCTCAAGATAGGATGGATGCAGGTGCAGACAGTTTGGTATTTTACATTCCCTTTTTCTTCCACTTAAGTTATGTGCTATTCTTGACATGAAAGGTGGAACAAACACATTCTTAAGCATGTCGTCTCTACACTGACTGTCACAGCCCCCACCAGCATAAGCCTGGAGAGCTCAGCTAGACATGTTAACTGAGGACATCCATCACGCCCATGGCTCCCACTGTAGATAAGGCTGAATACCTGGAGACACTCTCAGAGGCATATCTGTATTCATAAATCAAACAGGACACCAGGATGCTCCCAAGCACTGAGATTCAGTCAGCCATGCTGGTCAGTTGTTCAGACACCGTAAGGGGCTCTCCCACCTGGGCATGGATTAAGAGCAAATTCTATCCCTACTACAAGTTTCAGATGTGGCCACTTGATTTCAGAGGCCATGAGTGTGTAATGGCCTGGGCACAGCTTCGGGCTGCATCTGCCACTGCAGAGGCAGCCCTGGGACCACATCCCACTTCTCCACATCCACTGATCAAATAGCACCTGATGTAAACACCTACCACTCATCTTAAGTCAATGGATCTCCAGAAACTTTAGACCAACTAACAATCTATCCTTCAGCCTTTGAAATCGTCACTTAGGGTCTAAGCCCAATCCCAAACATGCATTTGAAGTGGGATGTCCTTTTCTACAAACATTGGCTTTGGGTCAGGTCATTCTCCCCAGGTACTTGGGTACCAGGGGCCCAAGATCCTGTCCAAGCCTGTGGAGGGCTCAGCATTTTGAAAAAAGCTTTCTTTCATTTAATTTCCCAAATACTGGACTAGTCAACAAACTCTGGTGCAAAGCGTGATAGATTTAGATTTTGGGCTAGAAGTGAATTAACATTTCTTGCTTTTGTGTCATAATTTGTGATCCTTGGATTTAAAAGCCTTTGGTTATAAGAAGGTTTATAATAAAAATATATGTGTAAATGCATCCAAAAAAATGTACACACATGCACAAACAATCTTATTTTCCCTAAGAGGACTTCTTTCATTGCCTTCATTTGAAAATTAATGTTCTCATAAGATGAGGTTAAAAGTAATTTAATGTAACAATAGCCTGATAATTCGCATTTGGCAGTTATTGCTAATGTTATTTTACAAGCTAGTTTTGATGAATTCCTACTTCACAGGAATTATACCACTCAGTTATGATTCAGTGTTTCGCTTTCTTTTCCCTTTTCCTTTTTCCTACAGCTGTTGTAATCCCTAACAAGTAATTGTTTAAAACATTAAATCAGCAAGCATCGCCTGTAATTTTCCATTCTGTCTTTCATGGCCCTTAGGAAATGGCCTGAAAGAGGGGGGAAAAGTAAAATGCTCCTTCTGTCCTCTTTTTTTTCTACTATCTATTCATTTTTCAAATATTCAACATAAAGAAGAAAATGCTGATAGAGGGGAAAAAAAAACAAAAAAACAAAGAGAGAAACAAAAATACTAATCAAAAGCTTTCTGCCTGAAGTCATTCAGTTTGCTATTCAAATCAGGGAAGTGTCTATAGTTAGACATGGTTGTGTTCCTTGAGAACATGAAAACATCACAGTGAAAAGCAGCTGTTAGTTAGCACCTGGTTCCTAACAGCCCACTGGAAATACAAAGGGACATGCTCTGTGCCCTGGAATAAACACATTAAAATCCACTCTTCCCCTGAGAAAGCAGCACTCTCCTCAAGATGTCTGTAAAGAGCCCTGAGAAGTCATTGCAAATGGTGGGTGAAAAGAAGAAAAGGGCCCAGAAGAAAGTGAAAACCAAAACAAGGCACTGTCTTACCTTGCTGCAGCTCAGTGCTGCCTTTGCTCCTAAGTCTGCAAACAAGAGAGGACAGAGACAGACTCAACACTTTACTGGATTGCCCAAACTATATGTTTCATAAGTAGACGGTTGAGCATTTGTGCTTCGAGTGAGCTATAAATATAATACCTCTAAAATACCAGCCATTGGCAGGAGATAAGGATTGCAGCATCTCTGTACTACCAGCCTTTTAAGGCATCACCGCTAGAGCAGCATGTGGACCCCAAAGGAAAGTGTTATTGCACTCCTGAGCAGTTCCAGCCCATCACTTTGCTGTTTTTGGGATTGCCTGACCTTAAAATACAGTTACCAGCAAGGTAACCCTGCAAGAGACTCCTAAGGTGATAATTGAGGGCTCAATATTTTAGCTAACATATAACCAATTCTTATTTCTCAATCAGATTATTTGCCAGGGCTCTGGGATTGACAGAAACACGCTCAGAAATGCTGACTGTTCAGTGGATGTAACAGACGTCAACTTCCTTTTTTCTGTCTATCTGTTTCCCTCAGGTGTGCAGCCTTTTGCAGGATAGTTTGTGTCTCATGTCCTGCCTTGTTTTAGCCCTGCACCTCCTTGCTCAGGGGGGTGTAGTGCCAGTGCTACCACCTCACAACAAAAAAGAGAGCAGCTTTAGGGACTAGCCTGAGATCACAAAGTTGGCAGCAGGACTGTAGCTCAGGGGTGAGCTTTCTGCTCAGGGCTCCCTTCTCACCTCAATGTAGGTGCGATGCTGTTTGAAGGGAACACCTGTACATAAAAAAGCAAGACGTTTGGGGTAAAAAAAAAGGCCCTTGCAGCATCTTCCACAGTCAGTGTCTTGTTGGCTGTGGAGGAAAACCTGTCCAAGCAAGACTCAGTGCAGAGGTGGTGTTACAACCCACCTCACTCCTTGACAGTAATGGGTCCATCTCTACATTTCAATTTACTTCTGCCAAGAAAGTTGCAGCAGAGGCATAGTCCTTCATATTAAGTTGAACTATTTTAAGGGGAGAAAAATGGAAACCTCTCTTTAAGCAGGGAAAATGAAGAAATAGCATCAGGCAGCCTCTGTGCGCAGGCAAATGTCTCCACACAGCTGCATAGTTATCTGAAGAAATACTGTGCTGCTGAATTGAGGTTGCTGGTTGTTCCTCCTCCTGGTTGAAGCAACAGTACTTGCTGAGAGATTTGATTTCTTTCCTGGATTTAGTTATTACTTCCATGGCCCTGAAGAACCCCTCATTCCTTTCATCTCTCTCTTCACACTCTTCTCTGTAGAGCACTGGTTGAGCAAATGTCCTTAGGAGATAGTATCACTTCCCAGCTTGTCTCTGAGCAGTTCATTTGGACAGCAAGTGTGGGTCAAGCTGCAGAGACTGGATACTAACACAAATTCTGTGCCAGGCTTTCTGATATGACAAACTGATTTATGGTTTGACAAGGAGCCCAGTCAGGTTTTATGGTTTTAACTCCAAACCAATGAGAAGTTGGTATCTGAAGCATTAATCCTAACATTAAAAAGCTCATAACAGCATGTCCTCGGTTTTTGCCAAGCAACATTATTTGACAGCCTGAGTTAAGCCTCTGGGAACAAATTTCTTTCACACATCATGTTTTGTCCATGCAGAGATGCCTAGCTTCCAAGCACCATGGGTGAAGAGCATGGCCTAGAGACTTTGGGCAGGGAGATAAGAGAAATATCCCACAGGTTCCTTGTAAAAATATTGTTCCTCCTAGATCTAGCAGCCTTTTGCCCTGTGTTCCTTTAGCTACCACGTAAACAGCCCTTTCACATTTCCCAGAAAAATAAACCGTTATGAAAAGCTGTTTAAGCAGCTAAAATGTGGTAGTTAAGACATATGTTTGGACAGCTCTGGAAAGGCTCAACCTTTTCATGTTAGCCAATTTTTTTTGTTTGCACAATTTTAAAGGTCCAGGTGATGTTGTAGAAACAACCTGGATAAACAATGGTTGTCCCCTGCCCCAGTCTAGGATGTTCTGGGTTCTACTGACATGTTTAATCCCCAGGTGTTAGCCTGACTGCAGAGCACATTTAGATCTGGTGTACACATCCAGCAACAGGGAACCAATCTGGGGTAAATGTGACCTCCCAGAACATTTCAGCTGAAAACCTGAGAAGGTGGGTTACAGACCATTATGACTTTTCTCTCTGAAAAGAGCATTTTTCCTCTGAAGCTAGTTGGCCTCCATTGTCCCTCTAACTAAACTGTCCCAGATTCATATTGGGTGTTGCTTTACTCTTTCATGAGCCTCACAGGGGAAGGAGGACTCCTTGAAAAAGGATGCTACCAGAAAGCTGAAGCATCACCCACATGTCAGGCTATGAGTCCTGATCCTGTGCCTGTGGCAGCAGGTGACAGCTGAGCCACTTCCTTGAGACAGGCAGGGGAATGGCCCCACTCTCAGGGCACCAGCACTTCTGAAATACAGATGGGTAGCAGGCTAACAACAGAGGAGAGGTATTCCTGTGGGTATTGTCAGAGGCAGGGACCTCTCCAGATGTCTCAGCTGTACAGTGGTATTGGAATGTAGCCCTTTAAGAAGAGGAATGGGGGCTAAAGCTCTCTGACCTGCAGCAGTAATGGCACAGCAGGCCCTTTTGCCAGCTCCCTGGGTCTGCAGCCCCAGAGCCAGCCCTGTTCCTTCCATGACTGAGGCACCAGCAGGAAGCAAAGCAGGAATTTCAGCCAGTTCTCTACTCCAAGGTGATGGGATATGTGTGTACTAGAAAACTGCTTTACAGCCGTAGAATCATTCAGGCTGGAAAAGACCTTTAAGATCCTTGAGTCTGACCATGCTTTAGAAATGGAAAGTAAATGCTGCAAGCTGAAAAGAAAAAGTCCCATGGGAACTGTATAAAGGTGCTGTTACCTATTAATGACAATGAGACTAGAAGTTTTACCCCGATCCCTCACAATAGGGATTGGCCCTGCCATCCTCTGGAAGACACAGAAGATGCCAGAGTGTGAGCATCCAAGAAGGATGTAAATGTTCAGGATAGCTTTAACAAACAAATATCTAATCAACTTGCACTGATACTGTCTTTAATAAAGGAAGAGCTCTACTGACAGATGTTCATGGGAATCTGACCATTCTGTCCTGACATTTCTGTTCATGGTAGGTAGCACAGTGATTAAAACTGTGTTATGATGTTGTTGAGCCTTTAATCTAATTTGGGGGATTTAGAGATAGGTTCTGTACATATGATGCTGATTGCCAGCAACTTAGCAGCAGGGCTGGAGGGGAAGAGGGCACCTGTGGAGATTTTTCTTGTATTCAGTATTTTCCAAACGCTTTACACTCAGGCCCTTGCAGTGAGGAAGACGAGATTAGTATTTGCTGTTATGAACTACGGATTTGGCAGTGTCAGCAAGCCTTCAGTATGTCTGCTTCTTCTAGCCCTTCACAGCCACAGGTCACACCAATGCCTTCCAAATAAATCTCTACACCCAGCCCACTCACACCTGTGGGAAGAGAACGCCTAAATGCCAATCCCCGTGGAAACCTGCAGCCACACAGCCTTTTGCCAGGAGTCACATGGGGTGTCAGGAGCTTCAGGTATGTTCAGGCCTTCCCATGTCTGTGAAAATGCTTGTGGTGGGCAGCATTTGGGTTCTAGCAGCAGCAGCCTTAGGGATGCCAGTGACCTCCAGATAGCTGAGGATGGAGAAGTACCTGGAGGATCTGGGCCCTAACTCCCTCCTTGATGGGTAGCTCTCCTCATTGCCACCACTGTGATCAGACTCTGGAGTACTGGTGAGATGCAGGTGCTTTCATATGAAGCAGCAAAGCATATGTGATTTCCAAGGGCTCAATCTCTACCTGGTTACTCCTTCTGTGCTGTGTTTTGAGCTGAACCTCCAAGAAGATATCATTGCTGCAAAGATATGCTCAGGCTTGAGAATGGGCTGAAACACTTGAAGCCTTGTGACCTGCATGTTTTCCATGGGCACTGTCATTGGCAGTTCACCTCACCCAATTTTTGCCATCAAAAGTTGGGACCCAGTATAAGCCAGTTAACTGTGTGCTTTTCTGCAGGGACTGGAGGTGCCTATCTCATGTTGACTACAGGGTGAGAGGCTCACACCACTTACTTTCACTTGAATTCAATCACCAGAAAAATCCTGGTGACTGAGTTTATGTGAAAAGTGCCTCACTCAGTGTGAGATGTCCTTGCTTTGCATAGTGTGCCATAAAAATGTCTGTGTTGGGCCAGATGTAGGTTAACCTACCCTATTTTCTTGCCTTCAGCAAAGTCCAGTAGTTCTTGCTCAGGAATATATGTATCTCAGAACAGTTTTCTGAATTCCCACAGGTTTTGAGTTGGGAACTCTCTGAGACAGAAGCAAACTGTATTTAATGACCTTGATGGAATTGTTTTTCTTTTCTTTTAGTGAGTTTCTCCAGCTGTTTCTGAAACCAAATCCTCAGGGTGTTTGCTCCATCCCATGGCCAGTCTCTGGAGCTTGCACCCCTCATGCCCAGTGGCTGTCAGAGCTCAGAGCACAGCAGGAGCTCTTCCCCCAGCACAAAGAGTGCCACATTCATATAAATTATGCAGATCAAACTTAGTTTGAAAATTGAGACACCCAACTCTCCAAAACCTCTAAAACCAAACTTTGGGAGATTTCCCGTTTCTCCCCCTCTCCATCCCCTGTGCCATTCACACTGAAGGAGATGAATCCACTCCCTAGACTGCCTTTCTGCTCCTGCTTAATGGCTCCATATCTCAGGGTTCACTGCAGACCTTGTGACACAACACTGGCAAATGCCCTGAGTAAAGAGAGTACTGGATGGTGACTGTTAAGGCAGAGGGAGTTCTGGATATATTTTCAGAGTGCAAACAAAGTTGGGAAAGTTGAAATCATTTCTTCTTCACTCCATTTATCTGCCCAGCAAATGTTACAGCTCACAAAAGGCCAGTGCTCTTAGCAGCTGTTTCATGGCCCTATCTCTGCCCTTTCCCATTTTGGCTGAAATACTTGTTCACTATGCTTTAGCTGCTGTTTTTGGATCTTGCTAAAACTTCTTCAGTCCAAAACTAAATCTACCCTCCTAATCCACCTAAATAAGTCCTGACAAGGCTAAGTAGACTTCACTTAACAATAAGCTAAGATATAAACTTATGTGAGTTGTAGTGACAAAGAGATTCAAGTGATTGAACTCCAAATGAGTTCAAAGAAGATCAGAGAAGCAATCCCAGTAACACTAAATTTTGGTGCCCCATTTGCACATTTACCTGCCTGCTTGAATAAATTGCTTTACCACACTGTACCTAACTCCACCACTGAGTATGAGTACATGTGCAAAAAAACATTTCAAAGAGAGGTATTTTCTTGAGAGATAGCTGTTATCTGAGAGAAGTACAGTGCTGTAACCCCAACAACAGGAGTCAGGAGTTGCTGCTAGCAAAATTAAGCAACCAAGAGCCCAGCCTGCTTTGCCTGGATCCAAGTTACAAGGCTTGTATGGATAAAGAATTTCAGCCTAAGCAGTTTCATTTTGACATGCATAAAGACAAAAGCAGACTTTTTGTAACAGAAGCTGTAGATTGCCTTAAGCATAGGTGTAATCACCAGCCCACACATAATAAGTAATAATAATCCCACCTCTGACATTAATTCACTGTGTGACCTTGGACATGACACTCACATCCACGTTATCAAACCTGGCAAAGCGCATGCAAGTCCCAGTGAAGGACAGAGAAGCTGCAAGTGCCAAGCACTTTGCGGGAAAAAAAACCCAACAAACTAACAAAACCCAAACCAAAACCAAAACCAAAAAAAAACAAACCACAAAACAAAACAAAACCAACCAACCAAACAAAAAAAAACCAAAAACAACAAAAAAATTAAGCTCCTCAGGGCTCAGGCTTTCCATTTGTAGGGGAAACTATGAGAGAGATCATTGCTTGAGAACAATATCTGGAAAATGCACTGAAATTATAAAAAACCCCAACCCTTAGTGGACTAAGACTTTCTCAAACCTCCATAGCCAGTAGAAGTATCTTTCTGGCAGGATAATTCCCAGCAAAATGTCCCAAGAATGGTTGTCACTGCTCTTTCCCCACATCTTCTGATTCAGATATCATGCTGGGTGGAGGGCACGTGGTGTCAAGAAGAGGTGCTTCAGCACCTCAAAATCACCCTGTCTATGCTCACCACTATATTGCAATCAATACGCTGTTCTTAGAAGATGTAAAGTAGGACTCCAGCTCTAAAACTAGTTTGATATTATACTACCTTCAAAGGCACTAGGATAATGCAGCTGAAAATGGTGATAAACTTAATTCTTGCACAAAAATGTTTAAGCCTGGTATTGTCTCTGCACATTGTGGAGTAGGACTGTGGTTGCACTTTTTGGTATTGCCTTGATGTAAGCCTCGTGGCCCAGGTTAGCCTGCTGAAGGCCATCGTGTGCAATTTGTAACAAGCCCAGCAATATTAAAGACTTATGTTTCTAGAGAGCAGCTGTTGGCATTAGAGTGTATATCCTTACCCTGGAGACATAGTCAGTCAGCTGGTAACTCAATCTTTGCTAGAGGTTTGTTATGTTGCTGATAGAAGTACAACCTAGGGCTACCATGTACCTGTTAGGCCATTTAGCACAGTAAAAAAAATTTCAGTGTAGAGCCTAGATTAGTCTGGATGCATGTGCCAAAATTAATTTCAAACCTGACACCTGCCGCTGCCCCTTATCCAGATCCTATGAATGACTACGATAAACCTCTAATGCTTGTTTTGTCTTTTCATTGGGTCATTGATTTTCTCATCTATAACATAAAAAATCTTCAGATGATTATATTAATATTTTCTCTGTTTCAGTAATGCCTTTTGTGAGACCTCACAGGGATTTTCCTGGTGGATGGAAAAAGTTATATATATTAAAACTGTCACCCTAATTTTATGGTCAAGTTTGACAGACAACATGACATTTATCAGGAGGACAGCTCCTTATGGCACCTCAGTTAAATAACAGCTACTACTGGCATCGTCAGGGCTGCTGACCTGATCAGATTTTTCAAAAACAATTCAAAGACAAATTATCAGCTCTGTGGCCATGCATTAATTTGAAAGACTTGACAGACATGGTTAGCTGTTAAGTTGTTGGAGCACAGAAAACAAAACCAAAGCATGCTGAGCAAGGAAGTGATATGCCTTTGCTATATGTGCCTAATCAGCTGAGACTAGAGAAATTCTTACACACTGATTAAAATGCACAAATAGCTCTCTGATATTCAAATTGTTGGGAAAAAAAACCCCAAACTACAGTGTATTTTTCATGCTTTAAAAAGATGCACTTACATTCAATACGACTGAAGGATATTGAGATTAGAGTCTTTATCATACAGAATCTGCATTCTGTTTTTTCACATATCCTGACTATGAACTTGCTGTCCTTTTTCTAATTGTCACTTGTATGCATATCCTGTAAAACCATCATCTAATGTAATACTAGACCATCTCAGCATCACTATAATTTTCTTTGCATTTTTTTCCATGTTCCACCATCTTTTCTCCTCTTGGATGTTATGTCTGGCACACCACATCTCTCCCCTGCTTCCTTTCTGCCCCAGACACCTGAGGTGTCAGGAGTGAGGTCTGCCAATCTCCCCTCTCCACTCAAAACATGAAACCTGCAAGATAATCTTTTCAGTCCCTGCCTCCTTAGCATCCTTGCCACCGCTTCTTTCTCCTCAAGGATTAACAGATGTTTCCTCAAAACATCTGCAGTTTTGCACCTTCACTTCATTCCCCACATCTCCCCATTTAACTTTGTCTCCCTATAACACATTATTCCTCTCCATTTGCAGCTGACAAACGTTCTTGTGGTATTCCTCACCTATCCAGCCCCACGTGTGCATCTGGCACTTTTTTGGCAGAGTGTGCCAAAGCAAGGTAGGACCTGTGGCCATCTGTTGCAGCTGTTGTTTTCTGGCTCCTCTGCCATGCTGGAGCACGCCCCTGCCTCACAAGCAGGAGGGGTGCAGACAGCAGTTCAAATCCATAAATCACCTAGACATGCAAGGTATGCCCAGCACCAACAATCAGGGCAGCTGCTGAGTGCAACTGAAGCATCTCCTGGAAAACACTTCTGTAAACAAAGCTGCCTTTTAATGTTTGGGCACAAATATTAAATATTCTGGAGAGGACGCTGCCAAGATGCAGATGGGAGGTTCACAACTCTCTTTGATCTGTGATCATGCTAAACTTGGCTTCTGCTCAGCTGATAGCAATGCTTCTTTCTGCCTTTTAGAAAGAATCTGCTCCTTTGCAAGAGTGTACCAAGAAGAAGGTGTTTTTCTGAATCACTGACGGCCCTGGCCATCATCCATGGGTTGAAATTGATCTTGGGCTGGAACAGGTTCAATAGTTGCCAAACCTAGAGAAGTATAAAAAGAAAGGCCTTCAGGCATTGAAGAATCAAGAACTAAGGGAGATGAGCAAGCAGAAAGAAAGAGAAGTTGTTATATCTGCCTTGCATGCTGCAATGCTTTTAGGACATTCAGTTCTGTGGATCACCATAACAAATCCTAAAATAACACTGCCCCCAGACCTGTGGTTCTTATCCTACTCTGGTCCTGATCTTCTGTTGTATCAGGTAGGGCTCTGGGTAAAATTTTGCTTTCTGTGGATCAAACTTTTAAAAAAATAAATATTGACTATCGACAGATATTGATGCTGGTGATGAGAAAGAGAAGGAGGAGAAAGTGTGGTAGGGAAAGACCAGCAAATCCCAGAAACACAGCTCTCAAAGTACCCTTTCTGTCACAGTTGTGTTAAAGGACTGGATTGAGAAGTCTTTTCAATGTGAGATCTATCACTGCTATGATGGAAAATGCTATGATGGAAAATTGTGTCATCTCTCAATGTGACTATGAGCAACCAAGCAGTTCTCCTTTTCAAGCATGCTAGCAGCTCAAATTGCTCAGCTTTTTTGTGGTACCTCCATAGAGTTGAATACCAGAACCTTATCAAGGCCAACCCTTCTGTATAACACTGTTCAGACAGCAGTGCTTGTGCAAAAGCAAAAGTTATTTTTTAGGTCGAAATCATTTTTCACAGGGATAAAATCAGGTTAATGTCAAACAACCCAATATCATTCCTTCTGTTCATGTGACAATGCAGTCCTTACTAAAGAAGTAAAAATTTTTGCTATGAGAGACTGCTTTTGAAACTTTGCAAGTGAGGATTGTCACCAGTGTCACACATGAGAACTAAACACAAGGACTTCTTGCTGCAAAGCATTGGCTAATGGGAATCGCGGATTTGGGAGAACAGATTAAAAATACAACTGTGCTAATAGAATATGGAGTATGACTAAAGACTTCTGGTTTAATGTTTTCCAAAACTCTCTCATCCAGTACATCTACAATGTCAAGTATGCCGTCATGGGATAATGCAAGGGAATAGCTCATGCCAACCATATTCGTGTCATTTTCAGCCTGAAATAATTTGATTACCATTAATTCGTGTCTCAATGCAGTGAAGATCTAACCAAGTGCATGCATTATCACTGTTTATATGTTTGTGTCTATTATGATTGTTATCTTATACATATATATGAGCTGATTTTTCAGTATATAAAGAATTAATGTAGGGAGGTCTGAATCTTGATCTGCCTTTGAGGAGAAGCTTTCCTTCAAAGTCAGTATGCATTAAGGTAAGCATCAAGATATTTTTTCCCTGTCTGGGCAGAACAACTCACCTATCCAGCAGTCAGCAATGCTTTCCAGTTCAGGGATGGCATGAATGGGACAGGTGTGATGAGGACCTGAAATGCCCCAGAGAGGAAAAGAGGTGTGCAAGGACACATGTATGCCTGAATAAGCATGCCTTCAATGAAACACGTGCTGTGGACCAGATCTTTCTCAAAGACAAGTTTCCAACAGAAAAGTTTGTAAGCATGCTAAGAGCATTTTAACACATAACAGAGTTAAAATAATATGTCTGCAGCTGTAAGTTTTCTTTTCTTTATGCACAGCTGCCTCTAAATAAGGAGATCGTAATGCTGATCTTTGGATTCCTGAATAAATTCATTCCTTACTTTATCTTCAAGCCTGTCTGGTGGTAGGAGTGATTTAAGGATAACTGGCAAATCACCATCATTCCATTCCCAAATAAGCCACAGTTCAGAAAGGGGTGGAGATGGGGGGTGTTGGACCATTCCCCTAGAAAAAATACCAAGCCAGAGGTAGCCACATGTTTCTCCATGAGTTGTTTGGGACATTTTGAAAGTTAATAATGGAACTTGTAAAGGAAGTCTTCTTGGGACACAGTATCTCTGGAAAGCTGGAAAAGTGCCTCAGCAAGGAGTTTACAGCAAGTTCATGGTGCTAGGGTTCATAAATCTGATGAGCTTTGGGATGTGAGGCTCCTGCAGCTCTGTGTTCATGGGACCAGCCTGTAGCGAGGAACAAACACACACATGCCACAATGTGCATTTGTTGCTATGTGGACCAGCAGGAAGAGGAATCAGTACCACCAGCACCTCCAGCACTCACACAAACATGAGCAGCACAGACAGCCCCATCTTATTGCCCCTCTCTGGGGAATCAGGATTGAAGCCTGCTACTGGGATATACACACAAAGCGTGTCCCTTCAGGACATACTTCATACATACTACAGGAGCTGGTCATAGACACTCTGTCCTCTAATTGGCACCTAGCTCCCAGTCTACTCCTGGTACTGGCACTTGGACCTACAAGCCCCAGAGGTCTGTGGTTCCCTTTGGGTGCTGGTATTCCCTATTACTACTAGTCTGGTCTGAATCCTGGTAACAGTCACACTAAATGACTCAGGACAGAGAATGCACCCTCAGAGAAGATAGGTAAAAATAGGATTTAGTGCAAATGCAGGATAGATGGTAATGTAGAACCATCAGATTCCATCAAGCAAGTGTACAGTCAATTAGGGCCCTTTTATCTCCTTTCTCCCTCTATTTCCTCATGTTTGTTATCCTCCCACAGTTCATCTTGATGCCTTCATTTTTCCACCTCTGGTCTTTCCTGTTAGCATCGTTCACTGAGATTCACAAATTCTCATGTTGCCCTGAAAACTTCAAGTTTCAAATTCTCCTTCCCGTGCATACTATGCTCGGTCCTGCATCCTGTGAGGCATTATCTCCCTTTCCTGTGTATGGCTCTCTGACCCATTGGGCTGTACCATCATGGACTGTAATCCTTTTCTCTTGATGGTTGTAGGGACCTGCTGATTCAACGGGTCCTATTTTCACTGCTCAGGTCACTCAAAACACATGGCTACCTTCATCTGTCATTGATCCTTGTTGGATTTACTGCCTACTACTTGCTTATTTGCCCTTTAGACATGTACTTTAACACATAGAACCTAAAGTTACTCTTAGGGTGGCCAGTAAAAGCCAAGCAGAACTTTCCATAGGGACCCATGCTGTCTTAGCACTCCTGGTTGCACAGAGGATGTCTAAACTTAAAAATACTTCTTTAGCACAGAGGAATAGCTAAATCTCCAGTTCTCCTTGCATGTGTAAGATGAAGTTTCCCTAAGTAGTCTTGATGGTTTCTATCTTGGAGTGTCCAACTTGAAATGCATGAAAGAAGAATGATTTCTAGAGGTTTCAAATGCTGAGAAAATTCAATCCTCTGAAAGCTTCATTTCTCCACAAAACAGAGTTTATCCCCACCCTCAAAAGAAAAAGTGTCATGCTTATACTCCTCATCTTTGCCTCAAATTCTCTTGGAACTGAAATAACCCTAGATGCCATAATTTAATTAAACTATCAGTTTGAAATGTCTGAGTGTTGTGTTGAGACTATGTGGAAAATATGAGCACAGACAATTGTGTTAGCTGGGAATAACCAGACAGCTTGCAGTGTAAGACAAAAAAGGCTGATGTTAAGTGTAATCCAAGCTGACAAATCCTGAGGCTATGGCATTAGGCTGGTCCTGTTGAGGACTGTTGAAGAACTGAGCCTGCAAATGTTTATTTTAAAATGGGCATCCAAGGGCATGTTTTGGATCATTTGTTACTCCTCACTGCAGTTGTGTGTATTCCCTTAATATGCACTATTGTTATTAGCCCAGCCAGTGCTTGACACTGAGCAAAGGTATTAGTAAGAGGGAGAGCACTAGAGCTGGACTTACAATTGGCAATGGAGATACTTAGAAACTAACCACAGTTAGGAAGGCTTTTGCCCCTTTTTCTTTAAACTTAGATAGCTTTTCTCTTTACTGACATTATATTTGTGGTCTCATCACTCAAACTGAAGAGCTATCCTGTGAGAAAGAGGAGAGCTATAAGGGAGCATCATAGCAATGGCAGAACACTCTACAACTCTGAAAAAGCTTCCGGGTGTATCAATCCACTGTATCCCGGGTGGAGGGCTACACTCTGTGGTTTTCTCTGAGTTTTCCACTGTGCTTTAGCAGCAGAAAAATCTGTAACAGGGCTGTAGCAATAGCTTTCTCCCTCATCCTCCTGGCCACTTCAGCCCTACTGAGTGGTCTCCCCATCCTCAGCCCCTCCTGCCCAAGCAGGTTGGTGACACATCAGATCTGATATTTGGAATGGCACAGCTGGAGGCGGGGAGAAAGCAGCACCATGATGTTTGCTTATCCCTTATCAGTATACTTTGAATAAAACATGATAATGCTTGCTGATTTATTTGACATACATTAAAAAGATCTGCTGCCAAAAGATTGGGAAGTCAAGGCAGCTAATTAGTAGAAAAACCATCAAAAGATATTTTATCTTAAAAGTAGGAAGGTGTGAAAACTCTTCGTTTTTAAGGCTGACCAGTTGTGTGATATCATGCTTAGGAAAGATCATAAAGCAGGGTTGCCTAAGGCAATCATTAAAAAGTAAAAATCTTCATTTTCCAACTATTCGGAAGATGTTATGTTTAGGGTGTGTGTTGCTGTTAAATGCATCTGTTTGCTTTTAACCAGAAAAGACATGAAAGGAAACAAATGTGAGACTTGTTTCACATCAGCAGCTTGGCTGATAGGGCTTTCACAGCAGGAGCCTGCTCTCTGGGCTTTCTCAAAAATGGAAAAGCAAAGCTTCCTTTATCCTAAACACAACCCAGATTATTAAGAGTGACTTTGGAGCAGGCCCAGACTAAAACAGAGCATGGCTCTCATTAGCCCCAATTAAACCTCTGCCTCTCTCACAAGTTGCTCTTCAGCCCCTGGGACAGTCACAAGGACTGCCATGGGTTTGCAAACTCTGCTGTCGAGTCTATGGGCTCGGGGTCACCCCGTTACCTCGTGCTGCTGCATCAGCTGCCAGTCACCTTCTGCCCCTCATAGCACCTTGTCTGCCCACCTTGGCTCTGGGGAGAGCGCATCTGAGCACAGCTCTGCAACCTCGTCCTGCCCCAGTGCCTCATCCTTTTCCCGGCCCTTCAGGAGCCCTGGCTGCCAGCTGGGTCATGGACCATGTGTCTCTGCAGGAGCACCTGCTGCTCTGTTTCAGCTGCCTGACAGGCCCTGCAGCCAAAGGCTCTGCAGGCTGTCCTCCTTAGAAATCAAAACAAGAAGAAAAATGCAACACTAAAAATAATCCAAGTGTTAGATTATGAGCTGCTACAGGGAAGTAAAACCCAACCAAACAANCCCCCCCCCCCCACTGAAACTCTCCAAATACTGCAATAGCCTAATTATCTCTGCTTGAACTCTTTTCCTGGATCTTTCCAGGTGCAACAGTCAGTTTATCTTTTTCCCCTTCCAGGATGTTGTGTAGCTTTTGGACGTGATCCAAACTCCACCAAAGCCAGTGAAAAGTTTCCAAAGTCTCTGAATCAAGCCCTGAATAGAGGGCGGGTAAAAAGTGAGTATCCTGCCTTACATTCTAGGTGAAAACACACACATTCCCACAAGTGCCACACATTAGTGTTCAATAAGTAGTCCTTTCCCTTTCCCTGTTTCTCCAGTGCATGAACAGGTCTCTCTGACAATAGAATGAACAAACCCCTTCTGAGAAAGAACAGGTCTGGCTCCCTTCCAGAGTGAAGTTGCCATTAGTGATGGAGTTGCATATCACAGGAGTGGTCCTTCTCCTGGTCCTTGACTGCATAATTTCACACAAAGCCCTGTTGCAGTGACTCTGTCACCACAAGACACTTGGTAGCACCATAGAACTCTGGATGATGTACCACCTGCTTCAGGCTGGGCTGAAGAACTGTGATTCCTGTGAGTAGTCACCAAACCATCTGTATGGCCCAGGCCATTTTAAAAAGTCAACCTTTAAATTATGATCTCTAATAAGCAACCAGTCTTAGATAGCACATTTTCAGTAGCAATCTAATAGAGGAGACATGGATACCACAGGCAGATAAACTTCTGCAGACTTGAGTGCCTACTGATGTGATCTTTTGTGCCAAGGTTATTAAAGAGACTGGATAAGGATCTGGCCATAAAAACAGTTCCACAGACAGACAGACAGAGCAGTAGAGGCTGAGATGATGAGAACCTTTTAAAACCCTCTGATTTATTCAAACTACTGTATGTTAGACCAGCTCTTCTTCCCAGATCTTACTTTGTAAATAGTGGAGGTGAAGGTTGAAGACTTACCAGTGACTTTTATAAGCTTTCATTGGTATAGCTTATGCCAAGTCCAGCTCAGGACAAGGTTTCCTAAAGCCTCTCAGGAGGCTCTGTCACAAGGGCACTGAATCTTGTTGCAAGAGACACACACTTCCCTCCTCACTTAACATCATCTTCTAGTGAAAATAAACATTGCACAGATGTACAGATAACCCCACATCAAGTCACTGCTTGTTATAGCAGCTTGATTTTTCCAGAAGTGTTATAGGTTCAGAATCTAATGGAATTTTTTCTTCCCCCACCGTCNGGGGGCCCCTTACATCGAGCTTTCTGTGAGGGAGCCAGCGGCGGCCATCCCAGACGTGAGAGAACTTTTCTTATGTCGGAAGCTCCAGCCCGATACCAGCAGACCACTAGCCGAGCCTTTCGGAGGGACACACCAGAGCCTTTCTTCCCATCCACCAACCCCCCCCGGGGGCATCCCAGCACCAGTCACTCGTCTCGTCGCTTGCTGCCCGTGGATACCACTGAGCCCGGCAGGGACAGACTCTGTATGTGTTTGTGTGTGTGTGGGGGTTTTGATTCAGGAGTTTTTATTCGTTCAGTCTTGGTTGTTCTGTTGTCTCTTGAATATACATATATATATATCATAGCTAGGAACTGTTATCCTTCCATTTATCATACCTTAATTAAATTTTGTTTTGAAATTAAAGGAGACTTGTCTCTCTACTTTAGTTATAAATTTTCTAAGTTCTCTAAACTTAGACAAGAAGTGACGCCTCAGGCAAGTTTCAAAATTTGAATTTCTGATACTCCACATTTTCCCAAAGCTGTTTTCTCATGACATATCTTTTTCTAAGCTGTCATGACTTCCTGAGAAATTCAGGTTCTGTGTTGGTTCTTCTGGCTTTTCTCCTCCTGACCATGGAACTCACTGAACACCAGGGAGTTACAGAAAAGGAGAGCTGGACCCTGGGCAAGATCATGCCCCTATTGCAGATATATGGTTTCTGACAGATGTCCTAACAAAATGTTGTCTTGTTCTTATTCAACAGCCTTCCTGAAGTTTATCAACCTTTTTTTGCTCATACCTGACTTAAGCCTTTAACTCAATCCTTTAATAAAAACTCATGAGTCTTGCTGTAATCAGTGTGGGTCCCAGAAGGTGGGTCAGAAGTGGCTGAGGTAGGGCATATGTGCCCTGAGCAGGTTAGGTTAGACAACACGTACACCCTGCTATGCGCATTTCTGTGGTATACCAGCCTAATTTGGAATAAAAATCTTTTAATGTCCTTCTCTCAAACATCGTGGTGTAATAAAGGTCAAAGGGGTGAAGCAAATCTGGCCAGCTGTGTTGTAGGTGCTCAGAGAGAGTGACCAGTGGTGGAGACATGCAAAGATAAGCAGGAAGATATTTTTTTCCATTAAAACTGTTTGTCAAAATTCCTCTTCTTTATATTAGTTATTATGGAAGCTCCCCATACATGCATACCACAAGACAAGAAGAATCTGACTTAGGGGTCATCTTCAGCCACCTTATATCTTCACTTTTCCTGTTGTCAGAGTCTGCTGTGATCTCTGCAATGCATTGCAGAAGAATCATAGTCCCTTCTTGCTACGACAGTAATGCTGGTCATTTCAGGCAAAGTAATAATGATTTCTTTGTGGACAAGTTAACTATACCTGCATCATTGTGGCAGAGGCAAAACGAAATTTAATTTCCCAAGCAAAGATTTTGCCATCTACTCACTGAGGTTCTGCGATTTCCTGCCAAGCTGTCAGTAGCATATAGGATCACACTGAGTTAAATATTTAAAAATGCCAAATAATTTTAGGTCCCTAAACAATCTCCAGAATAAAAACACTTTGTCAGCCTGCAGCTGTACCCAGACATGACATTGGTGCATGTACATTGGGAAATTATCTGTTTCTCCATAGTGTAGTACACAAAACCCCTCTGCTCTAAGCATTGTCCTTGGCTTTGTTGTCCTGGTTATAGTAGCCAGGATCAGTTTGTCACTGTGTGGGTGTGTATTCTAAACCCTCTATGTCATTTTTCTCATGAACTGCTCACAATGGCCCATTTGCAGCAGCTGCCCAGGGCACACACGACCTCTCAGGCTATAAGATGGGTGTTTAGGAACGTAAGTTTTCCTCTCTTCACGCCAATGATTCAAGTGTGATAACTCCCCTCCGGGGAGCCATTAGTACTTTCACACCCACCTGAGGGGTCATGTCTGCTAATGGGCCATCAAGGATGCAAAAAATATGCCATTATTCACTTCACAGAGTAAACTCTCCACCCTGGGGAAGGGACTGGAAATTCCCACCTGAGCCCAAGCAGATATAAGCTTGGGGTTTTGGGACTGGGATCTCTCATCAGAACCAGAGGAGGACCAGAGACTCAACTGGACTGAGACTGCCACTAGACTGCAACCATCATTTTCCCCAGCAGGTTTCTTCCTTTCTTCTTGCTTTGAGTTCAAGAGGGGCCGCGTGGTGCTCAGCACAGGGGTTGTTGAGCTCCATTCTGCTCGTGCCCCACTGTGCTGGGCTGCACACCTGTTTTTGTGGCACAAATGAATTTTCCTTCTGTATCAGTGTGTTTTGTGATCTTTTATTAAATTGTTATTCTGACTTGTAATCCTGTCCTGAGTTGGATTTGTATCTCCTGCCGGTTTAACTCTAAACCAGCACATTTGTTTAGGATCACTGCTATGAACTCAAGAAAAGTCTCTTGGTTTGGATTGCCTGAGATGGGCTATTTTTTTCAATTATTGTTTCATTATTTAGACTCTACATACTTTCATAGCCCACACAAGCTTTGAAGTGGATTGTAAAAATATGCAAAGCTGGTTGATGTTTTCAGGGGTTTTTCCCCCCATATATATATATAGTCATTTTCAGAGATCTCACAATGTGCAGAATAGTAAATAAGCAGATAAGGCTGTGGGGCAGTGAGTCTGCTGCAGACAGTCTATCCCACATCGATTAATTATTGTTGTTATTATTATTGCTATGGTTATTGCTATTATCAAAACTGCAAACAATGTTAATAAATATAGCTGCTGGTTTAGGTTAAAGTCTATCCACATCTTCCTTTTCAGTGAAGCAAGATCCCTGCTGAAACCGTTTTCTGCTGCAAAAGATTATTCTGAACCACTTTCTCTATCATGCTCGCAACAGACACTTTCTAGATATTCTAACTCACTAGTCACTCCTTGAAAATGTCAGATGTGTCTTTAGCGAACAGCTCTTGTTTTCAACAATATAATGGAATTTCAAGCAAATACTTGGTGAGTCTTCAGGTTTTGCCAGTGGGTCCCAGCATCTTTGGAAAAAAAAGGAGATTTATGGTCAGTGCTGGTGGGTGGCAGGGTGGATATCAGTTATGTAAAAGGCATACCTTGTGGTTGTAGTGATGCATGAATTATAATCACTGAAGGTAGTGAGGTGCATTCCAGTCCCTGTGACAACAACAATAGGTGAAGATTTGCCTTACTAATCATTTATGGGAACTTGCTATTCAACTGTGCAATGCTGCCATGAGTAGACTGTCTTTCAGAAAAGGACCGTCCTCCAAAACATCTACTCAGTCATTTTTGCATAGATGAATGCCAATGTGACAGAAGCACTATTTGTTGTACAGATGCAACTGCAGTGCAGGGCACTTGGGAGTGGATCCCTGTGCTCCCCAGGTAAGTAGTGTTATACCTTGGAGCCTTCATGGAACAGAAACGTGTAGCTGCCCAAAAGAGAGTGTTCCAGCCATCCTATGCCATTCAGGGCAAAACTCCAGATAGGTGCAAGTCCTCTCCCTCCTGTCCTTCCTTTTAACCTTTCTCTCGTTCCTCTCTCTTCACTCCAGATTACACTCTGGTCAGTTTTAACGTCACCTGCCAGACATCTTTTAGCTCACTATTATCTGATGGCTTAGACAAGTATTACCTTGTCCTGCTCTTGGCTGCTCATTCTTACCCACAAGCTACCTTCTTGCTAGGCTGAAATAATGTGTCACTTAAAAAAAAAGAAATCTCTGATTTTATATTTTGGGGTTTTTTTTCTTTCATCCACAGTGGTCGCTCGATGCTACGTGGCAGCAGCAGCAGTGATGTGAGAGCAGGAAGAAAGGACCCCTGGAATACATCCCAGGAAGTGTTTAAGGCCAGGTTAGATGGGGCTTTGAGCAACCTGATGTAGTGGAAGGTGTCTTTGCCCATGGCAGGGGAGTTGGAACTTTATGATGTTTAAGGTCCTTCCAACCCAAACCATTTTGTGATTCTATGACCTTAAGGGTGCTGCAGCAGAGCTATCTCACGTGGAAAGCAATGGTCTGAGGGGAACTTTTGGTCTACCCATCTCTGAAACAGAAGGAGTCTCTGGCTTCAGCTTGAGGGTATTTCTGAGTTGTCAGATTACTAAGTTGATTTTTCAGTGCCAGTTGGATTGTGCAATGCAGTCATTTTGTTTCCTGGGATATAAAGTCAGATATACATATTTAAGCAGAAGGGAAGATAGCAGCTGAGGTCATTTGGATGCTACAGCTACAATATCTGCATCAGAGTGAGTCACCTCAGGCACCATGTACAGGCTATGCTCCCCCAAACACTATTCAACCTACCTGAAAGTATGAGAACATTCTCACTTTTAAAAGCATCCTCACTATTTTAGTCAGTGAGCACTGCTAAAACGAAACAAGACAAAAAACTCCAGATATTAGTTATAAAGACTAGTACAGAAAAAAGACTTGCTCCAAGTCAACCTCCAGTTGAAAATGGACTCTGGCAGTGTTCCAAGCTAGCAGAGATTATCTTCAGAGCTGGATTCAGAGAGAGAAAAGGCCAAGAGAGCCCACCTGTGATCCATAGATACCTTTCACAGCTTTCCCCTTTCTCCACTCAGTGTTTCTCACCCAACTGTAGCAGCACAGCACCAAAGAAACTATGACATTACCTACGAAAATGAAGTTAATCTGTGCACATGCTGGGCTGAGCTGACACAGACTTGCAGCAGAAGGTTTTAAAGCAGGGCTGCTTAAATCCTGCTGGCGGATGACAGATCATTTGCATGTCAGAAGACACTCCCGATGGAAATAAGCAAACATAAACACCTACCCTTTACAAGCCTTCTTTCATGCTCAAAGAAACACGATGCTCAGCCATGTGGAGAAATCATTTCTTTCCTCTCCATCGCAGAAAGTTCACTGAAATGGAAAGCAGCTCTTACAGCTGAGTGCTCCAACTGGAATTATTAAGTATTTTTTAATAGCTGGCAAAACGATGCATTCACTTTATCTATTATCATGTAAATACTTTGTACTAAATACACTAAATCATCTTTCGCAAGATTAGTTTGACTTAGACACATACTATAAAAATTACTCTTAATGAAAATATTTAGGTCTGAAAGAGGATTTAAATAATATTTTCTATCACTTTAATGCCTTTGTATAAAGGAGAATGAGGTACTTTATGTTTAAATGGTTTGAAGCATCCAGCTTAAACTGCATTATCCAAGAACTTTTGGCTTGCCATTAATAGCCAGCTATTAATTTGAAGTACAGAGGAAAAACAGTAATCAAAATTTCCAAGTATTTCCTAATTTAAACCCATTTCTCTTACTTATATTAAAAGATGCGATTTATACACTAATTTAACAGACTCTTAAAACAAGACACTAAAAGCAGAAGTTATAAAGCATACAGTTTACCTGAGCTGTCTCGAGGAATCCTTCTATATCACAGCTTGCCTGGGCTCAGCCTTTAAAACTGAGTTAATTGGGATTTAACAGGAAAGCATTATCACAAGCTTATCAGACCAGCAGCCACAGCTCTTTGCAAGGATGCCCTCCTTCTGCATCATCATCACTGCTTCCCTGAGGAAGGCAGTGGCCTCTTTCCCTACTTAAGGCTCATCCAAAACCAAAGAGGTGCCAAGGGCAAGTGAGGAAAAGCCTTCTGTTCACAGGAAATGGGACCCACTATATCCTTAGCACAGATTGTGCCCATCTCATTGCTCCTCTGGGATCAGCTTCCAACCTTCAGTTTTTGAAGCCACGACTCCACAGTCCCAGGCAAAGACCTAAATCTGTGCTCAGAGCTGAGAGCTGTACATGCTTACGGAACGCTGCAACCAGGATGGACATCTGCACACATTTAAACCTCTTCCTGACCCAAGGGTCTTAAGTGCCTGCTAAGAGTTTAGGGCTTGGTTCTCGGGAAATCAGTGTCATAATTTGGAAGCCTCTTCCCAGCACAGCTCAGATATTTGCTGTTCCTGAGCTACTGACACAGCCTGAGGACTCTCAGGTACAAGTTTAGGGTAGTCTGAAAGATGCAAGTGAGGGGAAAACACTGAAATGTTCACATTTGGACACAGCTCTGTGCTGGTTTAGAGTTAAACTGGCAGGAGATACAAATCCAACTCAGGACGGGATTACAAGTCAGAATAACAATTTAATAAAAGATCACAAAACACACTGATACAGAAGGAAAATTCATTTGTGCCACAAAAACAGGTGTGCAGCCCAGCACAGCACGGCAAGAGCAGAATGGAGCACAACAACACCTGTGCTGAACAGCACATGGCCCCCCTAAGTTCAAAGTAAGAAGAAACCTGCTGGTGAAAATGATGGTTGCAGTCTAGTGGCAGTCTCAGTCCAGTTGAGTCTCTGGTCTTCCTCTGGTTCTGATGAGAGATCCCAGTCCCAAAACCCCAAGCTTCTATCTGCTTGGACTCTGATGGGAATGCCCAGTTCCTTCCCCAGGGTGGAGAGTTTCACAATAGGTGATTTATTCTGTGAGGTGAACAATGGCATATTTTTTGCATCCTTGATGGCCCATTAGCAGACATGACCCCTCAGGTGGGTGTGAAAGTACTAATGGCTCCCTGGAGGGGAGTTCTTACACCTGAGTCATAGGTGTGAAGACAGGAAAACTTCCTTATCTCACAGAAGTTCCTAAACACCGAGTTTGTGGCCTGAGAGGTCGTGTGTACCCTGGGCAGCTGCTGCAAATGGGCCATTGTGAGCAGTTCATAAGATAAATGACCTAGAGGGTTTAGAATACACACCCACACAGTGACAAACTGATCCTGGCTACTATAACCAGGACGAGCTCTTTTCGTTTCAGAGGAAAGGAAGATTGCTCTTTGCAAAGAAGTTATGCTTCCAGCAAGGGCTCTTCAGCCCAGATCCCCCTCACCTGTGGGCATGTATTATGGTTAATGGTGATTTAACAGCCCTCAGCCTTTTTCTAGAGAACCTCAGCACCCTTCTGTACCTTTTATTTTGAAAGTAGTTAAACCATTTCAATCTATATGCTTTGATGATTCTAAAGTGTGGTTTTATGTTAGCTGAATGGTTAGTTAATACTGTACAAGACTTCATATCTTGGGAAAAAAAGTCTGCATTTTTCACCAGCCATTAGCCCTACAATAACTAGCTCCCCAGAGCTGTGAGACCATTTTATATGCACACAGCACAGTGACAAGTCTGGCTCTTGCAGCAGGAGCTACCTCTGTCCCTCTTCCTCTGTAACTCTGTTAAGGTTTGGCAACGTGTCAGCAGGGAACAAGTGTCATGGCTGAAGCCATCCCTGCCAGGTTTGGGGGAAGTAGCTCCAGTGTTCACAAGGATGATCACACTGTCCAGTCTGTTAGAAACTGGAGAGAGAAGAAGCAGCAAGATTTTCACCCACACACTGGCAAAAAGGATGATGTCCTCCACTTGGTAGTTTGTTAGAGAAACATGGGCTGGCTTGAAGAATTTCAGTTGTGAGGTAGCTGACATTTAGAGAATTATGTGGGCTCTCTATTTCATCTCTTTGTATTTTACTTTTGCTTTTAATTACTTTACAGAAGTTCATTGAGAATACTGGAGTATCGGATCCGGGTTTAGATTTTTTCAGACCCTTCTGATATGGAGACATGATGTCCAGATCATCTCTCCAAAACTGATACAAAAAACCCACAGAATCACTGCTCAGGGTCTCCCTTACACACCTCTCTTTTGTCTACTTATTTGTGGTGCACTGTACAGCTCTGCTCCTGCCTGCAAAGGCCCCTCATTTCCCAGGGCTTAAGACTGGGTGTTAAGGTCAGCCACCTACTGTTGATGGCTAGTCTCTGCTCTCACAAATCTCTCTCCTGTACAAGAGCTAACTCTCTGTTTTCAATTTTTCCCTCCTGGAGAAGCTCATTTTTGTTCTACCACCAAAGGTCTCCTATTAAGAGGTGGCACAATAGAGCAGAAATCCTGAATTATGGGAGCTGAACATGAGTTACAATGGCCACAAATTTAGTGGAGAAGTGCCTATTTCAGAAATAGGAGCCAAGCATGTCTAGTAGCCTATAAATAAACAACTTTGGGGCCCAGGCTTTGAGACACGCCTATGTGTCACACAAAGGCCTGTTACAGCTCTTCAGCACTTTAAAACTGAAGTTATAGCAACAGGCACATGACAGGGATTAAGAGTGCGAGAAGAGTAGAGATGTATAGCAGGTCACATATGGCATTTGTAAATTATTATAGAGCTCCTCCATCCCCACAGGCACATGAAAGAGACTGCCAGAGGGTATCTGTGCCCCTGGTCTAACCTGTCAGGCTATATCTGTCTTGTTTTGGGCCAACAGATACTGCCTCTTAAGGTGGTAGCTGTAACCTAGTCTAGCTACAGTAATTTGTCATACTCTCTAGCTGACTCAGTTGCCCTGCCTTCTGTTCCCAGAATACAGTCTTGAGCACTCCCAGTAACCACGTGCATGAGGGATCAATCACTTTCTATGACCATCACATGAGGAAAAGGTATGGGTTAAATTGTCACTAAGCCAATGCAGAGAATGTGTGATTGTGTAACTTGTCAGCTAAGTCTCATGTGGAGACAAGCAGTGAAGGTACAAGGTAGCCTGAAGGTTAGATGGACTACCAGTGCTGATTTCTCCAGGGATGTGCCCTAGATGAAGCTGTACTCTACATCATGATCTCCCTTGCTGATGTGTAAAAAGATGTCTGGATTAAGTAGAGCACAGGTGAGCTGGCTCATGTAAGCATCACACCTTCCTCTTGCACAAAGACATCCTACTGGGGCTTGCTGCCCCAAAGTCCTGTATATTTCATTTGTGCAAACCTAGGCAGAATCACAGAATCATGAAGCTTGGAAGATCTCCAAGATCGTCTACTCCGGTCATCAACCTAGCATCACTGTAATCACCCCTAAACCATATCCCCACATGCCACACCTCTCATTTGGTGTATCTTGATTTCAAAACAATAGAAAGCTTAGAGGAAGTAATTAGTCTTTTTCCAGTTTCCTAAATACATTCCTCTGATCACTCACATATCCATTTCCCGTCACTAAACAGCCTTCATAGGTGGCAAGTCTTGCTGATCTTTTCAGTTTAGTGAATTTTTCCGTAGTTATTTTTCCCCATGGCTACACCACTGTCAGCAAAATCCACTCCATCTCTCCTCCTGCCCAAGCCCCCAGCTGTTCACCTCTGCTACCACAACACAGAGCACAGCTGGCTCAGCTGAGCTGGTACTGAGACTACTGAGACAACTGAGACTTCTGAGGCAAGCAAGCCATCTAAAATACTCTTTAAAAACTAATAATATAACCCGACCTGCTTGGTTCCTCACATGTGCTCCTCACAAACAAATGAAGCAGTGCAACTAAAGTGGGAATGGAAAGTACTGGTGAAAGTGGGAAGGTTGGTAGAGGAGCCACAATAGAAAGAAATTTTGTGGCATCTCAGAAAGCTACCTGCACCGTGGGAAGCTGCCACAGTTAGAGGGTTTTAGGCTGTCTCTGTGTTTGCAATCATCTCCTCCTAAGAGATCAGAAGCAAAAAGCAGTACAACATGTTATCAGAGGTGGGCAGACAGTGTGATGCATATCTGTGGGTTTTTTTTCTCCAAATAAACTTCTTGTCTAGAGTATGTCTGACACCACACAGAACCCACAACTTACAACGTAGAACAGTTTTATCTGGTGTGGGAAGGCGGGCAAATGACTGAAATACAAGAGAGTTCAACAGAAGCCTCCTGCTACATTTAGGGTATAACATGATCTGTATTTCACTGTTTTTCTCCTGACAAGAGAATATGCAATCTGTCTGAGAGATTCAAGTAACAAGAATAATTCAATCTCGTAATTAAGAGGAACAAAGTATTGGGACTAATCTGTGCATAGAGAGCAGTACTATTTTGAGCACAGTCTGAGACAGTGCTTGTTCAGTTAACAGATAAGTCAGACAGTTGGATGAGCTTTCAGGTGAAGCTCTGATTTGTTTCTTCAGAAGAGAATCAGAAGGTGTGTATGGAAGGAAGAACACACACCCCAGAAGAGAATATAGTAGTTTTTCCTCTGAAGCACATAGCGTGAGACATTTTTTAAAAATATGCAGACAACTGAGGTTGTTACAGAGGAGTGGTTATCCTCTACTTAAAATGTGGAGCAGGTTGGCATTTGAATGTGTGGTGAGATTTTGGGCACTCCTTTTTGCTTTGTGTTGCACAGCAACCAGCACAACTGAGTTGTTGACCTAACCAGCTCCAGAGTGCTGCAGTAAGTAAAAATATTTGTTTGAAAATAAATACACCTATTGCTTTTAGGAAGTTTCCAGTTAGCATAGATTATTTCAGTATAGTCTCATATACTATGGAAAAGTTCCTAAAAAAAAAAATATGCTGAAGAATAATTTTGAGATCTATTAATGAACATGAATTATTACTCAAAATTTGCCACCATAGCCATTTAAAGAATTCTAATATTCCCTATTTACACCTTCAATAGCTCATGCTTTCATACATCAGCAGATGTAGAGGGCTGTCACTAAACTATGAAATGACTTTGTGCCATTCAGAACTTCTGGAAACAGTGTATTGCTATCCCCTTTCATGTGCTGACAAGTTCAGTCTAGGGAAGTGCAACACTTGGGACTCAAACTATTCTTTTTCTTGCTGCCACTGTCTATTACTTATTCGTGTGGTCAAGTCCATTGAAGCCCTCCAAAGGGTCAAAAAGCCAGGACCTCTGGTTGCTGAACATGTAACAGAAGATGTCTGAAACGATGAACCTTCTCTCCATGTCAAAGAGCAGGAGAGTAAAGTGGCCCCTTTTCATTTCATTCATCCTGGAGACAGGCTCTGCCAGGCTATTCCCCTGTATTTTATGGTGGCTCCCTCAGCAGCACAGCAGGTAACTTTGTGCCCTGAAATGCCTTCCTGATTGCTGCTGCTGAACTTGGGGCCGCTATTGCAGAGATAAACTGTGCCATCCCTCCCAAGGAGTCAAGTTTCTGAGAACACTTTCTGCTGCCTATCAGCCCCTCTTCAGAGGTGTTGAACTGCTGTTGATAGTCCTCTCCAAGTGAGCCAAACAAAGCAGGAAGATCTGTGTGAAGCTTTAACAGATTAAGGCACAAAGTGGTTATCCACCATCATGTGTCTGTCATTAGCTATTAATTAAGCTAGGTAAAAGATAAACACTGGCTTTAAGAACCATTTCCAGACATTAAGGTTTTACCCTTACTGTATATCCATACCCTAGTATCTGCTGAAAGCAAGTTAAATAGTTCTTTGATTCTTTGGCCATATGTGTCACATAGTATTTGCTCTTAGTTTTAGAGAATGTCATCTTGCTTTTGGCATGGCTGAAAGTTTATGTCATGTACAATTTTTAGCAACCTGCCTACTGTCAGTCTACTTCAATGATGGCAACTAAAGCTGTCTGAGAGTCTGAAGAGGATTTCCAGGAATACCCTTGGTAGGATGATACAGTGCATTATTTAAGTTGGTGCTGAATGATCCTCTTGGCTCTGAAGCAAATGCATATTTTGCCTGGCATGGGGCTTCTCCCACAGCCACCACTCCTCACCCTTCCTGCTGCACATGTGGTGGCTCTCAAGGCTGTGGGAACTCACTAGGAACAGGCTGAACGCCTGAACATATATGCATGAGCACCTTCCAGCCCAGATGCTTGTTACTCTGATCCTCACATGTTGTCTCCAGTCCCTGAGCACAAGTGTGCCCATGGCAGCAGAGACTGAGCCAGGACATGTGGGTGGCGGCGTTAGCACTACACAGACTCACTTACCAGACTGGGTCTCGCTTAGACCTCTGCTAATGTGTCTCTGTTCATCCACCCGAGGATTTAGAGTGGCTGAGCTATTTTTGCAGGTGAGCCATCACAACATAATCCATCTGCCCATGTGAATTGACTAGGAGATATATTCCTAGTTAGAACCTAGCAGAGGACCTGACTTTCTGCTGCAGTGTCTGTGGGCTGCATCTCCCTTCAGGTACCACTGACCATTATTCTAATGTCTAGAAGTCAAGCACCTGTTTTTTCTTTTCCTCTTCACTGAAATACCAACATCAAAGACAGACAGGGAGAAGAGGGATATTGGCCCCAAAAGCAGAAACATCTGTCATCTGACATTCAGACAGTAGTCTCAGCTAGTGTTAGTTAAATCTAATCTATTTTTCATATAGGCATTATTGGAAAATGTCAAAGGTGCAAAATTTGCAGAAAGCATTCTGTGGAAAAGAAATAGAAGCAAGTTCAAAATGATGTTTGTATTCAAATAAGAGCTGCATTTTTCAGGAGCCAATAGAACATAATGCCCTTGCCTTACACCTGAGTAAAACTGAACGAGGGTGCAATAAGATAAGCCTTTAATTGTGTTTCATCACAAAGCACATCCTACTGATGCCTCAAAGGCAAATTTCATCTGTGCCTTCCTTATTTTCTACTCTCATGTCCTTCCCCTAGCAATTACTAAATGTTCTGGAAGACTGAAAAGAAAAATATTAAAGAATAAATATATTCTTTAGGCACCCCACTCTTGTCTATTCCTTTGTAATTCCCATGCCTTATCTAAGCATGTACAAACAGTAAGTTGTTCAGTATGTTCAACTGAAATAATATTTCAGCAAATAAAATGTTTTTAGTATTGAACTTAATGGACATCTTAATTCCTATTATAACAGCAGAGTCAAGATACCAGATTTTTTAAGATCCCAGGTTTTGAAACATCTGTAGTCTGAAGATCCTTGAGTACTAAGTGTGAAAACAGTGGAGCTATTAGTTTTCATCTCAAAGGGATTTAGCAAAAATTATGCTCAGAGTTTTTCTCAGATTATGCCTCTCCCCTCAAAGACAGAGAGGTCTTTTCTGTCTTCATTCATCATGAAAAAAACTCAAGCAGAAACCTAAACTTTATATTTATATAACATTTTATCTTTGCGGGACTCCTAAGATGAAACAGTGCTTGTTTGAATCTAACAAAGGCTCAGCAGTAGCCACGAACCATCTCACAATTCATGTTCTGCATTAGAAGTGGAGTGAATTTCAGCTTTGGAGGTTCATCACTGCTAAAGCTCATGTATATTCTCTGTCACTTTGCTCATGGTGTCTTGGAATGCAATACAGCTGGAAGGATTTTGAAAATCAGAAGTAACATTTGTTGTTTTGCTTGATAAGCACATGAGGCTTTGAACTAGTGTATCTGTGCCTGTCTCAGTGTATGATATCTAACTATGCCTCATCTTCCTAGCTTTGCCTTGACACTCCCCTTTTAAACAATTCCTTTTTAGAGTGTCTCCTTGCTTTGTGCTAGGCACTTTGCCATCCGAATGAGCAGATGGAAATATGCATGCCTCTAACAAATGTGACCTTGTTAGGCTGCTTGTCCTTCATGTCTGAGTGAGAGAGAGATATATAACGTTACACCCACTACCTTCCAGGGGTGAAGTAGGCTCCTACAGCGCACGTCTGCCATGCTGGGAGGTGTCTCCTGGTAACATTGCCTTGATATGATCAAGATTGCAGCTACTGCTTTGCAGCATCTCAGCGTTGTTATAAAGCATATGCTTGCCCGCACGCCGACACTTGCTTTCACTTCACCTCCTGGAAAATGCACCTGGGGGCTAAATGTGGGGTGCTAGGAAGCAGCCACAGCACAGCAGTAGCTGTCCTTTTGGCAGTTGTTGAAGAGGGAACTTGAGAGAGAAGCACAAAAATAGAAAGGTAATTTGTGAGTGGAAAAATAAGATAAATGGAGGTTTGTAAATATTTTTGCTCTTTGACTTGATCCTAAAAGAAACTTCTAAAAATTGACTGCAACTGCTGCAGTGTAAGTGGTGTTTGTCTCATTCTTGTACAAGATACAAGAAAGTTGTAAGCCTAAAGCCAGTGAGCATGACCAAAGAAGTAGAAAATGAACCTCCTGAGAGCAATTCATTTAACCTCCCTTAGGTGTTTACCTGTCATCTGGAGCAGCCTATTCATTCCTGGCTGATGAGATTATATTCTTCTCAGCCTTTGGGAGTTCCAGGCAGTTGCCCACAGAGAGCTGCCTCAAGCCACTGAATATACCTTGGGGTCTCTGAGAGACCTGCATGAGACAGCGGGGAGGACACAGGAGTTGGAGGTTGCTGTTGTGGCTTCCAGGAGGACTCCAGGTCACCACAAAGTGCATAAACCAAAGCGTGGGCAGAAGAATGAACTCCCTATCTGGCAGGTCCTTATTTCAGGGCTCGTGAATCTTCACACAAATACAATACCCCCAATAACCACTCTCAATCCATTGCCTTATTAAGAATAAAAAGTGTTCTTGTTATAACTCCATGAACTTCAGGTAGCCAAGCCTCACCCCTGCTCCTCTGACAAAATGTGCTATAGAACGTGAAGTCCAAGGACTGCCTCCAGTGTGAATCACAGTTGAGAGAAACATTTCAGGGACTTACAAGTTCCCTTCTCACCTTAAGCATCTTTCTAGTGGAGGAATCTTGAAAAGTGGTGGGGCAATTCAGGGGAAGGGTTACAGAGGTGAGACTGGGGAGTGTTGGCAGTGAGCAAACAAGAGGGTGCAATGACCTTCAGCTTATCCTAAGCCTTCTCTCCTCTCTTCCATACCTCTGTATAACTTCCAAACCTTCTTTTTCTACTGCTGGTGTTCTTTCTGAGTTTTGATGCTAATAGAAGGATAGAATGTGCAATTAGAATATACAAAGATACCTTTAGAGATAAATAGGAATTTTTGTCTCTATATTCATCTAAGATGCAGCTGGCACTACAGTCGTTTGAAATTTAATAAATCTAGGCCCTTTCAGCTCACTGAAGACTGCTGGAGGTTGACAACTGGCAAAAGAATAACTTTCTTCTTTCATCCTTTGTCATTAGTGGCAAGATCCCACCAATGCAGAGGGATAAGGATTATGCTACCAAAACCCTCATGTCTCTTCTCCAGACTGGGCAGTGTGGGTGACTAATAGCAGCTCTTAAGAAGTATTAGCTCACTGAGCCGTTGTTAGCAGTAGGCAAGCAAGACTTAACAGATACACAGTCTAAAAATCAGAAACAAGTTAGCACTTAGGACAACATAAAAGCAGCTACTGATACCCAATATCTTTCCTTTGTTGGGGGCGGAGAGGTGGCTGCCAGTTAAATGCACGTTCTCTCCTTTTAGGGTATAAGTCTGTGCTGTTGGCAAATTGTTTTCATGTTTGGTAAACCAGCCAACTTGTGACCTATTAGTTGCTGACAAGTGAAGAGGGTACTTTTCTATCCTTGGTACAATAGTCAAAAAAATAATAGGCTGGATTATCAAATCTGATCTGGCACTTCTGTGGTGTTCAGAAGATGAAAAGTAGCTGGCAAACATCCAGCTACAAACGGCCAGCCAAAAATGCCTCTCCCAGTCTCTGCAACTCACAGGGAGAGGAAAAATTGAGAAAAAGCAGGTGGAGATGTGCCCCATGCAGAGATAAGCTTAACCCAGCTTACTTCATCAGTATAGGTGAAGTGTCTTAACCCACAGGTACAGACTGTTGAGATAACACAACTGGACTCATCCTGGTAGTTTTTATTCTCTGAACCAGCCTACAGCAGTCTGTATGTCAACCAAGGTATGCTGACCACAATTTCCTGTCAATCAGCATTTCTTGGGGTAATCTATAGAGACCCCTTTAGTTATTATCAGCAACTTCTGAGTTACATTTCAACAGAGGAAAAGAAAGAGAAAACTGTTTGGAGCTCCTTGACTCTTTTCCCATTGCTCTTGATCCACAAGAAATTTGTGAACTGCCACTTTCCCTTCCTTCCTTCCTTCCTTCCCCCTTGGAAACACCTATCCTGAAAGGGACATGAGGTGTCTGTGTTCCTCCTTAGCTGTTCTCCCCATAGATGAGGGAAGAAAGGCATCCTCAGAGAGGGAGGTGTCTTCAGGCTTCACTGGAAAGAAATAGAAGAAACATCTTTTCTGGCAAGGAAAATGTTGGCAGCATTAATCATTGCCAGTGCCAAGTGTAAAGAAAAAGACAAACAATGAGGCAGATTTCAACAAATATGAGATTAAAAGCAGTGCCTCTGGCTTGTGTTAATGGCCTCCAGATAGTTGAGCTTATGGTGTTAAAGAAAGGTTGCATATGTGTGGGAAGGGAAGGATTAGATGTTACCCTTACAGGTTGCATTATCTATCACAAGACTTTAAAGGTATATTTTTTAAAATGAAGCATGAGATTTTTACTCAGTCCTGTGTTTTCAGAATCTGGGACTTGACATAAAAGATCAAGCCATTGAACAAAACAATAAATGGAAATCATCATCAAAGTGCAACACATTCTGGCCTTCTTCTCTTAAAAGCATCAGTATCCCTGATGAAAACGTAATACAATAAACCTCTACCATACCTAAGACCTGGGAGAAGCATGCAGAAAATGTCTCGGGTTTAGATTTTGTGGCTGCATAGGCTCTCGTTTCCTTTGATCAGATATTGGGAACCATACCACAAACTATAGGATTAATATACAGTACTTGTTGCTTAGATTAGTATCCTGGTTCTGGTCAGACAGGGTTAATTTTTGCAGTAGCCAGGAGAGGGCATGCCCGGGACCTGGAGGCTATCCTATACCACCTCATGTCATTGCCAGGGACAAGGAAAAAGGAGAAGGGCGCTCGAGCAAGAGTGGCAAATGGAGCAGTTTGGGAAAGAGCTGAAGGGAGCAGTGCAGGTAACATGGCAGAGGGAGAGATCAGGTATTGCCTATTGTCAGGGGTTTCCAGAGTGAGCAATATTGTTCCTTTTCTTGTACCCTCTGTCATCAATATTGTTGCTGTTACCATTTGTTTCCTTATCTCATTGCTGTTTCCAGTAAATTGTACTTATCTCAATCCATGATCTTTGCCTTTTGTGCCTCCAATTCTCCTCTCTAGCCTGCTGCAGAATGAGGGTGGGGGTGAGCAACTGAGTGTGGTTTGGAGAGTCTCAGTGGGAACACTGATTTGGGGAATACCATTCCCCAACCACAACCATTAGTCCAAAAGTTTCCTTCAAAATTGTTTTTGATGAAAACCAATGTACCATTTATTTTTTTCTAGAGAAGTATTTGTTTTCATAGATGAATTGTCAGTTTATGGAGAAAACTTACTTAGTTATTTGAATTGTCAAGCCTTCGATCATATGAAAGCTGTGGTGCTGTGGTTCTCCTCTGTCAGCTTGCTTCCTGCCATGTCCCACTGCTTCCCTAGGGAACATGACTGTTCAGCAGCACAGTTGCATGATCACTGCCATCCCTTGCCCAGTGAGCCTGCTGTGTGTGGAAAGGATGTGGATGTGAGAGAGCCAATAAACAGCTTTCAGCAGACACTGCAGAGACATTTCTGAAATGCTTTTGCTCTTGATGGTTTGTTTGTTTCTTGGTTTGTTTGTTTGGTTTTTTTAAATAAAAACAATAACATAGATTTTTTTGTTGTGTTTTTTTGTTTGTTGGGTTTTTTTGTTTGTTTGTTTTTTGTTGTTGTTGTTGGGTTTTTGTTTTGTTTTTCTTGGTGTGTTGGTGTGTTGGTGTGTTGGTGTGTGTGTTTGTTTGTTTGTTTGTTTGTTTTTGGGTGGGGGGTGGTTTGGTTTTCCCCAGAAAATCAAATTTTCCTTGCAAAATGAGGGGGGAGCATTCATTTTCTCTCAGTTGGTGCAAGATACTTTTGCACCTGTGCCATTTGGCAGTAAATGCAGTTACATTTCTGTATTGCCACAGTGTCCGAAAGCCCTGACACTGATCAGAAAAATCTCAGAAACAAGAACATCTCTTTTGTCAAGTTGAAGTAACAGATTTTTAACAGGCAAATAGTAAATCCTCACATTTGTTTGACAAAACCCTCAGTACTTTTCAGACCGTGATGAGAATTTAAAATACAGACAAATTAAAATATGCGTGTGTTGAGATTTCTTATGCGTAAGATAAGAAAATTGAGAAAACGCCAGTATAGGTGCAACATATACAACAGATATAACTAGAAGAGACTTTTTAGCAATTAAAACAGAAGCAAGGTCCTACTGCTCTATATCATTGCAAAATGGAAAAGTTGTTTTTGATTTTGTATTATATTCAGCATTATCAAATAACGTGTAAGCTCGAACCAAAACCTCTCCTTTGTTTGGGGCATTTGTTGTGGATTCTCTGATGTCTAACGAGGAGATCACATCAATCATACAGGGTTTTGTTTCTCTAGTTAGTTGCTTCCTTTCATGACTCCTGTAGGAAAAGAAAAAAAATTCTCTATGAGAGCATTACTTTTTTAAGAATATATATGAAAATTATCAAGGACTTCAATGGTTGTTGGGTGATACACACGTTGTGACTGGACAGAAAGACATCTGGAGCACTGTATCCCATAAGTTGCTCACCCTCAGAGTTTTGCAGAGTCCAGCAGCCTAAAACCCTTTCCTATCAGGCTCCTCTTCATCAAGTTAAATAGACAAAGCATTTGGAAGGTGAGTTTCTATTTTTGCCTTCATGTTGGCATTTCAAAACTTTCCCCAGAATCAGCTATAATGTTTTAAAGAAACTGCCATGTGGGAGGGGAGAAATAGTGCTGAGCAAGACTAGGAATTGCAAGGGAAGGCTGTTTGCCAGATTTTGCCTTATCATCTCAAAATTCAGTTCTGAGGGAGTCATGACTCACTTCCATGGATATAAACGTAGAAAACTTGTACAAAGTAGGGCTATGGGCTTTGACTTCCAGTTCTCTGTTGGTTTCTCAGCTCTTGTTTTTCTTGCCTGCTTCCCCATTTCATCCTTGGAGTTTCTCAGCCCTCATCTGCTCAGTAATTTTCTGGTTTATGTCCACAACCTTGTCTCTCAGATGCTGCAGGCAAAAATGACATGCTGATGTCCAGAAGAAAAAAAGGAGGGTGGGTAGATCAGATTCTACCTCTGCCAAGTTCATACCTGTGCTATGGCTCATCTGATAAGCTGACTGGGGGTGTATCCTTCTGGGTACTCCAGAGAGTCCCAGCCAGATAGGAAAGCACGTCCAGACAGGAATATAGGAATCGTATCTCTCATACCAGTGTTGAGAGAGAGAGAGAGAGAGAGAGAGGAAAGAGAATGATAATTAATTTGATACAGTTGTTTCTAGTCCTTGAGTAAGGAAGGGTCAGCAGTTCCCGGAGCAGATGCAGATGGGTTAGATAACAGCATGAGCAGAGTTGGTCAGAAGCTCACTGGACATTAATAGCCCTCAGGTCTCTTCCCTGATCAAACTGTGGCCAGAGCAAAAGGCACACCTACCCTGAAATTCAGTTCTCTTCCACCAGTTCCAAGCTTGACTGCAGAACAAGAAGGGCTTGAGACTCACTCATTGCCTTTTTAGATAACAGCATAAAGGTCTCATCTGGTTTTGATAGTTTTTAAAAATAAATAAGTTAAAGGGTCACATGAACTCTGATTTATGGCTAAACTTTGATCATTGTGCAGAGCTTTGCTGTGTTGTGGGAGAGAAGGGAACTGCTGTTGGCCTTTTCTCTTTCTGATACATCTTTTTGTCCTAACTATAACATTTAAACAGTATAAAAACTTGCAGAAACAGCAGCTCCATAGCAAGGGATATACAACAGGTGTCTGTGGCAGCAGCAAACAGTTTCATCCATAGGTAAACATTATTCTTTCATCAGGCTCTGACAGTTGCCTCTCCTGACATAAGGGAGCATAGGTAGGGGTTTTTTCTTCATCTACAGAAATAATTGAAATTAGTATATTGGAAAAAAAATTCTGTGTGAAGATGGTTTTACTGAACTACCAGATCAAATGATTTATTTTCTGCTGTTTTTACTGGGTTTATTTCACATTACAAATCATGGTAACTAAGCCTTTTCCTTTCTTACAGTTCTGCTGATTTATCTCTTCCCTCTTGTTTCTTCCACCAACTTTGCAGAACAGTCAGCCACCTAAACCATCTCGGCTCATAATATTAGAATGCCTCAAGTCTTCTGATGAGTAATAAAAAGTATGATTAGGGTTTTCTGCTGGTTTATTTCTGTTGTTCATTTTAATATCCTCACTAACAAATTAGATGTAATAAACACAAAGGTCAACATACAATCCAGCAGTAAAGCAACAAGTGAACACATTGAAGGTTTTCGAACTCTCTGTCGGACTAAATTTTAGTCAGCAATTTCTTTTAAGGAATGGTAGATGATAAGCCAAGTGGAGGTCATAAAAATTTCTGTCATGCCATGTCTGCTTATTAGCCATTGGGAAATAAAACAAGGTTGATCCACCCACACCATGACCTTAGGTTATCCACCTGGGAAATGTACCCAGGGAATAAGGTTTCTGTACTACTGATGTAAATTGCCAAAACTACAGCTGCTTTGGAGAAGAGTGTTACAAAACTACTTATGATCAGAGTCTGCCCATCTTTGCTGTTATTTAGAAAACAGATTTTTCTGGTGGGGAGGAAAGTGCAATGACATGTAACCAGAAGTCCAACTATCTCAGTAATCTGCCTTCAAATGTGGCTGAAAAGAGATTCAGAAATGAGCACAAGAACAGGAATCCACTCCCAAAGTATCCCCACAGTATCCAAAAATTACTATCACACTGATCTTAAAAAAGAAAAGATACCCCTGGAAGCAGCAATTTTGTGCAGTTCTGACTACAAAGGATGAGAAGGGAAAAAAAAAGTTTATTGGAAAAAAACCTCATTGACATTAGACGTTTATAACATTTGGATAGGCACACCTCCCTCATCCTGTAGCTCGTTTCAACAACCAGAAAGCCATACCCAGTCAACCCAGCTGAGCAGTCAATAGTGCACATCATCATTCCACTGTGCCTGCAGAGAGGTCAATTCCAAGTCAGCAAGTACATGTCCAGGAAAAAAAACTTTTATTTTTATTAGTATTGCCACTGTCCTGTGGCCTCATTTTTGAAGTTTGTTACTGAGCCTTTCAACAGTTGTAAGCACCCAGATGTCCCTCATCTCAGCTGAGAGGGCTTTCTGAGCAGTTTTCCTTGCCTGTGCTTCTGTAGTTCATAACTCTGACAGGAACCATCTTTTCGTGGGATAGAAAGTCACTTCATGTAACCAGCAGAACAATATTTTGTGGATCATTAGGCAGCCCAGTACAGGAGGACTGTATGGAGAAACATAGGGAAAATGGAAGATACAGAAATGGACATTTTTATTCTATCATATCCTAAATTCTGAATTCCTGAATAATTTATGATTATGCACAGATTCCTTAGTGAGAGGACAAAACAAAACCTGACAATGTTTCTTTCAAGGAAGTCTCCACAAAATCATAGCTCTTGCTTGCCAAATAATGAGGCTGCTGTTTTTCCTTCTCTGTTTTGAAGGCATTGTATGAAAATCTGTGATCTTGGAGACCCTGGAGAATGATCTATAATTTGAGAGACTGAATGTACTGCCTTTGTTATGACTTTGTACAGGGTTGGTTCTAAATAAATAATGAATAACATGAAAAAGCACAGTACACAAATGCAGAAGCATCCGTGTGACCTGATCAGACAAGACCAGCCTTCTGTATCCCAGTAAATCCTGTGGTGCGAAGTGGATCTGCTCACATTGAAAATTACAATTAAAAACACTGGCAATGACTGGAAACTTTGCATGCTTATCACAATGATGGTTTGTGTGCTCCCTTATGCTTTTCATGGTGGGCTCTCTCAGGCAGCAGGATAGCCCCTGCCTCAGTAGAAAGGTCAGACAAGTTCAGACAAGGGAAAAAACATGGTGTCATCATTATGACAGCAGGGATCCCATGAAGGGTACTAGGGCATTCAAGCCACTACAGGCACATTACCCTCCTGGAGGGGTAAGATGAAGGGGGAGATATGGGGCTAAGGACAAACTCCCTGGAAAAGTATCAGCTGCAGACTATCTTGCAGTTGTGTAAGCACAGGGTTGCCTGTGTATTGAGATAGATTCACTTTTTCCGATTGGCACATTGAGGTAATTTGTGGCTTGCCATCATTTCAGGTCTGTCATTAAGACTGTCTTGGTCCATCCACATCTCATCGGTCATCTAGAGAAGGTCTGCACAGAGAGGTTCTTGTCTTGGCCACTGCAGAACACTCTCCTTGCCACCACTGCATGTGTACCCAAAAATATAGTATGCAGGCTCTGCAGATCCTCCAGGAAGGGACAGAGGCAAATAAATAGTTCCATATTTGTTGTGGCCTCCTCAGGGGAGAGTTTCTCATCTGCCCTTCTCTGGTTTTTGTACAAAGCCTGGCAACTACAGACACAGAAGTTTCAGTGGTCCCCAGCCCATAGATGCTTCTGGAATCGTGGTTGGTATGAACAAATATTCAGGAGACTAAAAATCCCCTAACTCTAGTATTAAAAGAAATATTTCTTTGTTAACTTCAGTCAAAGTCTACAGACTTCAAACTAATCAGAACTGTTTTCTGCTTTAAAACCAATCCAATTAGTGTTTAGACCTTTTGTGGTTTAAGTAAAGACTATGCTGTAAATCCTAATGCATAGGCAAAGTGCTGATATGTGGGAATGAAGGGCTGTACTAAAAATATGAATACACTAAAGGGAATAATGAAAAAAAGGAGAAATACAGGGTAAAATGATCATTTAAATGTTACAAAATTAAACAAAGATTTGGTTCACATAAAGTAGGTAAGGAAAAATAATTAAAATGTATTTTTTATCTTTACTATATCTCTTTGAAAACTGTGAAACTGTTTGCAGCTGGCTGAAGATCTGGGAAAACATCTACATTTTAGCAGCATTATCTTCTCAGTCTGTTCCTATGACTTCTGTGTACTGCTGTTGTGACAACAGACTGGTTGAAGCTATTCCAGTTTCCAACTGAATTTGGATTACTGTGTCATTTTGAGGTCTTCTCTAAATCAGCTGCATGGTCCACATAAATTATATGTAAGAGTATTTTGGAAGTGTTTTCTTTAGCCCATATATTGCTATAGATATTTTTTATCCTCACTGAGCCTTTTCCCTTTCTTCAGTGGAAAACAGAAAAAAAAAAAAAAAAGTAGTCCAGGTTACTGTACAAACTTTCCCTGTTTAGCTGTATGGAGTTAATATTTCACTCTAGTCCTTCACAGTGTATAACCTTGAAGCTCAGTGAAGTAAATGGGACAGCTGGAATTCACAAACAAAGCTGCAAATCCTATTAGCAGTTAAACACAGCAGGTCCGAGATGAACCCTGGTGTGCACGAGATCTACTACGCAAACACAAAACAGTCACTTTGGATTGAGTGACATTGGCAACTCAGAGGTAAAAACACTCTGAGAAGTTAGTCTATTTAAGCAAATCTATCTTTTCCATAAAGAGCCTACTAAGTCACTTGAAACTTGAAACCGGCCAAGAATGACTCAAACCAGCCAAGATGTCCTGGGCAAATGCAAAGCTGGGTTGTGACAACAGGCCTGTTACGTGGCAACTGAAGAAAAGCAGGAGGGTGTTTAGATTCCAGCAGCACTTAAGTAAACAGGTAAGAGCAGGAGGCTGGATGGGGATGTACATCTGTTACACACTGGAAAGTGCTATCCAGGATATCTAAACACATTCCTGGTGCAAGCTCTTCCAGCCAACACCTGTCTGTCACATCCATGCCCAGGTCTAATTCAGTCATATGAGCAGCCTTATTCTAGCTGTTATAATGCAGCCACACTGCAGGAAGAAATGCAGTCAATTTTCTAAATTAACTATCAGTTGCAGAAGCGCAGCAGTAGATGCTGCAGTGACATTGACTACACAGTTGTGCCCTACACAGTCTTGGAAGGACTGGATCCTCTATTCCCTTCTGATGTGAGGAGGTAACTTCTTGAGAATTCATTGACTTTAAAATCACCCCTCCCATCTGCTTCACAACAAAGGCCGTACTGCTGTAACTTTCTGGGGAAAAAGAAAAGAAAAGGAAAAGGAAAAGGAAAAGGAAGAAAAAAAAAAAAGGGAGAAAAATAAGAGAAAAGAGAGAAGGGGAAGGAAAAGGGACAGAGAAAGACTTTTCCTGAAATATTTGCCCTTACTCAGAGACAACTAATGGTGACAAATGCAGCATTTTCTTTTATAGCTTATTCCAGAAACCAACTGCCTCACGGCTGAAAATGCCTGTTACTGTTTCTGGTTTTAATGCATTTGTATTTAACTTCCAGATATTAAGCTTTGTTTTGTTTTGTTTTGTTTCTTCTCTCTCTTACAGGAAATTGCACAAAGAAAGTCAGTCTCCCTTCAGTGTGTTTTTGAGAAATTAACAGATTCTTCCTGTCTCTGGGCACGCATCAGTTTTTCCAGTCTTTAATTCATTTTGTCAGCTCTTTGGTTCAGTCTCCATAGCCTTTCAAGTCCCTTTAAAAATGGAAACACCAGAATACGTGCTAGCCTGTATGTTGACAACAGAGCTAAATTTACCTCGTGGCTCCTCTGTTTATATACCCAGGATCTCAGCTGCCCTGGGTGACTGTGCTGGTCCTTGTGTGTTGTCAACTCACAAGTTGCTGCTGAGACCTGATATTTCTGAGGATACAGCTCCCCACTCTGCAAGGATGGCCTGGATCTTTTCCAGCAGTGGTTCATCCAGGTCTGATCCCCATTTGACAGTGGCATCAAAGGCATATTTTGGTTGTGACACCATACCTGCTGGAGGGTACATCCCAGAATGTACACTTGTGTATCCTGGACTTGAAGCAGATGTTGAAACCCAGCTTCCCTGAGCGATCAAGGCCATTCAGTATCACCATCCTTTCCTCACCATCGTGTCTTCACCATCTTCACCTATTACTAGAAATAATCTTACTCATGCTTCTCAATTTGAAGTGATGAACAGAGTTAAACTGTAGTACAAATATCAGTGGAACACGACTAGAAAACATGTATTTATGAGTACTCATGGACAGACAGTTATGGGTGTCTTTCATACATTTAGTGTATTGTATTGATAGGACTAGTCCATAAGTCATGTAGGACTTCTTAAAGGAGAATCTGAGTATATGTAGCTCTGCTGTCTGTCTCTCCTTTATCACACAAACTTGTGATTTCACCAAAAGAGGAAATCAGACTTTCTTTATGAACAGATTGATTTTCCATAGGTCATATTGATCAGCATTAAATAAACTCTCTGCCTTTTCTTCCTCTTTCATTTTCAAGGCCTTTTATTATTTTGTATTTGCTAATGACTAATATCGGTCTCAACAATCAGAGCTAGTCCACTCCTGACACAGAATCAGCATGTTCCCACATTTCTAGGATTTGCATGGGGCTCCAGGACCTCTGCAAAATTAGTGTCTGAATAGGCCATCTTTCTTTTTTTGCTACCACTTACACAAATTCTTACAAAATTGACCTCTTAAACAGTTTCCCATCTTCCTCTAGCAATCAGCTGATGTCACAGAAAGTATTTTCCTCCTGGTAGAATTAAAATTCTTCCAACAGTCCAGGTAGAAGATAGGCTGTTCCACTTCTGATCAAAGAGGCAGCTAGCACAGCACTATCAACACACAAAAGCAGATGCTGAGCAGCGCTGATAAGGACAGATGCTCTTTCAGCAGACAGCCAGTGTACTCATATTTTCTCTTGTTTTCCTACACAGTGTATTTTTGAATATATATTTACATTCCCTACATTCAGTTCTCTATACATGTACAGATGTATACACTCTCACACTTGTATGCTTCCCCTTCACTCTCAACACATTACACTTTGATCAAAGCTTCCTTGATTGCAAAAGAGACTTTTTAGCCAGGTCTAAGAAAAAACTTGAATATTCAACTTCTGTCCCTGTTGATGAAAATGAAAACCTGAGTTTATAAACAATTAGTTATCTGTCTTCCATTGCTGGCTTGCTCAGGGAATGCATTCACGAAACTCCTCCTTTTTCTTTCCCACTGGATGGATGTAAGCCCTTAGAAAATTTTACAGCAGCACTGTGGAGTGTATTGAGTAAAGTACATCCATTAATGGATCCACTGACACCCATTTGACTGTGCAGAGATCTCTTAAAAGGTAGAGGATGAGTAGTAGATTCTAAGAATGTTACTTACTTTATGCACTGCAATGAGATAATTAAAAGCATAAATTACTACATACTTGTAGGCCAAATAGGCATGATATAGAGAGTAAGCAAGAGGGTCTAAGATGGAATTGCTGTTTGTTAAATACACTGTAAAAGAGCATGTGTACTCAATTTAATGTATGATTAACAACCCCTGAACATGATTAGCACTTCTCTAATTGTGATTGATGTGAGATACTGTGTGACAGCCTTTCTGCAAGTGCAGATTCATTGATTGCTAAAATTGAAAAGCAAATGCAATTGATCATCAGTAAGCCAGCATATTGGAAATTTCCAGAGACTCTTCCAGCAAAGTCCCACTAAATCTCTAATTGTGTCTGACATGAGTGGGCTTAACTATATCCCTGTTTTTTTCAAATCTGACATTCAGTACTGAGATGCTCTGCAACAGGTGGCCTTTAGCTGGACGGTTACCAAGTGACACGAGGACAGCAACATTCTGCTCTGTACATAAAATATAAGGGTTGTGGCCAGTTTTGTTTTTGTTTTGTTGTTTGTTTTTTTGTGTTTTTTTTTTTTTTTCCTAGTTTGCCTTTTTAAAGATGATCCTTCCTGACCTTTACTCTTTAAAGAACCCTAGGTTTGCTTGCCCATTCGCTCCCCTCAACCTTTCTCCAAGGGTATTTGAAAGGTGAACACTATGTTCTTTTCTGCCATTCCCAAAAGACTCAAGGTGCTACAAGAAAAGGTTTGACATAGAGTGTCCTTCCTCTCTTAAAAAAATACACTTTTGGTGCTCTTCAAAATGTATACGTTTCTTTTGGGTTTGAACCACTTGGTGGAGGCAGTCTTTGTACCTATCTTTGTATACAACCTTGATTTTTTTGTTTCATTAAGTTAAAACTTTATGGGAGATGGAATGTAATCCTTCACCTTGGCTGAGTTGCTTACATCCTTCAGGAGAGTTTTGCAGAAATTGTCTGATTCCTCTGGAATTGTGGTGACCAGAGAAGCCAGAAGTGATTTATGAGCCAAAAGAAAGGGGTGCAGGGATGTAAGAGGCAGTAGCCAGCTCTCCTGGGAGGCACAGAGCTGGACATATATTAAATTTGAGAACTTGGGGAAGTCTTCCTTCTTCTGTGGGGTTAGAAAACTTCTCCGTGAATGAGACCTACACTCTGGGTCTCCTGAGGTGGCTGCTCCCCCTTTTGGTACCCACAGCACAGCTGGGAAGGGGGCTGAGGGACAGAGTTAGAAAGTTAGGTGTCAACCCTGCCCCTTTCAGTTTCAAAGTTTATTGCTTGCAAGCCAAAAAATTAGGTTCAGTGACTACAGTGGTAATAACATAAAGGGTGATTCATAACTGTGTACTTATCACAGAATCAGAGAATATACTGAGTTGGAAGGGACCTACAAGGGTTATCGAGTCCAAGCCTTAGTCCTGCACAGAACCATTCCCAAGAGTCACACTAAGTGCCTGAGCACATTGTTCAAATGCTTCTTGAACTCTGTCAGGCTTGGTGCCATGACCACTTCCCTGGGGAGCCTGTTCCAGTGCCCAGCCACCCTCTGGGTGAAGGATCTTTTTCTCATATCCAGCCTAAACCTCCACTGACACAACTTCAGGCCATTCCCTTGGGTCCAGCATCTGGTCACCACAGAGAAGAGATCAGTGCCTGCCCCTCCTGTTCCCCTCACAAGGAAATTGTAACTGCAATGAGGTCTCCCCTCAGTCTCCTCTTCCCCAGCCTGAATAGACCAAGTGCCCTCAGCCACTCCTCATATGGCTTTCCTTCAAGGCCCTTCACCATCTTTGTTGCCCTCCTTTGGACACTCTCCAATGGCTTAATGTCTTTCTTATATTGCAGTGCCCAAACTGCACACAATATCCAAGGTGAGGCTGCCCCAGTGAAGAGCAGAGAGGGGCAATCCCCTCTTTTGCCTGGCTGGGGATGCTGTGCCTGATGCCCCCAGGACAGGATTGGCTCTCCTGGGCACTGCTGACTCAGATTCAATTTGCAATCGAACAGGACCCCCAGGGCCCTTTTCATGGCACTGCTTTCCAGCATCTCATTCCCCAGTCTTTACATATATCTGGAGTTGCCCCATCCCAAGGACATTTCCCCTTGTTGAACTTCATATTGTTGGTGATTGCCCACCCCTCTAATTTTTCTAGGTCTCCCTGCAGGACCTCCCTGCCTTTGATGGAGTCAACAGCTCCTCCCAGTTTTTTGTCATCTTTAAACTTGCTTAGTAACCCTGCCAGTCCTGAGTCCAAATGGTTTATGAAGATGTTGAAGAGCATGGGGCATGGTACAGAGACCTGTGGAACGCCACTAGTGACAGGTCACCAATGTGATGTTACCCTGTTATACCCACATGGGCATTGCTTTAGTAGTATAAAAGGCCTTTAGACCATCCCTGGATGGTGGTGGCTGTTTAGACTGAAAGTCTGTCTTGCAGACATGCTGTTCCTGTGACATCCAGCCTCAGATACCAGCTGAAAGCAGAAGTTATTGGTGAACAAAGTACAACAGGGGTCTGTTGGTGATGAAAGGAGAAGCAGATCTGCCCTCTTGTGTACAAGGCAACTACTGCATCTTTTTCTAAATTAATCTAAAATTAATTTATTCCGTGTAATAATAAATAAGGAAAATATATGAATACTTTCAGTGTCATAAACTAACTGTAAAAAAAATAACAAGAAAATAAAGGATAACAGATGAGGTGGTTTCTTCTCAGGAACTGGTTTTAGACCCAAAAATAACCAGTGTGTGTAGCTTGGTCAAGAAAAGCTACTCTGAATACTTGGGCTATCAAAATAGAGACTATGAAAATAGAAGTAGTACAAAAACTTTCAGGAGGATAAATCTAATTGCTAGGGAAACTTAACCATCTGCAGAATTACTACCCATTAAAAGTAAGCTGCCTGTTTCGTTTCAATTAGGATGCAAAATAGCATCATTGTTTTCATTGCGCTCATCACAGCAGGAAGGACCAAGAGAAAAGATTTTGGCTGAAGCAAGCATATTTTTGCCAGCCTTAATTAAACTAGAGAGGGTCAGAGGGCAGTTGACTTCACAGGATTGGTAAGGTCACACTGCGCTTCCATGTCCTCCTCCTTCCAGCTGTTTCCTTTGAAGCTTCACAGTTAGTGTCTTTAGTCCCTAATCTTCCAAAATCTTGTTCATTAGAAACCACACTTTTAAGAAATTGTAACCAGGGCAGCTTCTCTGGACACACAGATCAAAAGACCAGATCCTCTGCAAATAAAAATGCAGCACAGGGTGTTTCCCTGTGCTCAAGCTTGCCCTGCTGTAGCACTAGCAGACCAATCGGCCAGTTTATAATTTTCAACTGCTCATTTTCTGTTTGAAAACAATTTAATAATTGTCAGGGGTGAAGAGAACCCTAAAGTAGGGCTTGTTCTGGATTGGACTTCTAGGAATAAGGTGTTTCTTTTTTTCCTTTCCCCTCTTCCCTTCCATCCTTTTCCTTTTCCTTTTCCTTTTCCTTTTCCTTTTCCTTTTCCTTTTCCTTTTCCTTTTCCTTTTCCTTTTCCTTTTCCTTCCCTTCCCTTCCCTTCCCTTCCCTTCCCTTCCCTTCCCTTCCCTTCCCTTCTTCCCTCTCCCTCCCATATTCTTCTTTTCTCTTTTCTTTTCTTTTCACAACCGTGGGGGTTGGGGGAAAACAAAACAAAACAAACAAGCAAAAAAACCACCAAAAAAACAAAATGCAAAAGCCAGGGCAATACTACAGAAGAGCCTGTCAGTAGACCATGGATGCAGCTTTAGAACCTGGGCTACAACAAAAGGTGTATTTGTAATTTATGACCACTACTTCAACAATGCAGTCAGTTTGATAGCATCAGTTTGTCTCTTCTTTACAATGAAAAAGCAGTTATACTCTGGGCCTGAGGATGTAGTAATATGTAACAAAATAAATTAAAAAAACCTCTTCTATCTCCCACAGAAGTGGTAGGTGTTGTTTAGGTGCATTTCCCTTCAATTTTTGCTCTTCTGATTCTCTCCAGAGTGTTTTTGTAAGTGTCTCAATGATATGAGCAATAAAGCCATCTCATGAGGATTAGACTGGTTTTGTCTGAAACAAAATTACACTTGTAACAATGTGACTTGATAAATCTTATTTAATATAACTTCTTTATTAAACAACCCCAATTCCCCTCTTTACTCCAGGACAAACAAGAATAAAAAAGTGGAAAAAATGTTTTCTGAAATTGAAATATAGCTGATTATTATTCTTATTATTATGGTTTGTTCTTCTCATTCTTTATTGTTTACTCACTTCAGATTGACTGTTAAAGACATGAGGATTCTGTAGCCTTTTATGCTTGTTTGTATTACGAAGTTGTGTAGTTTGTCTAATGTCTGGGATTGCAGTTTGAAATGGTTCTGAGGACAAAACTATCCAAATGCATAATGAAGCTGGTTCTGTCCCTAATGTCTGTAATCAGTCTAAGGGCAAATTATCAGGATACAAGAGTGGGAAAAAGGCAGGTCAGGTGTTTCCTGTTAATAATCCCTCATTTAAAAAAAAAAAAAAAAAAGCCAAAATAAATATCCCTTACTAGTACTCTTTACCAGCTTTGCTTTTTTGGTATTGGATCCATTCTTTCATATATATATGTATAAATTCAGATGCACACATGTATACAAACCTCCCAAGTATCTTCCATCCTCGTATTTCTCTCTTTCCTAGAAGGCTGAAACTCACTGACAGGTAAAGGAAAACCAGCTCTAGTTTCTTCTTAGGACACTTGATGCCAGCGGGTGTGCACAAAGCAGCCCTCAGAGAGGGGACCCCCTGAATCAAGGAAAACTGGAAGCATGCTGAGGTGCCTTCTCAGCCTTCCATCATTGGCCATCCAGACACAAACAGAAGCCAAGAGGTCTTTGGGCCATCACAGACTGACCTCGTTGCTTGCTATTTTTGCAGAAATGTCTTGCTCACTTACATTAATTAAACTGTGACTGATTTTGGTGCAAATTTTAATGTCTATATTTTAAAAATGGGAGGAATCTGCAATAGAGTCAGCATTTGGCAATAGTTGAATGACTAATAGCCAGTAGAGGTTAATGTCCCTTAACTTTCTCACAGACCATCAACCCCTAGAGCTGATCATTAATTGCCTGCAATAGCCTGTGCCATGGTCATTACTGCTTAGTTATTCACATGAAATGAGTAATATCAATTTTAGGAATTCAGTATTCATAAAGGTACAGCTCTGTCTTTTTATTCCCCAGTCACATTCTACATCCACTCTCACATTATTTTTCTCCCCATTTTAATAAACAATGCTCCATGATTATTAAGTTTTCACAAAGGTGAAGACATTTCCTACATATTAGATAGCATAGAAAAGACAAAGCAGAAAGAACCGTGCCCTGACAGTACCACCTACGGAAACTTTCTGCTGTGCCTTTTGCAACCGGACTTGCCCATCTCGCATTGGCCTTACCAGCCATCAGCGCGCTTGCAGCAAGCGTGGGTAAAATCCTCCCAAATCTTCGTTCGCGAAGTCTAGCCATGATGATGATGATGAGATAGCATACAGAAGAGATAACCAGTTTATATTCTGTTATTGTTACATTGCTGAACAAATAACCACAGAAATCTATCGTGGTAAGTAACAAATGAATTAACTCGAAATTATAGGAAGACCTGCACCCAAAGTGCAGAGCAGATGCAGCATAAGACCTGGTCCTACTTTCTGTCCTCCAGTCACAGGACAGAGGGCACTCTGAGCAAACTTTGAGCTCAGACTCCTGGCCTTTCTTTCCTAGGCACCACATGGCATGGGGAAGCTTCCTTTCATCGATGCACCAGAACCAGTCCACAAATGATATTTCACAGGCAAAGATTTACAGAGTTTTGGACCCAACGTTTTGACACGTTTAATCAGAGGACACTTCCCAGCCATTCTTTTTCCTCCGCCAATGTATGCCCAGAGTCCTGAAGCTTGTTCTTACTGTTTGTAGTTCAGGTTGACAAAATTCTTTGCAATCTGTTGCCTGTTATAAAGTACTGCTGTTATCATGTTAACATGCACTTGAAAGCAAAAGCCTAAGACAGCTCTGAGTGCCTCACATTTGGCAGTTCTTTTGGCCAAGGCAGGCTGGCAGACCAACACCTGGGCTTAGGAATGCATGTGGGGAAGAAGGAGAAGAAGAATGGGTATTGTCACTTCATCTACTTTCACTGTGAACAGCATTCCGATAATGTGCCCATTTGTGTTTGTGTCTGTATGCATACAAGTCATGGGTTGAGAAATGGTGTGTCCCAGGCAGAGTTTGTCTTCAAAGGATGCTGCTCTCGGGTCTCTGGGGGACCTCCTGTGCATGAAAACACTTTCTTAGTCCATTTGGAGAAGTGCAAGCAGGATTTCATGTTACACAGGTCTGCTTCTGAATACAGCACTTTGAGCAGGTTCCACTGGACAGAGAGGGATGGTAGGCTCTCATTTTTTTTACACAGCTAAATGCTGTGTGAACTCATCAAGGAAAAAGCAAAGACAAGAAAAATCATTTACTAGGGAATGGATGCAATATGAGTATGTTTGCAGAGCTAAATTAAGCAGGGCTGAGCCATGAGTTTGAGCACTGCTCCTCCATATATCAGTGCAGCATATCAGTAGTGTTTTCCCTAAATGGGATTGGTCAGTCAACCAGCAGTCCTCTATGTAGTGCCTCAGTGGAACTCAGAGGTGAAGGGACCACCCCAGCGTGCCAGGACATGGCCACACTCAGGATTTTTGAAAGGGAGCAGGAGAGTCTATGGATTTTAGCTGCCTGGGTATGAATCATGCCCTGCCCTTTAATTTCTAAGGTGTGGTTGTTCCCTCTTCCAGTTTGAATGAAGTACAGATAAAATTTATGAGCCTAAAAATTGTGAGATGGTAAATTGCAAAAATTGTAAATCTTGAAATTCCTCCTTGTTATTTTTTTTTGGTCTGTTATTATTTCCATTGTAGGTTATAAATTCTTGACAGGTCTCCTGCACTTATACATACATATATTATATATATATATATATAGGTCCATCATGGACATCTGGAAGAGTTAGAGTATTAGTATTAGTGTATTAGATAGCATAGCTATCATATTACTGCACTACTTGTCAGGTCCATGACAGATGTGAGATGTGAGCTTTTTGACAGGAGAGGATGAGAATGTAAAAACCTTTCTCTGGAGATTATTTCATGCATGGAGAGCTGCAAAAGGGAGGGCAGCAGAACGAGAGTGAGAAATGGAGAGTGCAAGGATGCCAAGGGTTTTATCAGAATAAAGAGATGGGAAGGGAAGATCAAAAGATCAAGGACATGGCTACCTGGGGTCTTGATAGTTAAAGGAGAATATCTGTATATTTTTAAGCTGTGAAATGAGAGAAGACAGGGTCAGAAGACGAGGGGGCATCAGTGGTGCATACAGTGTGACCGAGGCTAACCCATTCCTAGAAGGGGGAAAGCAGCTAAGAAATCATTTTTGTTCAAATATTTAAGTTTCTCCTGCTGCTGCTGCTGAGAAATTCCATGAACTGTGGGATTCTTATGATTTGCTTCTTGAAGCTTCAATTACATTTGGAGTAATTCTCCACCTGTGCTCACACAAGGTCTCACACAACTCGTCTCTGGGCTGCTTCAAAGACAGAAGTAAAGCCATGACTTTGGAGATGAGAAGGCAGCACTACAGATGGTTCCTGTCTGAAGGTTGCCCAAATCTAACATCATCTAACGTGCCACGTCACAGATGGGACAGAGTTTTGACATGTCAGGCAGGCCTGAATCACCCATGCTCAAATAGATCTTGATCACTGGCATGCTGCCCTGCAACAGCCCAGCATCCCAATATTTCCTGTGCACTGGGACCTTTCCTTTCAGACATCACTCCTAATCCCTTGTTCCTTGCATCAAGTAAAAAGAAATTTGACAGAATAAAGAAAGCAGAAAAAAACTTTTAGGTTTCTACCTTCTCCACTGAATTAATAATCTCTGGCAGATTTGTGGCTTCCTATGACCCTGGAGTTTTACTGTCTGCTCGCACATCAGGCACTGATTTTCCTCTCTCTTTCCCCTACAGCAAGCATTACAGTGATAGTCTCAACACTGACAGGGACAGGGCTTATTTCCAGTAAAAGGGCACCATACTTTGCCATGTGGGCTAAGTGAGGTTAGGGAAGTAGTTGCATGGGAATAATAAAGGCACAGAGGGCAGCAGACTTTCAATATGTTTATGCAGTTAAATGTAACAAGTTCAGACACTGTCATTTATTTTTTCCATTGTTCACAAAAAAATCTCTATGCTGTTTTCTCTCTGTGAGTGCTTTACTATTTTTCTTAACCTCTGCATTGCAGTGCAGCTAGGCTGTGCACATGAAGATATACTCCTTGCCCTGGGGAAGATCCAAGATAAGCAGAGACGTGACATACAAATGGCAAGGGGGAGAGTGATCTAATCGACTGCCCACAAGCTTTGTACATTGAGATAGGAAAAGCATACACAGAAGAGGAAAGCCAGTTTCTGCTGGGAGAGGCACACCTCTCTTCCCTTCTTTTCTTTGCCCTTATCTTTTTGCTCTTGCCTCCCTCTTGCCCTTTTTCATATTTCCCATGCTGAGATTGTGTTAGACTTGTGAGGGCTGTAGTGTGGCCTGTGTACAGGTACCAGCCAGTTAGTTTGTTTTTTAATTTAGCTTGCTGCCTGTCTCTGCCTCTCCTCATGGCCTTCAGCCTGGTACAGGGATGTCAGCTGTTCCTTTCCAAAATTGGCTCCCTTCCTCGTTGCCTGGTGAATGCCTAACACCTGCTGATGGTCTTTGGATTTGAGCATTTTCCTATGTCTCCCATATTGCCCACAAAGATGGAAAACAGGCTTTTTTCCTCTCCTATCTTCCTCACACCTGTAACTTTTTTCTAGTGTCAAATCTGAACTCAGCAAAACCAAAGGATTTCCTGAACTTTTATTTCTCTATGCTGTTCATCTGTAGTTTTGGAAACTCTCCTCGTACGAAACCACATGGCAATGGTTGTGCAGGTGACATCATATACATAGCTCCTGTTAAACATATACATATATAGCTCCCATTGGTGTTAAAATACATTCAGGCTACCTTTCCATGTACTCGTGAAGCTTAGGTGACAAATGTTCCTCCTTCACATTGTGGGATGCTGTGTAGCATGGCCAGGAGGAAGGAGGAACTGCCTTTCATCTCATTGTAGAGCCATGGTCAATACTTTAAACAAAGCTTGTGAATCCCTGGGACAAAACTCTGGTGGGGTAGTGGTGCTGTAAAAAAGTCTCAGGGGTCTGACATAAACACAGTACACTTCCTCTACCATGAATATCTTGGCTTTTTAAGCACTACCCAGGGGAACAATGGGCATTTGGCTTGGCTTCTCTGCTCTTCTCAGCTTTTTTCATCCTCCTTTCTCACAGACAGTTCTGAAAAGAGCTGTCAGACTGCACCTGCCTGTTTCACACCCCTCTGAGTGAGCAAGGACAAGGGCAACAGAGCCAAGCATTCATCCCTGGCTATCACCCAGACAGCCTGTGTGCACTTGGGCAAATTCACAAATTCTCCAGCACCACTCCTCCCCACCCCACATCTAAGAGATCTCATTTCTGAGCAATCAGGGATGTCTCCTCCTCTGCAACCACTGTAGAATCACCAGTCTGGCTCTGTGCTGCACAACTTCATGCATGTAACTAAAGAGTCTGGTAATCAGCTCATCCCCATCATCGTTGTGGTCACTGAAAGGTCAGAGACAGCCACTTCCAGGTGAGATATGAGGTGGGATGTACTGGTCTGGCATGAGTCCAAGCTGCTACTTCCCTTCTCTGAGTACACAGCACCTACTGCAAAGGTGCTGAAACTGGGGTATGTGTGTTTCAACACGTCACCAGAGTGACTACTGAATTGGACCATCTTCAATGAAATGCCTGAAATGTGGTGGAGACTTTAAATCCATCTATTGAGAGGACCTTGCTATTATGAAACTCTTCCCAAATGTAATATAGGTGCTTAGCCTTGTAATAAATTGTGTATTGCCTGACTTTTCAAAGAAAGCATGCTGCTTCCTATGGGTGCCACAGGAAGAGACACAATGACACCACATTGCACTAAAAGTGATGTTGCCTTTTTCAGAGCACAGATAATGTGAGATAAAGATTTACTAAAATAACTTTTCAAAAGGCTGTGTCAAAAACATCTAGCCTCATTAATACTGAGAGATAGCTCTTCAAATAGACATCTTTGCTCACCCAGCTCAGAAAACCACAAAGCACTAAGCAGGAAAGTTCCCAGTGAAGCCAATGGGCTTAAAATTAAGGACAGACTATGGGGATCTACACATACACAGGGCTAAAAGTAGGCTGACTTGCTTTGGCAAGGTGAAGCCCTGCTGTCAGACTCACTGCGGTGACCCAATTTCTTTGCAGGTCTCTGCAAAGGAAATGCACACTCCTGCAGTTCCTCCCCTTCCTTCAGTGCCATTAGTTTTTATTCTTCCACATTGAACTTTTCAGGGAAAGGATTTTGCTGCACTGCCGAGTGTCTGACAAATGGCACCTCATTTTTTCTGTACAGTTTAGGAAAGGGTTATTTGATTGAAAAAAAAAAAAAAAAAGAGGAAAATAAAAAACCAACCAACAAAAACCAAACAAATACCAAATACCACAAATACCTGCCATGAGATTTTCCATGCAATCTGAAGACTGGAAGGGAGATGAAGCCTTTCTGTGTTCCCTTCCCTCTCAGCGAGAGACTTTGTTGCTGTAAAAGTTTAGGATAACTGTTCCATGGAGAGGAGGCAGCTTGAGCAGGGGTAAATCTGTCTCTTTTTGTTCTCTCAAGTAAAGCTTGATGTTTAATGTACTGAACAACAGATACACAATGTCCCACCTCCACAGACTGGGCAGGAGATGGGGGCAACAGCTGGGGCTGGTACAGAGAAAGGAAATGGTTTGGTAGTTGCGTTGAGCTGCCAGTTGTTAGAAAACAAAATTAGGATGCAGGTATCTTGGCCTGTACCTAGCACTGCCTTTCTTATGGAAATGCCTATATGTTACTTGCTTCTCATTTTCCACAACTTCCTACTCAGTAATATGCAGTTACTCCCTTTCTTTCCCTGAGTATATAGTTAGCTAATGCACAGCTTATATGTACACATTTCGTTGCAGCTCTGCAGGTTAGTTAACCAAAATCTGATCATGATTTCTCTGGTGCAAAGTGCTTGGGAAATGAGAAATAAATTTCATTTTGAAAACAAAGTTTTTAGTGCTAAGAAAAAGTTTGATTTTTTTTTTTAATATTATTTTAGTTTGGGACATGCCATAAAATAACACATAATGGAAGCAGGACACTCCTGAAGAGCAAGCACTGGAGAAGAGGGTAATTACCACTCGGTGTGTCCCCCAGCATATCTCTGTCAATGGCACTGTCTGCGTGAGAACGTTCATTCAATCGATTCAATATCACGTAAGGATGTACTTAAGAAAAATTCAGTGCGTGGTAAAAACTCAACCCCAGCTAAGCCACAGCCTGTTTCTTGAGACAAGGCTGCATGCTTTTTTTCCACGGTCATTTTGGGTGCAAATAAAGGGTTGTAGAGCCTCCCTTCTACCACCAGAGGTCATAAGCAAAACATCGCAATCCCTCAGTCACTCCTGGAGGGAAGAAAGTGGAAGAGTCAGCAGAAATATTGCTACATTCGTGATAAGCAAAAGGCTGGCGATAACCATAAGGATCCCCATCAACTGGGAGGGAAGGTGCTGGGGTTATCAATGCAGCCATCAGTCTGCCCGTGCAGGCGCTGGGAGACAGGCAGTGGGAAGTGGCATTGCTTCTACATTGCTGGTTTAACACAGACTTGTTGGCATATTTTGCCCTTTTGTATTTGCTTATTCATAAACACTAATGCAGGAACCTTTCTGTGTTTTGCAGGAGATGCACAGAATCTAAAAGCCCTGTTGAAACTTGTGTTAATATTCAAAAAAGCACTTGCAGCTTTCTTCAAAATGGTCTTTTATTATTTGCAGACACATTTCAGGAATAGTGGGAAAGCATCTGAGCATAATTAACAGCTGAAGAGGGAATTTTCCTGGCCATAAAGCCTGGATCAGCTCATGGACAAGAAACATGAGCACATGATTTCTTTGACCAACCATAAGACATGAAAATTGGAAAGGCAGCAGAAAGCTTAGGAGGAAAAAATAATCTCAAGTATATCCACACTGTAAAACTTTAAACAGTTATTAAAGTCATGGATAGTAAACTGTGTGAACATCATTTGCAAAAGGAAATGTGCTTTCAGACAAATTATTTATAACAAGTAACTTCATCTGAATCATAGATAAAACAAAATAAATAAAAGTTTAACCATGTTAGAATAACTTTTAAAATTTAGTGTGAGTGTAATTTTGCAGCATGTAATCACCTGCAAGTAGGGGCTCTGGCCAGTTGTGGGCAGTTAAGATAAAGGGGAATTGTGGCTTACATGGATAGATCAGAAGGAAAAAAAACAAACAGGGAAGAAACATTTTTTGCATGTAAGCAAAAGTAATCAATAACATTGCAGAAGAAACAGAAGATGGGTGGGGGATAGCTGCTTGGGATGATCAGGCTTTTTATAACTACCCCATAATAATAAACATAGGGGATAAGTAACTGAATGTATAATTAGATAAACTTTGTAATGATTCTTGAAGAATGTATATGATAGATAATATTTGAAACCCATCACTTTCAAATGTATAAAAGCTGTTGTTTTACTCTTATTTGACAGACACATACTTAGAGGGTGAGATCCTCAGCTGGAATAAAAGTGTGCTTTATAGTCTAAGGATTCCATTGAATCACATCTCCTCCACCTGGCTGTTTGAGCACAGCTGTGGGCAATGTTTGTTGGAAAGGAACAAGAGTGGCAAATCCAAACTGACTTTTTTTTAAATTCAGAAAATGTCAAGACAAGCAACTGTGCCCTGCTACAGAGCAGCATCATGTCCTGGCCACAGCTCTGTGCTCCCAGTTACTGGTGGCCAGGATTAGTTGTCTTCTCACGAAGAAAGAGAAATGGCTTGAGGCAGAAAGAATGATACTGATGAGTTAGAATTTCTCAATTCCCTCCGCAGTTTTACAACTCCATGGCACACATACTTTCACTCTAAATAAAAAGGAGTAATTATAAACATGTTTTAAAAATCCTACTCAGTTGCTCTGAGAAAGTCTCACAGTCTGATTTTACCGAGAGATGAGGCTCTTGAAAAAGATGAGATTTATTTCTCAGAATTAGTAAAACACATTTCTGAGCAATGACTAAAAATAAGCTTCATCTTGCAGTGAGTTATTGCTTACTACTCTGAAAGAGAAGTTTATTACAGAAATCTTGACAGTTCATTAACTGCCTTACTAAAGAACGTGTGTGCTATAATAAAGCTGCCATCACTCCACCTTCACAGCAACGGGAAAAAATGAACAGACCATTTACATATTGTGTTCAGTCTACAGCTACAGAAACACAAGCCACCAAATCTCAAGTCACTGCCACACTGGGGTTGCAGTGGGCCCTGGGAAAAGCCTGACTCCTGAAGAGGAAGGACACCCAACCAGGGCTCCTCCTTGCCTGCTCCTTGGCCACCTCTTCAAGATCTTCTCAGCCACCTCCATCAATGAGGGTTTCTTTCTGCTTCTCCGTAGATGGGGGATGTTGAGATGAGTAATGGTTTCTGAGACACTTTTGCCATTTCTAGCGTCTCCCCACAGAAAAGGCATGCTTCCATCTTCTGTCACTCTGCAGCTGTATTAGCATTCCCTTTTCATTGAATCTGTTCACAAAATTCTCCTATAAAAGGCTCCAGGATTTAAATATCTCTCACTGATGCAAATCAGTGCAATTATAGTGTGTAATGTCCTTTGTAGACAGAGGAAACTTGATCTCCATCACTCTTGTTATAACCTGACTAGCTGGGGGACCTGTATGGGTTCCCGTCCTTCCCTCCCCGCTATGCCTCAGTCTTCCCAACAGCAGACACAGCCAAATCCTTGAATATATGTAGAAACAATATTTTTTAACTCTCCTGTCATACTTATTTTTCTCCTCTACTCTCTCTGCAACCTGGTCGCATCTTTCTTTAGTGTGGTTATGGGCCCTAGAGTAACACTCTAGCAGGGACCTTATCATTATGGACCAGAGTGTGTTAAATACTTCTGATGTCTTGCACATGACATTCCTACCAGTGAATCCAAGAATGGGAGTTGTCTTTTCTGCAGCACCATCACACACACATTTTTAGCTTGTGAATCACAGCAATTGCTGAATTATTTTCAGCTTTACTGGGGACTTACTGTTAGTTCTCCATTGTGCATTTCTGTATTCATATCTTATGACTAAAGGAGGCTTTTTGAATTTTTTTTTACTGAACACCCTGCAGACCTTGGATCACTTCTATGCTGGTCAAAATAATTTAAAATTTTATCTCTCTCCTCCAATGTACTTGCATCCCTTCCCAGTTTGCTGTCATCTGTGAATAGCAGACCAAAACGTTTTCCGTTCCCATCCTACAAGTTGCTTAACATGACTCAGCCTATGGTAAATCTCTACTGAACGTTATTTGAAACACATCCATGTTTGACAGAAAAAAAGCCAGCTCAGTTCATGTTTTTCCCTCAGTGTATCTGTCCATCTATCAGCTAGGCGTCTAAGCTGCTGTTACAGTAGGCGGAGGCTGGAGAGCCATTCTGCTTAACCTTGGATGGGCAATGAGTGGCAGGGTGAATTTGCTCTCTGGAGAGTAGAATGGTGCCTTCAGGGCGGCCATACAGGCCTGGCAGATCTGACACAGAACCTGTGGGATGTCCACTCCCCTTTGGAGTCGTAGCTGAAGGTCAACCAGAAGGTGTCTCAGATGATACTTGACGTCTTCATGTGGGCAACTGCACTGAGTCCTAGATCTCCATCCCACAAAGAAGCTTAGATGCATAGGTTACATATAGACAGCTATACAGTAAACAAGACACATTCCTATGCACAAATCTGAGGCTGAATCTTGTCCTACCTATCTTCATTTTTGCTTAGGGGAATGCCATCTAGAGTAGTGTGAAAAGCCATATGAAAGTCAAAGTAAATCATGCTTGTTGTTATCCCCTAGGCTACTTATTTAGTCAAAGACTGAAATTAGATTGGTTTGACATGATTCTTCTTGATAACTCCACAATTGCTGGCTTTCAATCACTGTATTATCTTCTGGGTGCTTCAAGGGTGTTTGCTTAATAAGTTTGCTCAATAACTTGTTCTAAGCACCGAAGTTACATTCCCTAAGTTCTAGTTCCTCCACCTTCGAAAAATGTGTGCCATATTTGTTATTTTACACTTCTCTAAAGCATCCCATAAGCTCTTGAAGACAATTGTTAGAGAAACAGAAATTGCTACAGCAAGCTTTACAAGTTTTCCAGTGTTGTTTCATTGGGTGTTATCAATTTGAATGATTCTACTTAACTAAATGTTATTTAGACTCTTCTCTGGAAGTGCAGCCTGCATTTCTAAATATCTAGTCTTAATTAACCTCATTTTGTGGTGAACAAGGCTGTTGAATGCTTTGATCCTCATTGCCCTTTGCCTTTGTGAGCTGCTGGCCCTCTGCTTTCATTTGTCCTCCACTTGTTTTCCCTATATTCCACAAGGTCCTCCCTGCTTCCTGTTGTTTGTAACACATTTCACAGCTTAGCCATTTTGAATTTAATATTGCATATTGTGGACATGAGGACTAGTGGAAAAAGATTGTTTTCTCTTCCTGCAGACCAGATGCCTGGATTCAGCTACTATTAATATTATCTGACAACAGTATTGAAAACCAATGATGTCAGGTTTTGGCTTTAGTGTACCAGTGCTATATTGCTGCTTGATTACTTCAGCCTTATGCATGAAATGGCGTATGATTGCTTTTTTGCAGGCTGTTTTGAACTAGTCTTTATGTAACAACAGATGATATGAGGCAAAATTGAAGGATACAAGCAATATCCCATGTATAATCATCTTTAGTCTTGCATCTTTGCTTCCGACATCCTCTTTCAGGTCACTGAGATAATTTTGCTGCCATGTTTTCATGTTTTCTTTTGTACTCATCTCAAATAGGAACCTAGACATTAAGGACAGCTATTAAACAAGGTCATATTAGAAAAATTATTTGGTTTTGTTGTGGGGTGGTTTCTCGTTGAATTTTTTTTCCCCTAAATTTTGGTCAGTTCCAAATATTTATTGAAATTATAGAAATTCTGGACTCATTGAAAGTGTCTAGCAGCAAAAAGCAGATACATTTGCTAATGGCAAGTGGCTCATCATTCAGCATGGTTGTGATTAAAGCTTAAAATGGTCTTGGATGCAATCTTTAGAACTCCAAATTATGGCTCACATGACAGATTGATGCAGAAAATGTTTACACTTCATTATGCTGTAAGATGATGGATAAGTTCATAACTGCATTTGATCAGTGAAGTGTAGGAACAGGTCAGATGAAGTAGCAGATGGAGCAGGTTGAGAAATGAGGATAGAAAGTTAATTGTGGCCAAGATTAACTTCCTTTATTTGACTGTGTGGGAGAAGAGGTTGAAATTGTTTCGAAGGTGTTTCTAATTTCAAACAACAATAAAAGTATTTAGCTCTCCACATTACTTTAGGCACTAAATCTAATCTATAGATTTCAGAGTACTTCACAAACACAGCTGTTAAGCTTCTAGCTTGTCTTTGGAAGGAGAGGCTCTGACAATTTAGTGAACTGTCACTTCACTCCAACTTTTCCACAGCAGGTTCCATGCAGAGTCCTGCTGACTCTGGTTAGCGCATCCTCGGACCTCAGAGCAGGCACAGAAAGCCAGCTCCACTCTTAATATCCTCAGAGAAATTGTAAATGTTTTTCCTGGAGAATCTTTTTGAGTTACAAGTGAATGGGTAGGATTGCAACCTGTGTGTGGTGATACAACCTCCAACAAGGTGCCACTGGTTTGTCAACATCTTAAGAGTCAAACACATGCACCTGGCATGCAGTCGTCTTTGCGTACCTGCTGCATGCAGCACATACAACCATTGACACAAAAGCATGGCAGAAAATTACTAATATTTCCCATTAGCTAGGTGGAAACTGGATAATTTCTGTGCTTTTTTGCCACCTTCTTGCTCTTATACACTGTAAAGATTCCCATGAGTCACTGAAGGTCTTCATGCTCTGTTCCATAACTGCACATGCAATGTCCAGTCATCCCAAGCACAGTCTCCAGTCGTCTGTAGCTTGTAATGTCCTATGCCTTTTAGAAATCACTGATAGATTTCTTACTCATTGAAATGAAAGGCCAAAGTCTGATTGACTTCAGTTAGGCCAATGCTTTTTCCCTGTGACTCTGCCATAGTTAAGCAGAAGCCATTTGACTTAAGATAGAGGATGTGTCATCATTTTGAATAAGCTGCAAAAAGAAAGAAATTTAACAGGATTTCAATCATTTTAGTTCTTCAGCAAATCTGGAGTTGTACAGAGACCTCTCAGTTTTCTCAGTATGTGCCCTGTCAGTTTTGTTTCCTCTTGAGAGAGACCAATTACATACATGTCATAGTCATATTATAAAAAAGCCATTTCACAAAACAATCGATTTCAAAATGTGACTGAAACATATTAAAAGTACTATTTGCTGTATTTACAAATCCTGACAGCTAACAAGGGCACTCACAAAGCAGATGGGCATCTCTTCAACTAGTATTTACCAATTTGGGGTACTTCACTGAATAAGAGATTTTTTTAAAGGGCTTTTTCACACAGAGGTAGCTGTGTGATCGTGTTAAGTAGGAAGATGTTTTTTCTTGAATAACACAATCAGATGTAGTCCTAATCATGACAATTAAATTAGTACATCTCCTGGCATTTAGCAGCAGTGCACAGTGGCAAATAATAGTCATTACATCAAAGTAACTGCAATTGGTGTGGGGCACGCATCCTGCAGATGTTGTATAGGCAAAATGGCAACGAAGAAAATAGAAATTTTGGCAGAGCTGTGCCTCTTGTCATCACATGGCTTTGAAATCTGAAAATCTAAGGCTTGAGTCCAATTGTTCTCACTCATGCTCTCAGTGGGAAAATAAATGAACATGTTAATAATGATATCTTCTCATATAATTCTGGCTTCTTTGTACACTTCAGTTTCTGTCCATTTAAACAAAATAAAGTGCAAAAATATTCAGAGTACTACTTTATCTAAGCCCAACTCCTTAAAAATTATTGAAATAAGTTATTATTGTTCTTGTCACAGCATCATATAACAATGTTGACAACATTGTTATTATATGATGCAATTACATCACAGAACAACATAGTAACCTATATCATGTAATATATATTATGTAACTGTATTTCCTACTTCTTCTATGACACTTTTCACTCAGAGATATCAACACACAAAGAAGAGCAGTATTAACATTGCTATTATAATTACTATTATCACTAGCCAACAAAAAATGTGCACATCTGCACAGTGCAGATGAACCCAATCAATGTATGTGTACAGAACAGAAATGTCTGTAAATATTAATCTGAAATATTATTTCAATAGCCCATCAGATTTCGCATCAGCACAACTGAAGCTCTTTTTAGAAGGGTTGAGAGGAAATTATTTTCTACCAGTTTATTCACTCAATATAGATGACTGGAGAAAAGGACAATGACCATGAAACTAGCATTAATCTTCACATATAATTGATCATTTAATTGTAGTAGTCTTTCATGAAGCTAAATAATCACTAGTTGATATAGAATTGTGTTCAAGATTTACAGAGTAAACACCCATCACATTTTAGACATCACACAATAGCCCAAGCTATAATTATCAGTTCATCATTACTATTGTTAAACATATCACGTAGACACTGGAAATCAATCCCAAAATACCAAACCCTCAAGCAGCATCCTAATTGAAATAAAACAACCTTCATATTCAGGTTATTGACTCATTTAAAATTAGTCTATGTAGCCAGAACTCTGGTTCTGCATTTAAAATAGGAGCATGATCCAGTGTTTTGGGGTAAGTTCTCATGTTGTTATGAAAAAAACCCTGTCAAGATAATAAAATATGGGAAGTAACAGAGAGGTGAACTCCAGCAGTACTGCTAGACTATGTTATTAATTTTGGATTAGGTGTGAGTGATGGGTTTAACATTTACACTAGAGATCAGGGTGGAAGAGTTTCTTCCAATTCTTCTTTATCAAAAAATGTCCCCCTTTATGACCTCTCTGAAGAGCAATATGTGAACAATTTATAGCTAAACTATATGATGCTGTTGAAGCTCAGGAAAATAACAAAGGTTGTTGGCAATGATAAGTTGCAGCAAACTGTACAGAAATCTTGTCTGTTGGGAGTTTGCCACCATTTTTCAAAGAATAGTCAAAAAATCTTTATCAAAATTGGGAGTATATTTGAGAGCAGAGCAAGTGATTACCTTGTTTAGCCAAAATCTTGCCCATCGTGCAGTTGGTAACCATCTGCCTTTGTACTATTTGTTTGTAGCTCTGGCTGTGCCTGACCTACACGTGACACTTCTGAGCAGATGTGTATCAGGATACAACAGATGAGAGTATGCCACTCCCTGCCAAAAGGACTCCACACATATTGGGAAGGATGAATACCAATAAATCAGTATCAAATGGGATGCATTGTAGGTTTTTTTCAGGGTAGAGAAACAGTTGAATTATTTTATCTATTAAATGAATGGATAAAGGATTTAATAGTAATATATCTTCCTAACGTATTTGTCTTAAGCACTAAGATAACATTCGTGTCCATCTAGGACCTTTAATTTTCAGGGCATTATAGAATGAAAGAAGGTTTGATGCCTGGAAATCAAGATCCACCAAAACGACATTAATTCCATCCTATTACCTCGCACTTACCTTCTATTCATACTTCATTAAACTTGTGTGACTGACTGAAGCATATTATCAGAGTTTACAGGCTCAGAGTATATATTTAAGATGTGGAAGTGGATAGAGGAAAGGGAAGAGGATACTTACAAGGATTCAACACAGATGAGTTGAATGTATGTATGTTCGAAGGGGAACTCATGGAATATACACGATAGCCAAGATAGGAAGAGAGCTGTGCTGTCAACAAGTATCATATAGAAATGGCAATAACCATGTGCTCAAATGGTATCCATATCTGTGTGATACAAAGCAGCCTGTAATTCTTCATTTAAATTACAGGAAGATGGCGTTTTGTGCCAGGCACTTGGCATTTGGAAGATGTGTCCAGTTGGTTGGCCAAGGAGAGATCATCAGAAGGAGTTTTAGCACCAGGCTTACTGGTGTTAAAAATAAGAGCTGGGACTGAAACTTCAAGTTCATTGTCTTTTCAACAGTAGCTTTAGAGTTCTGCTAAGTTCTTCTTAACATAGTAGGTCTTTCATTACCGAAGTATGTTTTAATGAACTTTCATCTAAGGATCTGTTTAAAACTGGACAACGCCTGATAACAATACTCTATACAAAGAATGAAAATAGTTTTCTCATCTAATATATGCATGTCCTCCATCATCAGTGGATATGTAGTGGAACAGGCTCCCTGGGGAAGTGGTCACAACACCAAGCCTGACAGAGTTCAAAAAGCGTTTGGATGATACTCTCAGACACATGGTGTGACTCTTGGGTATAGTCCTGTGCAGGGCCAGGAGTTGGACTTGATAATCCTTGTCGGTCCCTTCCAATTTGGCATATTCTGTGATTCAGTGATATCACAGGCAATTTATAAGCATTTGTAACAATGTAGTGAACTACATGATTTGAAACAGAAATACTAGAATTTTTCTTAAAGAAAACAAGTGGGCAAAAACAGGAATCAAAATTGATGAGAAAACAGAATACATTTCATTTAATAAGGATGCATGCATATTTTCAAAGACAAATTTACAATAGAAGGATTTGCATATTACTATGATTATTATGATTATTAATATCAATAATCATAATATAGGCAAATGTTATTTCAATCCCAATATGTTTTCAGAATCAGAGATAAATCTCTGATGTCCTCAAATGTACATGGAAGCTGTACATTTAGAAATAACGTTTTCCATGATACTGACTTCCCCACAATATGCTTTCATACATCCCTGCACCTCCTGCTCCTAGTTCAGTTTTACACCTATTGCAGAATGCACTAAGAGCCACAAATCTAAATGTTGTGATCTGAATGGTGGCTACTTTGATAAATTATGTTACATTATAGTAAGCTGAATTAGGACTCTCCCTGAGGCATACTCTTTCCAGGGTCACCAGGTTTGTGTGTGCTCTCACAGTCCTTTTCCAGCGATGTATGGGAATTGAGGAGCAATGTTGCTCTCCATGTACATGCCCAAAGAGCTGAACAGCTTTGCTAACTGCCTTGTTTGGATCCCACCCTCTTTACCTCTCTAGTGCTGCCTGGTCACACAGTTCTGATTTACCCTTTCTGTTAATGCATGATTAATACACAGATGATGCTTAAGTAACACTGTGGGTACCTGTGCCTAGTTGGGCAAGTGGCTATCTCCCAGAGGCTAAACTTATATAAAGGGATAAAACCAGGCCCATTAAAGATAAGCCTCAGGGTGGCACACTGATGCTAGTGAGGTCCTTTGGCCTGCCAAATCAGTGGAGGTAGAGGATGGAGATTCTTGTGGCAGCAAAGATACAGGGGATATTGACATGTTAGAAACCACAAAAATCCTAATAGTCATGTAAGAATTAGTGCTTCTCCCTCCCAAAAAGTGACAGGATCAATAGACCAACTGAAGTGCATTTACACCAATGCTTCCAAGATGGGCAACAAACAGGAGGAGCTGGAAACCATTGCACAGTCGGTAAACCATGATACAGTTGCCCTCATGGAGAAGTGATGGATGACACATACACAGTTGCAGTGCTGGATGTCTGTAAACTGTTAAAAGAAGGGACAGGTTAGGAAGGCGATGTGGTGGAGTAGCCCTGTATGTTAGGGAGTGTTTTCATGGTCTGGAGCTTAATGATGGTGAGGACAGGGTTGAGTGTTTGTGGGTAAGAATCAGGGGAAAGGCCAAGGCACATATCCTGGTGGGAGTTTGGTAGATAACCCAACCAGGATGAAGGGGCAGCTGAGATAGTCCATAAGCATTTGGGAGCAGATTCATGATCACTAGCCTGTGTTCTTGTGGGGGGCTTCAGCTTACCCAATGCCTATTGGAAAAGCAACATAGAAGAGGGGAAACAGTCCAGGAAGTCCCTGGATTGTGTGGAAGATCATTAACTTCCTGATACAGCATGTGAGGGAGCCAACTAGGGAAGGCAGCCCAGCAGACCTGGTGTTTGTGAAAAGAGGAGTTGTGGGTGATGGGGTGCTTGGAGATTGTCTTGGGCAAAGCAAATGAGGGCACCCTCAGTCAGTTTCCAGGCAGCACAAAATGAATGAGTTTTTGGTTCTTGGAGTAGTAAGAAGGGAGCCAGCAGAACAGCCACCTTGCACTTACAGAGAGGCAGATTTTGGCCTCTTTAGGAGACTGGTTGGCATAGTCCATTGGGAGGCAGTCTTGAAGGGCAGAGAACTCCAGCAAGCCTGGATATTCTTCAAGAATCTTGCAGGTGCAGGAATAGCCCATCCCCATATGCTGAAAGACAGGCTGGTGGGGAAGAAAGCTGGGCTGATTGAGCAGAGAGGTTTGGCTGGATCTCAGGAAAAAAGGAGGGTTTATGGCCTTTGCAAGAAGAGTCAGGCAACTCAGGAGAACTGCAGAGAGAAAAATCAGAAAGGGCCAAAACCCAGGTAGGGCTTAAGCTGGCTACTGATAAAAAAAAAGACATTAAAAAAGGTGTCTATAAATGTACCAGCAACACAAAGAGGGTTAAGGAGAATCTCCATCCTTTACTGAATGGAGAGGGAAACACAGTGACAAAGAGCAAGGAAAAGGCTGTGCCTAACACCTTCTTTGCCTCAGTCTTTAACAGCAATTGTTCTTCAGGTACCCAGCCCCCTGAGATGGAAAACAGGGGCAGGGAGCAGAACAAAGATCCCATAATCCATTGGGAATTGGTCAACCACTTAGACACACATAAGACTATGGGGCCAGATGGACTTAACCAAGAGTTCTGAGGCGGCTGGTGGAAATGCTCAGAGTCACTTTCCATCATTTACCAGCTGTCCTGGCCAAACTGGAGGAACCAGGTGACTGGAAGTTGGCAAATGTGTCACCCATCTATGAGGAGGGCTGGAAGGAGGACCCAGGGAACTACAGACCTGTCAGCCTGACCTTGGTGCCAAGGAAGGTCATGGAGCAGATCATCTTGAGTGCCATCATGCAGCACATACAGAACAACAAGGGGATCAGGCTCAGCCAACATGGGTTTGTGAAAGGCAGGTCCTGCTTGACCAAGCTGGTCTCCTTCTCCGGCAAGGAGACTTGCTTAGTGGTTGAGGGAAAGGCTGTGGATGTTGTCTACCTGAAGTTTAGTGAAGTCTTTGACACCATCTGTCACAGAATTCTCCCAGAGAAACAGACTGCTCATGACTTGGACAGGTGCATTGTTCACTGTGTAAAAAACAGGCTGGTTGGTGGGTCCTAGACAGTGGTGGTGGATGGTGTTAAATACTGATGAAGTAAGACACCAGTAGTATTTCCTAAGGCTCAATACTGGGACCAATTCTGCTCAATATCCCTATTGATGACCTGAATGATGGGATGGAGTGCACGCTTAGTTTGCAAATGACACCAAGCTGGATGGGAGTGTTGAAGTGCTGGAGGGTAGGAAGGTTTGCAAGAGGGATCTGAACAGGCTGGAACAGTGGGCTAGGGCCAGTTGGATGAAGTTCAAAAAGGCACAGTGTTAGGTCTTGCACTTTGATCACAACAGCCCCACGAAGCGCTGCAGGCTTGGGGAAGAGAGGCCAGAAAGCTGCCTGTTGAAAAAGAACCTGGGCATGCTGGTTGACAGCTGTCCAAACATGAGCCAGCAGTGTGCTCAGGTGGCCAAGAAGGCCAATGGTATCACAATTTGTATGAGCAGGACCAGGGCACTTAATTCTCCCCCTGTACTCAGCACCGGTGACAACTCACCTCTAATCCTGTGTCCAGCTCTGGCCCCCTACAAGAAAGACACTGAGGTTCTGGGAAGTGTCCAGAGACAAGCAATGGAGCTGACAAACGGTCTGGAGCACAAGTCTTAAGAGTAGTGGCTGAGAGAGCTGGGGTTGCTTAGTCTGGAGAAAAAGGAGGCTTCTGGGTGGGTGTTATCACTCTCTACAACTATCTGAAAGGAGGTTGCAGACAGGTGTCTTCTCCCAAGTAAGAGGTGATAGAACATGAGGAAATGATCTAAGGTTGCACCAGAGGAGATTTAGATTGGATACCAGGTAAAATTTCTTCATCACTTTCCACTGTGCCTTTTGCAACCAGACTTGCCTGTCTCGCATTGGCCTTTTTAGCCATCAGCGAGCCTGTAGCAAGCGTGGGTGGAGGCCTCCCAGATCTTTGTTTGCAAAGCCTAGCCATGATGATGATGATGAGGTAAAATTTCTTCACCAAAAGGGAAGTCAGTCATTAGAACAGGCTGCCCAAGAAAGTGGCTGAGTCACCACACCTGGAGATATTCAAAATATATGTAGATGTGGCACTTGGGGACACAGTTTAGTGCTGGCCTTGGCAGTGCCATGTTAACAGTTGGATTTGATGATCTTAAAGATATTTTTCAACCTAAATGATTACAATATTCCAGGATAGTAAAAGGTGAAACAGGAAGAATTACAGTGTTACATTCAAAACTCCCAGGCCCTTTGCAGTTGACACAGGACCTCCCAGCAATATTTTAATCCTTCATTTTTCACAAAAGCTAGAAGACCTTCTAGCTAACTTGATTTTTAAAGTAAGTAGCAGCAATTTTGTAGAACCTAGTAATAAAATTGCATCAAAAAAAAGTATTTAAGACAGATCAAGGGAAAACTGTAATGTTTTCTTCTGCACTAATGATGTATAGATAGACTTTCAGGAATAAGATTAAATAGATTAAATAGATTAAATTTTTTGAATGTTTTTTATTGTTGAAATCTTCTTCCAGGTTTTCATTATAGGATTTAAGTTTCAAGATTTCCTTAAAATCAGAAAACCATAAACTCAGCGCTAGGGAAACAGCCTTTTTTTTCCTGGATTTTTTTTCAGTAGGCTAACTTATGTCCTATTAAGTGTAATACACAGAGAGCAAACAGAGTCTTGCCCTAACAGAAAATCTTTGACAGAACCCCAGAAACCACTATCAAACTTTCTAAACTGTCTTAGAAAAGTGGTTTGTTCTTAAGATTTTTTGGATTTAGTGCCAGACACTAATTCTTGATCTTTCTGGTTCAGAGGGTGCAATTCCTCTCACCTAAACGTGGGCATTTACAAAAGAGTTATCTCAATCAGAGCTATTTTTTCTTATCAGCAGAGAGAAATGAGCCTTTCTTCCCTGTGATTCATCTTGTCCTGAGGTAGTCATCCAAGCTAGATCAGATGACTCATGAACTAGAAATGCATGTTTCTATCCATTAGTCTAAGAAGGGAACCCTGGTCTAGCTCAAGTGGAGACATCTACCTGGCAGATGCCTCAGGTTAGGCGAGATGAATACTGTCAACTGCCTCTCCAGCATTTCTGTGTCCTTGGTAGAGTACACCAGAGTAATTTGTCATAAAATTATTCAAAGCAAGTATTCAAAACAGGATCTTTCCATGTAATGGTTTGCTACAGGGCATGGTCCTTTTCTTTCTGAAAGGAAGAGTTGAAATAAGGCTGTTTCTCTGGTGGTGATAAAACATAAAAGGCAGAAGTGGTCTTCATAAAAATTTAGAGACACAATGAAATTGCACTCTGCTGCTCTAACAATGGATCCATGTTTCTGAATTTCAGAAGTTGAGTCAAAAGAAACTGCTGCAGCACCACTCACAGCAAAGATCCTCCGTACTCCTTGCAGCACTCTGCTTATTTAGGGGGTGGGGTGTGGAGGGATGATTTATGTTATTCGAGGGATCACAAAGAAGAGAAAAACAATAAGACATTTAAATCTGATTGATAAATTTCCAGTGTATCTTTGAAGAATACTATAATACTCTGTTTCCATTTGTTTACAGTATATATCCTATTCTAAAACAGATCTGGTGGGAAAAACAAGGCATACCTCCATATTTATTGCATTTCTGGAAATGGGCCTGTATTTATTACTGGCACCTGCTGTAGGTGACAGATCTTGAGTAGAATCCGGAAGTCCTGAGTAACACTTGGCTTTCTTTATTATGGTAAAAAAAATTGCTTTTGCAGGTTCACTGCAATTAGCGAAGATTGTATTTTGTTCTGCATGCCCTTTACTAGCAGTAATCCAATATTGAATTGCCTCAGAGGGTCTCAGCAATAACTGGGTCAAACTCTCTCGTAACTCTTTCTGCTTGACCTGGAAAATTGACACTACCATAGGAGTGCACAGTATATATGTATACTGTTAGAAACACCCTGTGTATTCCAATCTTGCACTCCGTTCTTCATTTATTCACCTTCCTTTTATGATTTATTTGAAGTTTGTCTGTGTCTCAGTTTTCTTTCCCAGCCTACTTAGCCTCCAGATAAAGACCACTTAGCTGCTAGCAGGAGCAAAATTCATCTTCTCACAGCACTTATACTGAGCATGTTCTAATTAAGTCAGTTAAAGTAGCTATCTGCAATTCAGCATGTCTGAGCAGCTCTCCATTCATCAGTGATCTCCTGTAAACATTTAGGACATCTTGACCTTGACTAGCTGTGAGCATAGGAAATGCAACATGACTGAGATTCACAGGCTGCTTCTTGGCAGTAGAGTGGAGGCATTTTAAGATGCTTCTCCAGATTGTTTCTAGTCATGAGTGCAAAGAGTCAAGAGGAAAAGTGGCAGCTCACAGAGACCATACTGAGGTCCCACAGCAGGAATTCAGGGTGCCAGGAGGGGGAAATCTCTTGGTAGGGTCAGAGACAGGATGTGATATGATGTAGAGTCTCCATCTAATACCTACACAGGAAACTAGGTAAACCACTTTTCTACTGTGTAAATGAAATACATTCTTACTTGATTTTGCAGAAATCAAATAATTATTTTCCTCCACCTACAACTGCTTTTTTTCTTCTAGCTGACTCTCAGAAGCTGGTGCTTCATTACCTGCCTGAACGTTTCACTAACTCAGTGTACAACACCCATAAATATTTTTCATTTTGTAAAGTCCATATGTAAACTTAATACTTTAGTAAAGGTTAATGTCAGGCTTTTGAACCAGCAGAATGGGTTATACTGAACAATGGGTGGTTTGCATGCGTGAAACCAAGACAGAAGTATTGCCACTCATGTCCCCATGTTTTGTGCAAAGTCCAGAGAATAAAGCAATCCCTAGAATATGTGAAATCCAGTTCTTATTCCTGTCATAACCAGAGTGGATCTGACTCTATACTTCTTACCTCCCCAGAGTGCCTAAATGCCAGGCTGTGAAATATAAGGATCTTCTGTCAATGCCACTCCTCTTCATACCTAAAAGGTTTCTGGGTTAGGAATTGGTTCCCTGGTATTACAAGTCCCAGATGAATTTCTTGACCTATGCTCCATCCATCTTTCTCTCCTGCCTCTGGCTCAATTTATATTTAACCACAGAGCCTTTGTATAAAACAAGTACCACATTCTTTACTTCCTTCCCTGCGTTTTGAATGCTGTCTGTACTTTGCACTTCATTTCATAAGGGATGAAAATGCTTGAAATAGATTTGATATGTTTTCCTTCAGCCTGAAGTGATAATTGATATAATTTGCTTCTACAGGAGAGGTTTTGTAAGTTTTAATTTTGGCTCAGGTTTTATACCTCCTGTTTTTAAATTTTTCAGTTTCAGAGATGAACTGAAGAATCATTAAAAAAAACCAAACCAAACAAAACAATATCTCTTTGTTCTGTTCATTATACTATCTGCTGTCAACTGCCTTAAGGTTTGGTAAGGTTTCAGACACTGAATGTCCTTGCCAGTGGAGACTAAGCTTAATAATTTAACAGTATTTTCACTGTTCAAAGCCAGGAGAGTTTGAGCTGGTAAGCCTGCTAGTTGTAGTTGCACAAAGTCCTATTACACAGAATAAAATGCTCATAATTTCCAATCTATTAAACCAGTCTCTTTACAGTTTGCTCTTATTCCCCAATGTTAAAAAAAAAAAAAAGAAAGAAAAAGTGCTAATTAAGCAAAACGAGTTCAACTCCAGTTTTATTTAAGGGAATTTTGCTTAAATTCCCTTAAATAAATCTGCTTAAAGTACCCCAGACAAAAACTTTGGAGGTGAGGTAGAGTAAGATAAATTTTAACCCTCAAGGAATAGATAGAGATATAATCAGGAGCTTATTATGACCTAGATATTTTGGGCATTCGTATATAGTTAGCAGATAGGTTTCCTGTATGTCATCCCTTTAGCAAAACAGAGTTGAAGTCAGGTGGATTTTATAATCCTATCCTTAGTCCACACCCTGGAAGCTAAGGATCATAGTGAATGAAGCATAGTTTTCCCGCAGAGAAATCACAGTAAGGTACTTCCTCTAGCAGCATGCTTTGCCTCTCTTCAGTTGGCTAAGGATACATCTCCCCTTCAAGGGGTGAGGTTAGGAAACAATGGGGATCCAGAGAGACGTAGCAGCTTCAGGCTCTTCTACAAAGAAATTCTGATGAACATCCTGTGCTATGCCTATTTTTATCTTCATTGTGCTCCAAAATTTCATAAAAGGCCCTATTAAACTTTAGCATAAGAGCAGCTATAGGCAGGAAATGAAGGTTTGATGACATTAGACTGAAGTTATGACCAGCCTTGTGAGGTATGGTGGCCTGGAATGAAAAGCGAGCCTTATATACATTTATAAAAGAAATAAACATACATATGAAGCAAAAAACTCCTCAATAAAACTATTGGCAAAAGTGGTTTTTTAGCAGAAAGAAGTGATGTGATTTTGCTTTTGATTTTACTGACAAGTAAAGGCTTTGGATAGCATCCCCTAAATGCAGTAAGATAATAGAAAGAAAACCCCAAAGAGAAGATCTGGGTGAGCAAGACATGGTGCTACTTAGAAGTGTGTTGAAGGTAGTATTTTCAACTGTCCATGTGGCTGAGACCACATCCAGGCATGGCCAACTGGCTACTAGGGAATCAATGCTCTGGCATACATGTGAGGGTTTTTTGCCATCTGAGAAGCCCTGGGGCACTCCAGCATCTCCAACTGCTGCTCCAAAAGAGCACAGCCCTGTGTGATATCTCCCAGCCCTGCATTTTGTATCTGTACATGACTCCAACAGTATTAGACACTTGTACTTAGTAGTAGATTTCTAGAGAGGCCTAGACTGTGACTGACTGCAATGGTACCTGCAAGTACCCAGCTACCTACATGGAGACCCTAAAATGTAGGTGTTTCTCATCAAGAGTCCGAACCCACACCAATCCTAAATCAATTTTGATGACACTAGCAAATAACAGTAAGATGTTAAGGAAGTTAATGCTGATTATAAATTAAAGGGAATCCTATTTGACAACTAAATCCTATTAAAGTAAGCAGATGGATTACAAACAGCATGGTTGATAATGAAATGGGCATGAGAAAAATGGTCTGTAGGCTAAAAACAAGTGAATACAGAACAAGTCTTAACATGGGATGAGCGTTAAGGCTTATTAACAGTTCAGTTATTGTGGTGGCTGGTACTGCCCATAATCATACTGCAGAAATGACGTGGCGGACAAAGCAACAAGTCCTGGTATATGCTTTATTTGCTTTGCAATGGCAGTAGCCTGACCATTAGTCACCAAATGTAAGACTCAGCAAAAGCCCATACTGCAGATAATGGTAAGTGATCTAGTCACTTTATGTCATAAACTGACATGTCAAGGACACAAGTTCCTTTACGTGTTTTAGGTATTCCCCTCAGCTGGGGAGAAAGAGGCCTCGAGAGCGTCTGTTTCCCTCCAGCTGGTATACTGGGTGGTCTGCTAAGGTGGGCAGACGGGTCCCACTTAGAGCTATCTCTGAGCTGCACAACCTGGTGCCCTCTTACACTGGCAAACATCCAACAGGATTGTAAAAGCTGGAGAATTGAACCTTTATATCCAAAAGGGGATCTCACAAAACATTGAGGTTATTGCCTGTGTTTTTTGGGCTCCTGGTTCTCAAGAACTGCTAGGAAAGCAGATCTGTTGAACCTACTTTGATCCAACAAGCTCAGGTCATGAGAATAGAGATGAGGTTTGATGTGGTACCATGATCATCACATTTCATGTTGTTGGGAAGGAGAGTGTCCTCATGAGGAGCAGTGCATGCAGTGCTGGCCATCCTGTGCCGAGGACCTGGATGTGTGCCACCTCCTAGGGCTGTGTGGTATGCTGCAGGCACATCGGTTTTCTCAGTGGTACCATGCTCTCACAAGGTTGTCAGACACCATCTATGACAAACTATGTCCTACCACTGCATAAAAACCAAATGCCATCTCCAGGTTTATCAGAAAAAAAAAAAAAAAAAAAAAAAAACCAAACCCCAGCAGCCTGAATTGTTTACAGCACTCCCACCTAAAAGCGTGCAGCAGTAGATGGAAGGCAGGCTCAGAAACTGCCATTAAAGTAAAGGGACATTTGTAATGTGGTGGGAAAGGAAGACAGATGGGATGTCTCACTGTGAAAGGGCCCTTTTATGACAGTGCAGAGCCATTTCACCAAGACAGATATCAGATGCTTAGGAGGAGGAGTAACAGCCAGTAAAAGGGAAGTTTGGTGCACTAGAAGATATTAATTATATTATTTCCTCACTCTATATACACAGAAACCAATGTTACGGGAGAAATTAATTCTTTCAGATTATTTACTTTTCAAACCAACAGAGATCCAACAAAGACTGAAATAAATCCATAATAAGTTCACTATGTATCTATGTTCCAAATCAATATTAGAGATGGGCTACCAGTGTGAAAAGCCAGAGATCCAGGCCAGAGACACACACAGTATTACAGGGACAGAGAAATCTATATGCTCAATGTATTTCTCTGCATTCTACACCAGTATTCAACCTAGTTCACTCATGTGAAAAATAAGTGCTACATAGTTCAGATGGGGAGAACACATCAATAGCTGTACTGTGCAGATGTGTGCTAAATAACAAAGATCGTCTTCATGCCATGCCTATCTAATGTATCTATATTATTCAAGAAATTCTACAGTCTACCAAAATATTCAAGTTAAACAATCTTTTTTGAAAGAAGGATATTTATGCTTTCTGTTAATTTTCTTCCAGACTTCACCAAGAGCTGTTACTCCTTTCACCTTGGTGTTTTTGGAAGTACACATCATGGTAAATGGGTGGCTCCTCTAAGCCTGAGAAGAGCAGCACTGAGGTGTCTCCACAGGGACCAGCTCTTCCCTCCATTGCTTGCTTCCTTCCCCCATGATCAACAGTGGGTTCCTCTCTCCATACTCCACTGTTCACCTGCCTTTGCTCCACTTGTAACTGTTAAGCTTTGCAGTTTTGCGGCACATGAAAAGAAGCAGATGAAGTTTGATTCACCGCACCCAATTCTCTGGGATTTCACTGTTTAATAGTAAGACCTCTTTTGCAAGCAATTGCAGCAGAACAGATGGAACAGAGTAGGCACAGAGGGAAAAAAAGGTCTTCTCTTTACACAAGGCTTGCCCAGTCCCAGCTTTCCTTATCTCTGACCCTTGCACCCCTCACACAAATGTGATTTATTGCTGCTCACACAAAGACTGTCTCCTGCGAGTGCCAGGCTTGCACAAGCTGCCCTGCCCTGCTGTTCTCTTTCATCCCTCCTCTGCCTGGCAGACATTTTTTTCTTTTTAGCTCATCAACACCAGGAGAGGCTGACTGAGCTGAATCCTTACTCTTTACTATGGCTGTGTTCTCACCCTCATCAATACCTGTCTCTTTCATCAATTAATCAAAATTCAGTCAATAACCCCAACAAATAACCCATGTCCCTTCCTTTGCATACATATTAATCTTGCTCTGAATAATATCCCAACAATGAATCACCACCTGTTTAGCCTAATTTTGGGAACTCTACAACAGAATGACCTGTTCTGGAGCTCACTTGTTTATTTCCCATGTCAACAAAAGAGCTGTTTCTTTATAAAAGGAAAATGCCTGAATGCCTCACTCAATATATTCAGGTTCTGATGAATAATTATCCCCAAATAAGGCCCCTCCTTATCAAATAACATTTAATATGAGCATTTGAGGGTTGCTTATGAAAGTACCTTGCAATCCTGTGCAATATCAGTAAAGCACAGCAAATCTGTAAGGGAAGGGCATATTAAACCAGTCCTGGGAATGTTTCATGTACATTTTGTAGGGTATCTGATCCAGGCTTAGTCCTGAACTTGAACAAACCTGCACTTGATAAAGATTCAGGTAGAGGTCTCCCTAATTTGCGCCCCCAAAAATTCCTTATGCATATAAGAACTAATATGCAAATTAAGTTAAGCAAATCCCACTGCCTGCATGGCTCCTCTAAATCCTTTGAACAATTAATTTTTTCCTGAGAAGACTGTCAAATCTGTTGATTGGCAATGTTGCAGCTGTGAAGCCATGAAAACTGATTTCAAAATTCTGCGGGAACAGACTCATTGTTATTATATGTGTGGGGAGATGCGACGATTTTTGTCAAGAGCTATATGTAACAGGCAAATAGCAGTTCATGTTTTTTGCCATAGGCACTGCAGGTAATGACTGAGAGAAGAATTTTGTAAAGTGGCAGGTGCATGTATTGCATTATTGGAAATAAGATGGTGAAGAAAACATACGCCATTTACATTTGGGCAACATCTTTTTGTTCCAAGTATGTTTTCTGATTTCTGCCTTAAATGACTATATATTTCAGAAGACAGGCCAGTTTTAGTTTCTTTTAGAAAGCATATGATGATTTCATGCACTGGCCTGAGGTCTGAGCTTATGGAGAGAAATTTCACGTCAGGTTCTCATAGTTGATGCCCCTGTGGCTTTGGGTGCGCCTGATCCTTGAAGGTACTCAACATTATGCAAGAGCCAGGTCCCAGTTCACTGAAGCTCTTAAACATATGATTAATCTTTAGTCCCTTTGACTTCACTGACTAAACTGCTTAGCTGGATTCACTCCTATGCACCTAATCTTCCTACTTGAATTTCAATATTAGCAAAATGAAGATAATTCTTTCTTTAATATAGAAGGCTACAGCGAGCATTAATTAGTTAATATATGTTGAGTGCTTTGGAGATATAAAGGCTATCTAGATGTTAATTTATGCAGATATTGGAAGAAGTAGAGGGAAATAATTGCTGTTTCTCACCTGTGCAGGATTTCAGAACAGCATTCATTCCCTCACCCACAGTAGAACAGAAACTAAGTGCTGAGACAAGCCCACGCTCAGGAGACACTCAGAGCACGCTTATCAGATTTAATACACTTTCCCATTTAAGGGAATGCAATCAGTTCTGTATTTGCATTTCCCTTGCAAATGAGCTTCACTGACTCCTTGCAGTGTGCTTTGCACTAGCTGCTTCTCCTGCCTCAGTGCTGTGGTAGCTAACTGCCTCAGCAGTGTAATATGCTTTCATCTACCATGTATCTGTCCTTAATAAGGAACCTGGCAAGGACACTCCAGCACTGGTGATTGGCAGATTCCCACCTGTTCTTGTTTTGAGATGCTGAATTTGGGCCATATGAGATCTTGGTTTGGCCAAGTCTTTACCTTGGATTTATAGATAAATCAATAAAGAACATAAAAGGGACTGGTTTATCTCACTTCATTCTCCAAGTTGCTTTGCAAGGTTTGTGTCCTAACCAGCTCTGTAAAGTGGCTTTGGTAAAGATGTCCTTGCTGTTGGCTTGGGAGTTCTGTGAATGGTATTGTTATCTTCTCAAAATTGGAAAGCCCCTAGATCCATTTCCCACCTGACAGAAGCAAAAAACCATTGTAAACCACAGAATCAGGCTCCTCTTATCAGTTGCAGAAAAACTGAATAGCAGACTGTAGTTTCCATTGGGTCGTGCTCCTGGGATTTCTGCCTGGCATTTAAAGCCCACCCTCTCTGGCTGTGCTGCAGATCTGGTTGTTCTTCCGCTGAGAAACTATTTCCCAGCTAGAAATGGAGAGTGAACAAAAGTACAAGGTTTTATACTCAGCTCTTCACCTGCCTGTGGACCTGAGGAAAGTAGGAAGAGACCCTAACAGGGCTAAATAAAGTATAAAGAGAAATAAGGCTCTGGGTGAATCCCTTAGTGATCAAAATATCGAGAAATTGTTTTTAAATCAGATGGATGTAAGCCTGAAAGTACCTGCTGCCTGTCAGCTGGAAAGCAGCTTGAAACATGAGGTTGGGGGCACCTGGGTATGTCCCACCCATCCTGCTGGATCCCATCACTGGATAGGGCTCCTGGGACCTACGGGAAGCCCAGGCTACAACGGATACCAGAGAGGCTTGGCTGAGGGACATGGGCAACAGAGAGAGTCCTTCATACACCCCTAGGCAATGTGACAGCTCTCCTGAGGGCAGAGACAATTATAAAATTCTCCTTAAATAAAGCTGCTACTGCCTGGAAAACGTTGCTGATATACCAGAACAATAGCATATAAAATCTCAACAGGAACTGTACATATCCTTATTCTCTGATTTACATCAATTTTTATTGATATGAAGCTTGTTGATAAAGGAAAACAAACATTCTGCATGAAAATGGAGAGTATCTTTTTCTAATTTTTGTCTTCCTTGTTTACCAGTGCATGTTATGTTCTGAACCAACTTTTATTCATTCTTAAGATGAATGCCAGCTATGCAAAATTACATAAGTAATGCAGAAAATCTATGAAAATGCTGACTGATACTCTGTGGCTTTCTGGAAACCTGCACTTTGCCAGGAAGAAGGTTATCACCTGTGAGGAAATTGGCATCCAGTTCATGGAGATAGCAACCACATGTCCAGGATTACTGCTTACACCAGAATTTTACCTGTGGATGGGTCTGCTGACTGTTAGCAAAATCAAGTTTTCAGTTCTTGTGCAAAGGACTGTTCAAATATTTAAATACAGCAGACAGAGCTTACAGTTTAAAAAACAATATGCAAAAATTCATATAGTAACACCATAAAAAACTGCCAGAGAGTGTTTGCACTACAGCCAACTCAATGTTACAATAAGCCAAATTTTCCTAAAATTTACTACTGACTCATCAGAAACAAAGCATTTCAGGATTTTATTTATTTTTATTTTTTTAACACAGAAGCTTTCAGAAATTCAGCTGTGCATTTTGGTTTTGTTATGGTATCACTCATAGGCTCTGCCTGAGGTTGCTGGATGCAGTACAAACAGAAACAAATCAGGGACAATCAAGTCCAAACAGAAAGAAATCAGAAATCAGAGGCTGTCAGTCCCTTGCAGAGCTTACACTCTCAGCAGGTGAGGCAAACAGAGGAGAGAGAGAGAGGAGGTAGTGCTTGAGAGGGGAAATCCATGAAATGATGGAGGAGCAGTGGCACAGAGAGATGAATTGACTTTGGCCAAGGTTATATGAGAATCCTGAGCAGAGCTGGGAAATGAGGCCAGAGCTCCTGAGACCCTCAACCACAAGGCAATCATTCCCACTTTGTGCATCTTTCTCTTCCTCCTTTCCAAGGCAGAAAATGTTTTGGCTAAACATCTTCAGTTCCCAAAATTCCTTCTAAACAGTAATGCCATTACAGTATTCGGAAGCCAAGCAATCTGGGCTCACCCTCACTTAGTCTGCCTGTGTTTGACAGGTCTATTTTTGGGTGCTATCCTGATGATAATCATCATGACAGTGAGCTTTTCAAAGCAGGGATGAGAGAGTGACAATTTATTTGGCTCAGTTTCTCTGCCTAGACTAGTAAACAAATATTATTGCAGATGTGAGTATGAACTAGATAGTCTCCCGTTACATAGCATGCAATTCTCTGACACAGACAGTCATGCCTTTTGCAGCCTTCATGATCTCTAAACTCCAATTTAAACGCCCATTACTGGGACAGGTGGCAGCAAAAAGCAGCTGGTACCATCCAGCACAGGAGGAATATTTCCAGCTCCGTTCAACCCTGTGGTCTGGCTCTACTCTGTGAGCTGCAGCTCAGGCACAGATGAGCAGCTGATAGCAGAGTGAAGGCATCCAGTTCTGGCTGACAAGCTGAGTGGTGCCCGTGCTGTGGTGCAAATGAAGGAGGCACAGCAGCCACAGCTGGGTAGCTTGGAAGTGAGGCCAGCTGAATGAGGCTTGACAGGTCTAGGGCTGGCTGGGAGAAAGCCTGCACTACCACCTGATGCATGGCAATGATATGGGAGCAAGGTGCCACCCAATCCTAACCATCTTTTAGATGGCTTCTCAGCTTAGGGAAGCAGTTCAGAGGGAGCAATAGCATAACATAATTACAGTGATTCTGGGATCAAAGCTGCATTGCACCACTGAGACATATCATCTCGTAGCCTAGAGAGTTCCAGCACGGCATGGCATGCATTGGACACCCCAATCCCTGTCTTGCAGAAATGCATATGAATGTATGCATAGTAGACACTGCTGTGAAGCAAAGCCTTGTGAATACCGTACACGCAGCCAAGACAGCCTGGGATCCCATGCCATGCAGGTGGTGCAGTCATGTTGCAACATTCTCTTTTGGGATAATTAAAGGCACCAAATGTTTCGGCAACTTATAAGCGACTGCAGACAAAGCCTTTAGGATTCATGTTACTCATCTATTCTAAATGCAAAGGGATGTGGAGGATCAGCTCAACTAGAAAAGCAAGGCATCCCCACGGGTGGGGAAAGGCATTCTGAATAGGGCTAGATAATATACAACAGCAGAAAAAATATGTTTACATGAAATAACAACCTATAATCATATTGAGTAGGGAAGTAGGAAAAGGAGCTTACTTCTAAAATGCCACATTAGCAAAACTCTCTGAGGAGTGTTGTGAGCAGGTTTGTTATTGATATTTGGAGTACAGATGCTGAAGGATGCCAAAGCAAGGACATCTATTGATCCAAGACTGAAAACCAGTGAAAATGAGAACCAGTAGAGAGGCCACAGTGCTTAGCTGCAATTACTTTTGTATTTCACCCTCTGTCAGCTAATCTCTGGTATGTGTGTTTGTGTCCAATGACTCCTTGGCTAGCCTGTGTAAGTACTTATGAATGGAAAAGGTGCTTCACAGGGAAGTATGGCCAATAAAAGATTTCAGACTGTGGTTGAACCACAGTAGTTTCTTAGGAATGTAGTTATTCCTTTGTCTTGCTGTAGTGTAGATGTGCCATTATAAAGATCTCTCAGATCAGTAAACATGGTGACTTGGGTCCCATTTTATACATAGCACTCTTGATAGAAACCTGAGGTCACTGAGGCTTCAAGTAATCAAATGAAGACCTTGCACAAAATGACAGTCAACAGAGCGAGGGAGAGAATGTGACCATGAGTTAAACAAGGTTATTTGCACTTCCTCGGTGCATCACCTGAGCATCCACAGTTCTGCACACAAACAGTCATTCTAACGAAATGTCACACTTCAGAAGTTCATAGGCAGCCCCAGTAGACTGCAGTTAATTAATGTACTACTGGCAGCATTACTATAATTTTGACTTCCCCTGAAACAAGAAGCTGACTTGCTCAGTGATGGCTGTAGGATGAATAATGAGACTGGTGAGCCTCACACGGGCAGTTTCTGTATGAACTCAGTCAGCCAGCAGTCATAGCTCTGCAGCCTGTTCTGTGGGGCTGGTTCAGACTGCCAAACTTTCAGAATCACTCTGTCAAAAATGAGCTGTATGCAACTTCTCAAACACCTGCTCTGCACAGAAGGGATTATTTTGATACCAAATTTGAAGCTTCAAAAGTCAGGATGTGTCTACACAAACAGGTGTGGATGAGTGCATTTACTTTGCATATTCTCAAAGGCAGGTGGAAGAGGAGCACATCTGCCTGCACCCAGCTGGGCTACTTATTCTTAGATGTATTCAAACCTTCCCCTCTCTCTTTTCCTTCCCAAAGAAGGATGAATGAACTACACAGTCAGTGCTAGGCAAGTGATTTGCTCAGTTTACTTACTATTTTACCCTCTTCTATCTCAGAAATAGCAAACAGTTTTGGTTTATATTTTTTCTCAAAAGCTTCCCCAAACACCAAATTAATTTTTGGAGGAATGTACAGGCCTTGAAGGGAATATAACTGCAGGTGCTTCTTACATGTACAAAAATGAGAAGTTATCTGGCAACTTTTTTGGCAGCCTTAACTTTTATTCTGTAAGACAGGGTAAATACTGAGACATCTGGTGCACTGTGGGGAATCTGTGGCTGACAAAACTTTGGTATAAGAAAGCTGATTAAGTGATACTCACAGTGCTTCAAATCTTGACAGCAGCTGAAGCACAGCAGCAGGCTCAACTGCAGCATGAGCCTCCCATCAGTGGTGACAGGGCAGCCCTTCCTGGACCAGTTACTGTCCTGTATCGCATGAGTAACATCGCTGGGGGATCTGAAAGTGACTATTTGCTTTCCTGGTCAGATAAACTTGCAGGGAAATTATGGTCATTTTCCAAAAGAGAGATATTAAGAGTGCAGTATCATATGCTGAGTAGACTTACCCTGTCTTTCAAAGAAAATTTGTGTTCAAAGGCAAGACAGGTTCTTTAAACAAATCTCTGAGAGAGAGAGGAAAGAGGGAGAGGTTGATAAAGGCAAGAGAGTGTCACACCTCTAACCAGTGCAATAGACTGTGCTTTTTAACAGCTTGCAGTTTTGGGGCAGGCTGTAATTTGGGGTCTGTAGTTCAGACTTACCTTCAACACAGAAGACTGAAAAACATGATCCGCTTTGCACAGAAGGTGCAAGGAGAAGCGGTGAAAATCCCATGGTTAAGGCAAGATTTTGCATCTGGGTTTCTTTTACTCTGCCATTTCTCTAAAGCAAGAGAATGGTACTGCAGTTCAATTCTGCTCCTAGTGAACTCCTTCCTCAGCTGACATAACACAACACTCGGACACGGAACGTGGTGCACAGATGGATTCTCACACTGTCTCAACTGAATGAGGGTGGCAGCCTCCTTGACTCCAAAACTTCAGTTTTGAAATGAGAGCATGGCTTGAATTACAGAAGCAAGATCTAACACAGAGAAAACAGTTTCTCACCTTCTCATCACTGTTTCTAAAAGCTTAAAAGCAGATCAGTGCAAGCTTCTCTCTCAGTGAATCACCACGGCAAGGGGCCACATAGGCTGTCTTTGAAGCAAAGTACTGCTCAGTCTCAGTAAAAAGTGCAAAGTTTACACTGCCTCTTTGAGTACTGGTTAGTTTGGTATACTCCTAAAAGGAACAAAATGTATAAAATCAGTCAAATTTCATTATGAATGAGATTACTAATTTAGCAGACAGCTGTTGAAAACTTCATGGACTAATGTAATGTCTCCTCATTGCCAAATACTTAATTGTGTAAAAACACTGGTTTAGAAATAAATTAGCCCTTGTAGCAAGAGTGCAAGTGCTGTGCTACCAATTAGCAAAGGTAGGGAAAGAAATGGAAACCTTGTAGGAAAGCTTTTCCTAACACAACCATGACCAAATAAATCCTCGTGTAGATGTGAAATAAAGCCAAGAGCCTGGAGGCAAAAACCGAGTGGAGAACAAATACAGGGCTATTGCAAGGCACAGACTGCCCACCTGCACTTTCATGCCACCTCTTGAATCACAGCAGTGCCCTTGGGGGTTAAACCAAATACATGTCTATGCGCTTGCGAGCTCAGCTGGCATTTTAGAATCCCTTTGCAAGTTTGCTTCCAACCCAAACTCATAGATACTGGATGCTAAAGTCTGTCACATTAAATGTGTCTCTGGATGCTCCGTCCACAACATGACCCCGAAGCATTCTCTTCAGAGTGGCTGATACATTTCAACTTGACGCTGCAGCACTCAGTGCCATGCTTGATTGAACAACTTGTCTCCACTATTAAAATGCAGAGAGAACTTAGACAAGCATTTAGAAGCTTTGTCATTAAATAGTTTTCTTTTCAATTGATCTATCTTGCAGGGGAAAGACAACAACTAGATCCATCAATTGTCAGTGAAAAAACTAGGAAAGGGTCTTAGTCAATTAAGTGGGCAAGTATTGCTTGACAGCTCCCTTTGGGAGATGGTTTATTTGGGGCCTGTCTATTCAGCAGGATTTAGCAACTTCAAGCACTGGAAAGCTGACCTTAAATGAAGGTGAGCTCACGTCTCCAATGTGTCAGTGGAGCAGCACTGTGCAATGGAATAAGCACAAATCTCTGCTCCCTTGCTGAGAACTGTAAGATCTTTTTTTTTTAATTCCCTTTTTCCTCATCCCAAGAGTTTCACATGGATTTTGAGCGGTTTAATTGTTTCTGAAGTCTCAGTCTGTTCTCTTTCCATTTTTTTTTTTTTAATTTATTTTTTTTATTGTCACACATTTCGTGACTTCTGCCATTCATCTCAAACTCTGGTAGTTCTTGCTGCTCCCCGAATGCCATGCCTTGAAGGAGCAGCAGCACATGTGGCCAGGGGGTGCAGTGAGATGGAATTGGGCACAGATGGACAGCTCGCTGAGTTGAAATGACTCTTCTCATTAATGAATGACTAAAAATGATCACACACACAGTGCAAAGGGAACACCTGGTTACCTACAGTTGTGTAACACAGAGGCATCTCATCCAGCCATTCCCTGCCATTCCCATTTCTAGTAAGAGTTTTAGGCCTTCACTGTATACTGTTTATTGACTCAGGTATTCTAGATGTCCCAGAACACCTCTATGTCAGAAAAACCTGGCATGATTGTCCCTGAATAGCCCTGCTTCTTGGGAAGCTGTTTTCATCTCCTTCAGCTTTAGAAATTGCCTGTCCTGACCTTTTCTAATGGTTGCTGCTAGCAATGCTGCTATCCTCCCTTCCTCAACAAAGCCTCCTGGCCTGAGAAGGGAATAAATAGCTTTCACCCATTTTACATACAAAACTCCTTAAAACTTTCTCAGTCTCTTCACCACTGAGAACCAAAAACTTGGTTTATTCATGGGATTAGTTTGTGCAGGTGTGTGCAGAACGTGCTCAGGAAAAGCCATGTACTGAACAGGACTCCCTGATGCACAGACACTCGTGGCAATATTGTCAACTCAGTCACTTTGCAGAGCTTGCTAAATCTGTTTTGCTGCTACTGCATAAAAGTATAGTAAGTCTCTCTCCCTGCCTGAGTTATGCCCCAAATGCTCTCAATGCACCACTACACTAATTATTACACTTAGAACTAAGTCAGCAGACAGTTGGATACTGTCCTTCAGGTGAAAATCCCTGTTGAGATCCAGCCACTGCATGGGAACAGCAAAATTTAAAATGTTCCCACTTTTTCAAAGCTTCAAATTAATGCAAACAGTCAGATGAGGATCATGCCTGTTTAGAGATGCTAAAGATTTTATAAATCGTATTTGCCACCCTCAATCAGTTTGAGTTTCAACTCAGTAGAACTAAATCACCCAAGTATTTACTCCCATTACAAATGATTGGATTCAGGCTGTAAGGTGTACATGTCCAGTTTTCTTTGTCTCACGTTCTCCACCAATTCATTTTCCAGAATAATAAAAGTTGCAGAAAATAGTATTCACAGTGGATGTGCTCCAATAAATTTAAAGCTCTGATGTCCATAAATGCAAGGAAATAGTTTGGAAAAGAAATTTTCTATTTCCTATATTAAAATTAGATTGGTGATGAAAATTCAGTTGGCTTTCACTTAATGATGTTGTCACAGATATCAAGGGATGTGCTTCGCCACTAATTACAACATGGACTTTACAAGGAGTCTGTGTGGAGCTGAGATATGCAATGGCCATTCTGTGGAAGGAATCACTGTTGGTTGTCCCTTCACATTTATAGAAATCAATGACATTAAATGAAGCAAAATGCAGAATTCTGTACTGCAATAAGCAGTAAATTTGTTTTAACAATTGCAGCAAATCCCCTCTCACCCAGATAGCATCTTGTGGTGTGCTTTTACCTCTCGCCCAGCACAGCATGGCCATGCTCCAGCAGTGGGACTCCCTCAGCGATACCTGGAAGGGAGCAGCAGCTGCCAGGTGGCTGCAGCACAAGGGAGAGCTTGGCTGCTTCCCACACTGCACTTGGGGTGCTGCCGGAAGGATCCTTCCCATCCCTTAGGGCACAGCAGGCTTTACCCAGCATGGAAAGTTTTGCTGTGTCTCTGCTAAGAACTGTGCTTTTCAGAAAGCCTGGGTTTAGGCTTTTCAGCTTTCCTGAGGCTAAGGGGTTTTTTTTGCTTTTTATTTTTTACTTTTTAATATTTTTTTAGTAGAAAAGCTCAGTAGCACTACAGTCCACAGTCAGGAGCTCTGTGGGATATGAGTGCGTTCCCTGCTTGGCAATGCCCAGGAACCCAGTCACTGGATCCCACTGGAAGGAGAAGATGGCCAGGCTGGGCTCAAGGTCTGAACTAAAGCTGCTGGTGCCACCTTTTCACCTATTGTGAGCAGTGCCTGGAGTGAACTTGGGAGAGACAGCACCCCAGAGAGACACCAGCTGTCAAAACCACATCACCCTTCAAAACTCATGTCCCAGGAGCTTCAGATCCTGGTTGTTGGCAGCAGAGGACCCCCAGGGAAGCTCAGTCACAGAAACAGAAATGTTCCTGCTTCTCATTCAATGTAAAATAATTGCCTGAATCCATGTGAGAAAATCCTCTCCCTGGAGCAGCTTTGGGGATATGACGGAAGGCGTGCTCCACTTCTGCCAAATATAAAGTAATTTATCCTTCTTTTTGCGGTAGAAAGCTCTGAATTTCTTTCAAGACATGACAGTGGTGTATATTAGGACATGATGAGGAAAGAAATTGCAATAAATTATCTGGGCTGGTTTGGTGGGTTTGGGGTTGGTTTTTTTTTTTGGGCCACCACAGGGCATTTTCTATCTATAGAGTTGTGTCAGCAATTTCAGTGACTTTATCCCCACTCTGCTGTCGTCGATGTTGTTGGTGCTGTAAATCTGCCCGTAAGGCACTGCTTGCAGAAAGAAGCAGCACGTAAAGCAGAAATTTGCCCTTTGTATTTTGAGCAAACTAGAGGCAGAAATTACATAAGCTGACTCCCCGGTTCTGTCAGACAGTCAGAAGTCTGCTTTGCTGGTCTTCTCCACTTCCAAAGCTGCTGGGGTTGGCACAGTACCTATATGACACATACACACACACTTATATGTACATTGATAGAATCACATATGAAAATATAAAATATGGATATATGGATATATGGTATGTGTATATACATATATATGCCTGTGTGTGTGTGTATATATATATGAGATAGAGGTTTCAGATGTAGGACTGTGTAACTATAATTATCTAGACTCCTTCAGTGAGTTATATGTTATAATCTTTACTACAGAGAGAATGACTGAAGGTGTATTTTACCTCTTTTTCCTCCCTCTTTAATTTCTATCTTGTTTTATTTTTGTGTTTTGTTCCTTCTTTTTTTCTCATTTTTTCCCTCTTCCTGCCTAAATGTATTTGATAATAAATAGAGACTAAAATTGCCTTTGCAGCAATGGTTTTGTGAGATCTACTTAGGGAGGACAAAAATCTTTTGAATATTTGAAGGTAACAGAGATGCACTTGAATATGTCTCTCACCAGCAATGTTCATCCCATGTCTCTGCAGTTTAGTGTAAGGATACCACTATGCTTACAATATGTGTTATGGCAGTGTGGTATGTAGGTACATATAGAAACATACAGTGAAAAAGAATGATGAAAATAATATGTGTATTTGTTACCCTATTTAAAATTAATGCATCCATCTCAACATAAGCATGTTTTCATACGAATACATGTGCTTTGTGTCTTTATGCATCAGTCAGCCTTCCTATGAGTGCACATGTGTGGGAGGAAAGGATATGATTATGGATTTGCATAATAGCCTGCATGAAAGGTAGACTGAAACCGAAAACATGGAGGAAATTATAGAATCTATTTTTAAAGACTACATTACTGCAAATGTTGCTTCATCAAGCGCTTATCATTGCTGATTAATTATGTAGAATGAATGAAGATGAGGTCTCACCATATCTTTCGTTTTGGCTTTGGAGAAATTTAAGCAGCATGTTTTGGGACACTCACGAAGAGGCATTTCAACAGACAGTGGAGTGAATACTACAACTTAATCTTTTTGTCCTCTAGACATTCTACAGATGCTAGTATCTCTCCTCATGCATGAGATTATTGAACTCCATGGTAGTAATGAAAGATGAAAAGGTCAATTTTAAAATGTGAACAGTAGGAACCACTTGCTGCTACAACAGCTGATGTAGGAAATGCACACCCTTGCCTTTTGCAAATATCTCAGTTATATCAGCAATATTGATCTATTGTGGGAAGATCTTGCTTTCCTACCTTTTTGTCTTCATATCACTTCTGTCTGGCACTTCAAGAACAAAACTGCTATTAGATTTGATAGCTCCCTGCCTTCTAATTTTCTTCCTTTTTAGCACTGGAGGTACTTGTACTAAGCCACGTGAAGCACAGTCTTTGGCTGTGCTGGAAGTGAGTACTTTACTGCATGGACCCTGGAGGTGGGGACCTGTCTGGAGGGCACCACCCTTCACTGCAGCATCTCAGCCTCTTCTTGCAGGCCCCTGATGGTGTCAGAGGCTGCCAGTACAGGAGAGAGCTCCTATGGCTGTTGTTGTAGGTGGGCAGTGTGTCTGTCGGCTGTGTGGACCCAGGCTCAGCCTCAGGAGGCAGTGGTAGGACAGAGAACACTAATGTAGTTGGGCGTAATCAGATCAAGAAAAAGGGCAGCAGGGGATGAGGAGTTAGGTTATTTTATTATGGAAAATGAAAAATGGGTACTAGGGATGAGAGCCTGGCAAGAGAATCTGAGCAATCCCAGGACTGACTGTCCCACAGACTGGGAATACAGGGACCAGGGTGCACCTCACCCTGGCATCTGTGGTATGCCAATTACAGCTACTGCAAATATCAATGCATTTCTAAGCTGCAGATTTCTTGGGAACTTCCTAACAGCTGTCTTAAAACTTCACACTTGGAGTCATTCTGTCATATAAAAATTCCTTCCCTTCCCTTCCCTTCCCTTCCCTTCCCTTCCCTTCTCCCCTTTCTTTCTCTCTCTCTTTGCCCTTTCTCTTTTCTCTCTTTCTTTCGCTCTCTGATGCAGTGAAAAGTACAAAAAGATGCCTTCCTCACATGCTGAAACAGCTAAAGCAAACAAACCCTAACTTTTCCCCATGTTTTCTTGACCTCCCCTGTTACTTTTTATATTTTTTTTTTCTTTTTAACAGTATCATGCATTTGTAGATAGGAAGATTGATCTCCAATTTCTGATACTTTTGGATTTGGTGCAGCTGGAATTCTGTCAAGGTAGATTTTAGCCTGGACTTAATTTTGTTCATCAAAGAGGGCATTAGGTATGAGAGAACAATAGGAAAGTGTACATCAATGAACAGCCCAGATAATATGATCTTCTAAGAGAGTTGGGGAACTCCAAAAGAAACCATGATTGCAGCATGTCTGTCTGCATTCTCCACTACTCCCCACCCTGAAAGAGAAAACAAAATAGAAGTAGGCAGTGTACCTTCAGAAATCCTGCTTGTCAGGCTTGTTCAAGTCCCTGAGAAGAGATAAAATTAGCAAGAGAACAGAACAAGTGAAGGGCAGCCAAAGGGGTATCAAGTAAGATGAGTGCTGTGCTAAAGAGGAAGCAGACCCCCTTTTAAAGTGGGAAGTGAAAAAAAATGTTATGAAATGGGAATGATGAAGAACTTTATTTCAGAAAAAGAAAATGGAGTGGTGGCAATTAGGAAGGATCGGCAACACTTTAGCTGTGATAAAAAAAGGCACGTGAGACAATATTTGGTAAATTACCTGCCCTAAATAAATTGAGCCATAATGTTAAAGGGATTGATATTGAATTGCATATTAATTCTCATGTCTCAGAGAAATGGAAAAATATGTTAAGATGGGGAAAGAATATAGGGGAAGATAGTGGAAGACTCATCTTGCTGATTTAAGACACTCATAAGCAGGGAGGCATCTACAAATGATGGAGGTATCAAATGTCCCATTATAATTGGTGGCAATTTAGGACTTTGTTCAGTTCATGCAAAGGCATGGCCTAATGACCCCAGGCAACAGCAGAGTGCACTGGGGACTGACAGTTGTATCACAGGAACTACAGGAAATGCATGTCTCTCTGGAGCATAGGACTGGAGGCCAGGCCTTGGGCATCTCAAAATGCACTGGGCACCTGTTGTTAACAGCCAAATCAGGAGATAGTGCCAACTTAAGGCACCAAATCCCCATCGCCACAATTAAGCTAGATGTTAGACATCCTACTACATTTCTTCAGTCAAAAATAGTTCAGTATAGTTACTGGCATCTAAACATCATGCCTAAAGATCCTGTCAGCTATTCTAAGGTATGGACACCTAAGATACTTGAACAAAAGATAGTGCCTGCTCAGCAGCTGGGCTGTGTGATACATGGTTACCCTCCTTATCCTGGTCTAACTTCAGGCCTCTTCTTTAGAGAGGTTTATGATGGAGCAACCTCTTTGGGAGAACACCCAAACCCCTGTCAAAGCTACCGCTCCACAGCTAACGAAGAGAGAGAGAGGTATGTAGGTGCAATTCCTCTTGGTCCAAAGCAGACCTCTGAAATAGAAGGGATTCCGTTTCTCAAGCGCTTGTTGCTCCTGAGAGTGATTTTTCTCAGTGTTTAGAGCAACAAAGCCAACTTCCTGCTGGTACACACAAAAGAAAAGCAGATCTTTTTCTTCTCTCTGGGGTTTGGAAGTGATTTCTCCTGAAGATGCTAGGAGGGCTCATCATGTATGGCAAAATCAAAGAACTGCAACATGTTACAGTTTCATCTCCAGTGCGCTGGCAACCATGCTGCACAGAGAGCTGAGGTTTCATGTCTCTTCCCTGCAGAGCTGGATCTCCCACTCTGTCTGTCCCATGGGGAGAGGCACTCATGCCCCACACGGTGCAGTGTGAGTTCCCAGAGAGGATGCGACACCTGGGGTGAGACTCACCGCCTCAGTCATAGTGACAAGGACCACGCTCAGGAAATGAGTCAATCGCTCGCCTTCACCCTCTGTGGCTTGTGTGGGTCTCATTAGGCAGAGATAGCTTTATCTAAAAGAAAATCTTCCTCAGTCTGTAAATGCACCATCACTTAACACCACAGCATAACAGACCTGGCCCATGGTTTCCTCTGTATGCTGTCTTCTTGGGGTGAAAAAAATTGTAGCTCTCCCTGCATAAACATTGCCAGAACACAGTCAGACTGGGTCGTGAATTGGGAAAATGTGAGCTGATTTTTCAGAAGAGGAGTGGAGAGTATTTCCTGGTGACAGTTCTGTGCCCTGATGAAATACAGCATCTCGTCTCAATCACTCCCACTGCTGAAGAAGGCAAATAAAATGTCAGGGAAAAGGAGGGGATTCCTCCAAGATATGCACTTCATACAAGTGGAAGAGATTCAATTTGCAGAGATTAAGGTGAACATTAGAGCAGAAATTCCATATAGATGACGTCTATGAAATTACAGAGAGCAATTTTGAAAACTGTGCTTCTTAAGCACTGAAGGGAACAACAGTGCATTGTAAGGCACAGGAACTGTCATAGGTAATAGCTGTATTACAGCGATGTAGTGTTCACACTGTAGTTTAACATGAATCACAACATTGACTGATGCATAAATACCATATTGTTTTATATAGGTTATATATGCACTGTGTTTATGACATTATTTTTATCTGTCCCTATAATGCCAGTGTAAAACTTCCCTGAGCGAGTCCCTAGGAGTGATGTACAGTACTGGGTAAAACCCTTATGAAGTTTAATACAAACAGTGCTCAAGGAATAAACTGATTAATTTTGTTTTGTTTTGTTTTGTTTTGTTTTGCATTAGGGATTAAATAAAATTCAGAAGTTCCTCTTTACAGTACGTATGAGTTAATTTTCAAATGCTTTTTGGACTATAATGCAGTACTTGTAAATGCAACTTGGGAATTCCTGTAGTTATTTGATAAGTGACAGCCTAGGGTTAAGAATGTGACCATCCACTCTGAATAGTTCCCACTTACAGCTTTAGTATGTGTATTTATAGAACTACTTATTTTAGGCTTAATGCATTTAGTGGTGGGATCATTGGAATTTGTTCTTCCTGGGCCCACTTTCTTTTTAGAAAGCAAAGAGACAGACTCTGCTTGGAGTCTGACAAGAGACAGTGTTTTACATTTATCTTGTTTACACCTAAAAATGAGGAAGGAGCAAGGTCAGTATCTACAGATCTAAACATCTGCATGTCCATTTGCTAGCTGAACATTCAATCACAGAAGTTGCACAAACAAATTAGGCATAGAGCTATACAAACCTAGTTTAAAAAATTGGGCCATGCGTGGGTGTGTGCATCTAAATATTTTACAAGCTGAACAATCACCCTGGAGTATTTTAGGTTAGAGATAGATAAATTATATGTCCATCCAAATTTACATCTAAGCAAAGATTCAAAAATCTGCATAAAATCTTTCAATTATTAGCTTTGCAGGCATTCTGAATGTCCTTCCTGCAGGGTAGTGCTAGAAGAGCTCCGTGCTTTTGTGATTTGGTTATGTGATACAAAAGTAGCAATAAGGCTACTATCAGGTAGTAGTTAGGTTAGCTAAAATATTTCCAGTAATCAATTTCATTGCTGCAATATAGCAGATGTGAGCAGTGACAGACAGAGGCACTCAAAGAGGTAAAACAATGGAGTGACTGGGAGAGTGGGATGCCCAGCCTTGCCACTCAGTCATGGTGGGAAAGGCTCCCAGATGGGCTCAGGAATTTTGGAAGGTTTTGCTGATCCCTTCATAGCATTGCTTCAGTTTGGCCCACAGGTCTCCATGCAATGCCTGGAGCTCAGTGATGTGGGGCTTCCTGTGGACAGGCAGTCTGGAGCCTTGACTCTGTACCTCAAACTGACTGGGAATAGCCAGCAACATCTCTTCCATAGTATCATTCATATCCTGGCATGGCTGGCCTTTGTCCCCTCTCAACAACTACACGTCCTCCATGCTGAGGGCACAGCTCCAGCAAAAAGAGTGACAAGCTGCTGCCTTACTGCTCCTGAAATGACCCTGCCAAACCATTTCTTTTTCTGAATCCAGGGGTTTTTTTTTTGGTGTGTTTGATGTTGCAATCTCAGAAACTGAGCTACAGGACTATGAAGTGAGCTGTCAAAGACAAGTCTACAGCTAAGTTATGAGCAGAATTTGTAGATTTGGAAACAGACAGTGGCTTACACCAAGGGACATCCTTTGTTTTCCAGCTGCAGACAGGCAGCTTAATCTTGCTATTTAAGGGAGCTCTCAGGATTTCCCAGGTGACTAACGATACCTCCTGGCACCAAAGGCTTCCCTGCTGTACTCAGTCCTCGTAGCCTATACTACGAGACTCGTATCCCATTTCCACTTAAGTTAATTATTACTCATATTGAAACACTCCCTTTTAATTAATGGGAGGGTTGATGATCTCATATGTTTATCTGTTAGTAGTTTTGTTACTTTTTAATAACTAGAAGCCTACAATGACACAAACCCACCACATCAAACAATGGCAGCAGGTTGTCACCTCAAATGGTAGAGAGGGCTGTGTTTTGGGAAAAGCCCCACCAGTCAGGGCCATGTCCTTCCATGTGGTGTTTGGTGTACCACCTAACAACTACTCTGAGAGGTCCAGCAAGTTTCTTTGAAGGACAGGCAGTGGAAGAGGAAAAAGTTAGTCAACAACAATAAAGTAGCAGCCTTTTACATGACACACCTACAAGTGAGCAGTCCTCATTCCTAAGATGCTGGCAGATTACCACAGTGATTCTTGCAGCTGGCTATCTTGTCAGAAATTATGATTTTTCTCTTCTCTTCTTCAATGAAGATCTTTTCATCTTCCTACTTTGAAGAAGCATCCCAGAAACATATTTCTATTTCACTTTCTGCTCAGTTTTGTCATGATGGTGATACAAGCAAGGGGAGAGGAAGGAAAAGATAAGACAAACAATTTCCCATGTGTATTTCCTAGTAGCACTGACTGATCTGGTATACATCAAGCCAGAAATGCAGAAGACAGAGCACACCAGAACTGGTTCCAAACTATTGGACTTACCACTCTTCCAGCAGCGTTGCCAGCATTATATTACTCTGCCCAGAAAGACCCTGAACCATGAAGGCTGGGAAAACATGTGGGGAAAGTAATGAAAGCCCAAGCCACATTATCTGCCTTCAGTGGTCCCTACTGGCAGCACCTCTGCTTGTGCCTCTCCTCTTTCTTCCATGGCTCTGAGATGCTGAGCATTGGCATCCATGGGGCTGTGGGGCCCTATGGGATGGGTGCTGCAGGGGAGGGTCAGCCCACTTTCGGGCATGGGAGGAATGCAGACTGTCCAGAGAAGATCCTTCCTTGTACAGATTTCAGAAAGTATTTTTTCCTCATCAGTAAACAAACAATGAGTCATTGACTGTTGCATGGGAGAAAATGGGATTACAAAGAATGTATAAGTAAATAAATTAGTTCCCGTTAGTCATGGCAACAGCTCAGTGTTTCCACCCAAATGTTTTATTCCAATTCATCTTTCTGCCTTTATTTCTGTAATATTGTTATCCTTGTACTTTGGGGAACAAAATTCTAGTAAGATTCTTTTGGAAATAGACTTTTAAAAAATACAGTTCTTGTGTTAGACTACAGCTGAGGATGAAGTCTTTATTTTTTAATGTTTTTGTCCACAGAAGGAGTGGGAAGAAATGGAGCTGTACCCTTCTCTGCCCTAATGGTGCTGCAGGTCATGTGTGTGGCATTTGTCACTCAACCTGCAAAAGGAGCTTTTACCATATAGACATCTATTACTCAGCTCCCTGCCCCAAATGCAGTGCATTATGTTTTATCTGTTTTACAGATACCATCCAGAAGAACTTTGGAGGTTTGCTGACCCCTGTCCCCAGGCACTGATGCCAGAATATTGTGATCCAAAGAACCATATCTCTCTGGGGAAATGTCTATTTAAAAACATGCTCCAGTCCTTTTCTTTCCATCTGCTTATTAGAGAAGTTGATAAAAATTTTCTGTCTTCCCCAGATCCTGAAGAGATGGAAATCTTGCAGGAGAGCTGTGTTTTCATCCTTGGTTTTACTTCTGGTCTTTTAAAACTTTTGTTTAGTTAATTGATAATAAATAGTCTAAAAGTTATATATAATCTTTTAAATATGTATACTTGTTACAACTCCTATAACTTCAGTCCATGTCAAAAGTGTGCCCTCCAAAGCAGAGGAAGTTGGAAATTTTTGGAGTAACATCTTGATTTAAATGTCAGAGTCCTCATCTATAGGCACAAGCTGATGTTACCTTTTTCACTAAGATACAAAAAACACTTCAGAAACTATTTCAGAGAACTGACTTATTTAAGCGTTATCATTATTCACGGACTTCCCCAAAGCTATTTTCCCATTGGTTTTGCTCCTTAGAGGTAGGAGGAATTTAGAGAGTTGGCACAAGTGCCTTTTTTTGTTCACTCTTCAATGTTTGCAACTAAGGAAATTCTTTTAAAAGAATATCCAAAAGCAATTCCCACCTCTCCAACTACAACCAGTTTTATATCTGCATGATGCTGTTACATCAGAAACTGTTCTAATTGTAAAACGGAATTCTGCTGCTCCAAGTGATAAAGGTCATGGCATTTTCTTAGTCAGAAGGACAACAAAAGTTTTCCTGCAGCCAGAATTAGCAATATAAATATCTTCCTACTATAAATCACAGAATATGCTGAGTTGGAAGGGACCCACAAGGATCATCAAGTCCAACTCTTAGCCCTGCACAGGACCATCCCCAAGAGTCACACCATGTGCCTGAGAATATCACCCAAACACTTCTTGAACTCTCGCAGGCTTGGTGCTGTGACCACTGCCCTGGGGAGACTGTTCCAGTGCCAAACCACACTCTGGGTGAAGGACCTCTTTCTAATACTCAACCTAAATCATGCCTAATGCAACTTCAGGCCATTCCCTCAGGTCCTGTCCCTGGCCACCACAGAGAAGAGATCAGTGCCTGCCCCTTCTGTTTTCCCCCTCATGAGGAACTTGTAACTGCAATGAGGTCTCCCCTCAGTCGACTCTTCTCCAGCCTGAACAGACCAAGTGCCCTCAGCCTCTCTTCATATGACTTCCCCTCAAGGCTCTTCACCATCTTCATTGCCCTCCATTGGACACTCTCTGACAGCTTAATATCTTCCTTATATTACAGTGCCCAAAACTGCACACAGTATCCAAGGTGACTCCACCCCAGTGCAGAGCAGGGTGGGACAATCCCCTCCCTTGACTGACTGGTGATGCTTTGCCTGATGTCCCCCAGGATACAGTAAATAAATCAGTTTGATTTGGTTTGAATCTTCAGGTCAGTGGATCTAAAATGTACTTTGCCCTTTAGTTCTACTGCATTTCCTTTATCTTCAATGACAACACTTTAGTGAGACTATTGTCTCTAGTCAGTCACCCATCAGAGATGATGCACAAAGGAAGGAGAGGGAGAAACGTAGTGTGCAAGGGACTTTAGCCTGTGTATGCACCAACAGGTGCATATGCATCAAGTAGATGGCCTGGAGCCATCTCTTCCCTGCTGTTTAGATAAGGACTCTTCTTATTTCTGGTCTTACAGACATGTTTAGGCTGCAATAAATTGAAATTGCCCTGTTAAATTCTCAAGGCTCTCAAAAGTTGGAGGCAATGTTAGCAAAATTTTAAAATAGGAGATATCACAGATTATTCATGCAGTCAACTTAAAAGGCCGTGAGATTTTTTCTAGTACGGCAGAGAATTTTTTCATTATTGGTGGTAGAAATAATCAGAAGCTGAGGTCTGTGATCAGTTTATGGTGGTCTTAATTTATGACGGAAGACTTTATTTTTAACAATAAAAGTGAAGGGATAGCAAAATTCTGTTAAAGGTAATTAACTACACCAATGTAGGACTGAAGACTGCTCTATTAAGTGAAAAAAATACCAAACAAATCTATAGGGGTGATGGATTTTATTCTCTTTTGTCCCAGCAGGTTAACTTTAAAGTGTCTTTTTTAATTGACACTCTAAATGAAACAATTTAAATACTACAAAACTAAGTTTAGTACTGCTTATTGTTGATGTCAAGGACATTTCTACACAAAATCTGAACAAGAACAGGTCAGGCGGAGCAATGTGTGGGTGAAAGCACTTCCTCTACACAAAGCATAGTAACCCAGACTACATGTAAACAAGTACTGATTCATAGTCTTGTCTTTGACCGAAAGGAACAAATTTGTTTCTAAATTCTACATCTTCACTTCTGAGTGGACAACTGATTCTCTGATGCTGGACATACCACAGCTTGTGTTCTGCTATTTGGTTTTTGGCTTCTATTTTTTTTTTTTTCTTTCAAGGATGGAAAGTAGATCTTTATAAGTTGCACAGAGAAAAAGATTAATTTCTTTCAACACAAGCCATATGATTTAAGCTGTTCATTTAACAGAGAAAAGTGAGATTGAAAACCAACTCTCCAAAGGCCAGCTCTGGTAGAGCGAGAAGGCAAGAATTTACCCACCTCAACCTGTCAGGAGCTAATGCTATTAATCCGTATGCTGCTGTATAACATATATATGTAACATTAGCAGTTAAAAGACAGATATTTTCATTCATTTTGATTACAAGTAAGGTATGAAATTAAGGGCTGGGTTTATTTTTTTCAATACTTTTGAGACACCGAAAGCACTTGAAGCAAAAGAATTTTAATTCTCATTTTATGAATGTAAAAGTATTTATATTTTCTTGTTGAGATGGTGGGAGCAGTAGAATCAGGAGCTTTGTGTTGAATTTCACCTCTGATAATGAATTCCATTTTGATCAAAGGCAAGTCTCCTAACAGCTGCACGCTGTAATTCCTTTGTCCTAAATGTAGCTGTATATAAAGTATACCTGCCTCATGGGAAACTCCAACAATAAATAGAACTGCATATATTGAAAGTACTAGATAATGCCACTATAGCTGACACTTAGATTGATAATTTACAGCCTAAGTGTCTGAAACACTTCTCTCATTACCTCATTATTATCTTTACTGCTTACATGTGGTGTGTCCAGGCAGAACCAATTAGGCAATAACAAGGAAAGAGGCAGAGGTGTTTATAGTCAAGTGACCAAAAAAATTTTTTTTATTTATTTGAAATAATTTGCAGCCAGAGTTGGAGGAGAGGAGGTTTGTATTTGTTTGATTGTTTGTTTTAAGAGTCTGGTATTTTCAAACATTTAAAAGGATACAGTGGTTCCCAACTGCAGTCTAGCTCAAAGTGATACATAATATGTAAATGTACCAACTATTTTCTGAGATTCCTAGGAAGTCACAACATAGGCAAAGCCTATCATGAGAGTCACACTGGAAATGTAAAAACTAGTGTGCCCCAGAGTATTTATTTAGGTAAGAAAGTTTATGCAGCTTATGGAAGAATTACTCTGTGAGGAAATTCAATTTCAGTAGCTTTTTTATCTCATTTCCTTAGTTTCTCTGTCATTCCCCAAGCTCAACTCTTTCTTTAGGAGCCATGAGTGAGCACGGAAAACTTATTGAATTTAATGGTTGGCTTGGGAAAGTCTTCCCCAAAGGACTGTTTGTCCTCTATAACTAGCTGTCTGCTTCATTCATTTTATTTTGTTTTACTGGCTATAAGGACATGAATACTTACATTTACTCTCTTTCTCAAAATATTGTGGTTTGGCTGAGTGGTTTAGACTAAACTGAAGGGTTGCATCTGTACTAGAGAGGATTGTTTATTTTGGTCTTTTTACCTGTGTGTTTTCAAACTCTATCTGTGTTGCAAGCACTGGGCTGTGAGTGGGAGTTGCGCTGGGGCAGAAGAATGCACAGGAGCCCTCATCACTCATTCCTACACACTCGCAGATACAGAGAAGTGTTTTCCCCAAGTGTTTCAGTCTGTTGTAGAGGGGAATTTGGAGGTGGGAGCAAGACTAGGGGACCCCAGTGCAGAGGGCTTGGTGAGGGGGAAAGGCAGATTTCACAGGAACTTAATACCGTATCCCTCACAAGTGCTGCACAGTTTACCTGTAGACAAGGCAAGGTGACCACTCTGTGATCTGCATTAATGGCACCATTTGGATCAAGCCAGGGGACATACTGTAGTCAAAGTCAGCCAGGGCTGTCCTTGCAGTCACCCTGGCCTCACCCTTGATACAGAGGATATGCATGAGCCACTCACTGCCCCTTCAGCTCAGCTGGGGTGCAATGCTGTTCCCCAAGGACTCCATGCCATTTCAGCTGCAATGCCTGGCTGTGCTGCTGTTCTGCTAAACAAAGGGACAACTATGCTTCACCAGAATCCAATCGCTTTGATAAAATGTAAGTTTTTTTCAGAGGGACAGTAAAGATGCCTGAGACCTCATAGTGGCTTGGCCTCCACCTCCAAGCTGCGTACCCTGGCACCCTGTCTCCTGCAGCCCTGGTGCCAGGAAGCCTGCTCGCCCACAAACAGCTGGGCTTAGCGCCTGAAGAAACCTGTTTGCACTCTGGTTGCAACGAGTCCAGCAGCCTATTGCTTGCTCATTCTCTGGGAAAGATTACACTTATGAGAGACCAGCAAAGCAGCCCTGAGCACACTCCAGTCACGTGCAGAAAGGATTCGGGTTACAACCCTCCAGTTGCACAGGCAGCCCAAGCATCCTGGCCTTGTGTAAACGCAGTGGATTTTGTCTATTGATCTATTTTTTCCCCTCCAAAGGATTCTCATATGAGACAGTTGTTCAGAAATTAATTCGTGCTGCACTAGTGATTGTATTATTATTGCTCCCATGCTGCTATGGATATAGACGATATTTTACAGGAAATTGTGAAGAAAAAACTATTGCTTTGAACAAGGCTGTAATTCAAAGTTATTCAGACAACACGACCCATGCTCGAATCCTCACCTCTATAGTACTGCAAATATATATAGTACTACAAATATAGTACTATATTTGAACTAAATTCTCAATATGTACATGATTATTTTAATTGATGCATTTAAAATTTTAGACTTGGTTCATCAGCCTAAAATCTGAACTAGTGAGCATTTAAACTTCAGGCAAAATTTTCCTGTGTATGAGTAAGAGATGAAGGAGTCCAATACATGTAACGAGTGTAGAAATGTCATCTGTCTTAACCCGCTTGAGAGGTACAAGATGTACCTGCAGTTCATGGTTTTATTTTATAGAAGGTATCTTTTATTCCCTCAGACTTAATGAAAATGAAGAAATCAGTAATCATATCCAATTAGTCTAAATGGCATCACTGCATCATTCGTAATAGGAGAAAAATAACTTAAAAACTTGCCAGAGTAAATTCCTTCTTGCATACTATTTCTTTTATGTCTGCTCTCATCCCCCTTGAACACTTTCTTGTACTGGACATACTGATTATACTCTTCATTTAGCCAAGCAGTAAATGAATGCAAGTGCTATTAAAACACACCAAATCATTTGGATCAGAGTACATCCATTTCCTCAAAAAAACAAAGGCTGGGAAGGACATGTAGGAATAACAGCAAGCATGTAAAGTTAGGAGGTGCAATTCAGTCTGTGAGCCGAAAGTGGAGGCGATGCTCCTGTGCCTGGTTCTGCCTGGGCTGGCAGCAGCTGCAGGGCAGGATGAGCCAAGGCTTATGCTTTCTAGGGCCAAGTGTGTTACTGGGAGCAAAAGGAACAGGGTGGAGGGGATAGGATTACTGCCTGCAGTTTCTCTCTACCAGAATGAGGGTCATACACTTTCCACTGATTTATTTGTGGGAGAGGAGTTAAAGGAATTAATTTACTAATCCTACACCCAGCCTCTCTCTTGCTGGCTGGAATATTCCAATAATTTCCCAGTATAGACTCTATCTCCCTCTCTGCAGCTGTTTGCTATTTGTTGTTTTTCTTAACAAAATGCTATTTCCTAAGACTCGGAGACTTTTGTTTCTACATCAAATCTACTTCCACCTAAACTACATAAGGGATTTGCTCCTTATATATATAAATCTGTAAAATAAGCCACTTGTAGATTTTTTTCTTGTCTAAATGCATCTATCAATTTCATCTGAAGAAATCAGACACTTGGTCTAACGGTAAATCGATGTTTGATAAAATTAGGAGAATTGTAATGCTGATTCTTCAATCACTGATAAATCATGGACATCTACTTTACTTTTGAGTAGCCTTGAAATAGTTTGCAGGAATAGTTTTTAGGTGGCTAAGGATGGTTCACTGCACTCCTGCAGTTATTCAGGGGAGGCAATGTGGGGGCACTGGCTTCACATGACATTGTTTCAGCTTCCTGATTGTATGACTGCAACTTAATGAGTTGCTCAGGGCCTGACCCAATGAAAGGTTTAAGTGACTAAAAAAAGATTTCCGTGTTATTAAGATGCCTGTAGTCAACATTGCAAATCCATAGCTTCCTGTTTGATTTCACAAGTCTCTGAACACTGCCAACTGCACCTGCACGTGCCTGGAACTCTTCCTGATACTCTTGTCATGTCTAGGTGTGATTGCAACCAAAAATACATCACTTGTTTGCCTTAAGGCCCTGCCACGTAGGCTTGGTACACAAGCACAGGATGGATCCACCACAGGAGACAGCAGTGTTTATGGAACAGTTTTGACTGTGAATACCCTCCACCTTTGTTGTTGAAGGTAAAAGCAAAATTTATGGGGCTGGAAAGAGGGTGTATAGTGCCATTGTGTAATAAATCAGGTACTCACATGGAAAGAAGAGTCGGTAAAATCCAGAGATCTTCTAGTCAGCAAAGCAAGTGCAGGATCCCTTTAGCCTGTCCAGAGAAACAGGGGTGGGATCTCTAAGAGATGCTTATGCACCATGTCTCTTGGTGCCAGGGTGCTTCCTGCAGAAGCTGCTGGTTGAGAATGTTCTTATTGTGACCCCTTTGTCCCAGGGACTTGGTATCACAAGTCTTGGGGAGTCAAATAACCATTTGCTGACCCCAAAGCTGCAGGTCCTACGTATTTCTCATACACTTGTCATCATATAGTTCCCCTCTGTATCTCATGATGACACCAGCACTCCTACATTGGCGTTGTACTTGAATCACCTCAGTTCAACAGTCTGAAAGAAAACAAACAACAGCAAAACATACATAGCTTTATGCCACAGGAGTGAGTCAAAGGGAGGGTTCAGTAAGAGCCAAAGCTGGCATAAGCAGGATGCATGAGTGGGAAAGGAGGGGAGACACTTGTTGGCTCTCCTCCTTGTCCTTGGCTGAACACTCGGGTGGCTGCAGCCACAGGCTCCATGTGTTCTTTCCAGGGAGCACTGTGCCCAGCTCTGGGCTTGAGTCCTGCTTGCTCATAGTGATAACCTCTGCGGGTGAAAATATTACCAAAGATCTGATAAATTAAGAAGATCAGTATAAATTCATAAGAAAATGATTAATTAGTATGAGCATAGGCACCTGTCCAAATAGCCACATGCACCCTAAACAGTGGCTGCTGGGGATTGTGTTTGTACTAGATACATGCTCTCCCAGTTTTGAATAAATGTTTTCTCCTAGAGCATAAACATTTATATTTTAATCTAATTTAGCCTTAGACAAACCACAATGTCTAGAGTAATATTAGTATTTGTCTCAGACAATCAATTGGTCAGCAAATAATTAATCTGATTTAAGGAGTTTTTAGGTGACACAGGACAAACACATGCACTTCTGCTCTGTTGAAGGCAAAGAACTGAGACCAAAACACAGCTTCGAATAGGATCCGTTGCTTCGTTCTTGGCATTAGCTCAGCTGATGTATATAGGCAGCAGAGACCAAGATTACCAAGACCCCTCTGCCCACCCTGCCCTTTAGAAGGCAAGCAACTACTAAATAAGGGCCAATAAGTAGATCACAATTTGACTCAGAGATACATAAAACTAGTACAGCATTCATCTAACTGATGAGAAAAAGTAATTGGTATATACAGTATTCAAGCTGCTTTATTCTGCTTATGCAGAATGTTACATTCATTGAAGACATAAGCAGAAATTGCATGAGAAATTACAACTGAAAAGTGAAGGAGATTTGCTAAAGGTCTAAATCTTACAATATAGCAAAAAACATATACAGGTTCATTTAAGATAGAAATCTTTTCCTTTACATGTATATTATTAAAGACAAATAAAAATAGAAGAGAAAGATGAAAGAAATAGGAGAAAGGAGAAAAGGAAAATGAGGAAAGAAAAAAGTATTTTAAGAGTTAATTCTTCAGCCATTTTCCTTTCTTTTTGAGCTGACACTTCATGACAACATTTCCATTATATGCTGTCTCTGGTGTATTGCTATGAAAGCATACAGGACTTTTCCATTGAGTGGAAAATTGGCAAGGCTTTCATATTTACAACTGCAAAGGTAACAACTCTGATAAAGTAACGGACATAATTATGCCACTTTTAGCCAAACTGGGGAAAAAAATAACTTTACTTTCTGTTAGCCTAGCCATTGTACCTGAATGTGTTATTCTTAAAAGCAACACTGATGCTGCTTATTAACAGCATCCCTGCTCAGAGAGGGCTGTGTGTACTTGGTGACTTCCTGGCTTCAACAAATCATAGTAAAAGTGTTCTCTCTGAAAGTGTAGTTTAAGGATTTTCACAGCAATCAGTGCTCTCAATAGTCTCAGTGTTAGAAGAGTGTCAGATTGACTTTATTTCTGTCCCACAGGTTAGAGGCAGCAAGTAAAGTTCTGGACTAGAAAGGGATGGTGGTTGTACACATCTCAGCAGATTCCTTCTGCAGTCCTTTCAGTCTCTGCTGTGGGCTGCTGCTTCTTCCCAACTACCTTTGAAAGATCAAGTCAGCTCTAAGACTGAAAAGATAAATTGTTAGATGCTGCAGTGCTGTAGTGACCATGCTATCCCCATTATAAAGACTCACAGTTAAGAAAAACACTCTGTGTGCAGTTGAAAACAGAACGAGGCTATTTAGAAGCACTTGGAAAAACACGGGATGGCTATTCTTCCAATGCTTTCCCTTATCCGTTCTCAAATTGTTTTATGAATGTTCATCAAGCCTGTGTTATAACACCTCTGAGGTGTTATAACATTTCTACTTTCCTATGGGTGGGTAATGCGATTTTTTGGCGCCCACATGGAGATGTGTGAAAGTCTCAGAGATACTACACACCCAGAGCTACCAATCACTGGTATGCCTAACTTGTGACCCCAAATAAGTACTAATAAAAGTGCAGTATCAGAGTTACTTTTATTTACCTCCTAGTAAAAGGAGCTTAGAAGTAAACATTTTTAAGTGTGCCTCTACAGCTCTGAGAGCAAGAAACTTTTTCTTTGCTTGCCTTTTTATTTTTTTTTTTTGCCTAAAGGAAGCTGAGATGACTTAAGAAAGATGCAATTCAGGCAGTTTGGGCTGTAAGTAAAACAAAGCACACACCATATTGGATGACTCACAGTGAAACTGTAAGAGTAGATGAAAACTGTGAGAGCCAGGAGCTTTTCTGTAAATAATTTCAAAGTTACTGACACCAAAGCACAAGGCAGCACAGTGTTAGGCACCTGTCAAGGGAAAATACCATTGAAACACACCTCTTTGTGATAGAATATGTTGAATGGGCAAAGGACAGTGTGGGGACCAGCACAAAGAAGGGTTTGCAACCTCTTTAGGCCAACGTGAACAACAACATGTCAGTATAAAGGCACATTTCATTCTCTCTGGCTTGGATACTTCCCAGGAATTCCCCTCCCGGGCGTATTGCGGTGGAAAGAGCCCAGTGACTAGGACGTTTGGGACAGGAATTGGGAGAATGCAACCACTTCCCATTATCATTTTTCCCACTCACCCTCCCACAGTGAGGAGCTTTTCTCCCTCCCTACGTTTTCACAGGAGTTCTGAAGCAGCTGGCAAAGGGATGCAAGTCAGCCATAGCTCTGCTGGCAGGGGGCTTTGATGGGGGCTGCAAAGGCAGTGGACCTCAAGCCTTGACCCTCTGCAAGGTTCCCTGTGGTCTGCTGGGAAACTCCTACTGTAAATGAAACTGTTCTGCAGAGCGAGGACAGAAGAAAAGGTCTTTTCCTGACTGACCTGCAAAAGGACCATCGTAACCTACTGGTATCAACACAAAGTAAATTATCTGTGATTAAATTTGCCTACACAGTTTGCCCTGTCACCTAGGGACCTGACCCACCAAATTTTAAATCCCAGGAGAGCAGCAGGAGACTGTAACGTTGAGCTCTGCAGAAAGTCAAAGTCATTTCAAACCTAGAACAGACTTGATTGTTAGTACTGGGTTGAATGACTCTTTGCATTGTACCACTGCATTTTCCTATGTCAGATGAGCAGCACGTGGCTTCCTGCTCACTGTGCCTCCTGTCTGGCCTGTGTACACAGCTACGGCAAGAAATCTCCACTCAAGAGAGGTTTGGCATTGAAAAAGCGACAATATTTTAAATTGGGAATTTGGGGAACTGTGCAGGCTGTTTGTCTGGAATAGACTATTTCTTGCTGAGAGTAGAAATTCCTCCTATATTTGGTAGATGGCACTGACTCAGATGCTCATCCAGAGTACTCTGCTTCATATGCCCATGTATGCTCGCAGACTACAGATAAACATGCAGTGACTTAGGTTAGTACGACAAAGGTGTTTGGCTAATGAGTGTCAAAACTATAACACAACTGGTCCCTCCAACATCTGTTGAAGAAAAAGCAGCATCTGATATGTTTCACTTGAATCCTGGATTTCTCAGCTAAATCAGAATTGAGTTTGCTACTATGAGTCCTAACACCAAAATATACCACCTGTATATGATGCCCTCTGTGTTTTACATCTACAGATTATCCCTCCATCATCCCAGTGAACTATTACTATAAATGTATAAAAAATAGGAATACCAAAGCTTTACTGACTAAGCTAAAGCCATACGGGTGACAGTGACAAGATAGAAAACAAAGACTGGGAACACTGATTTCTGAATTATTTTTCCTATCTCTAGACAATACTTGCATGTAATAGAGATCAACTAAAAGAATGGTAGTGAAGCACATCTGAGGTTACGTATGTTCAGCCATTGCTATTGCCATGTTTTTGTCTCTGCAATAATTGCTTAAAAACGGATTGCTTTAAAGCTAAAAGCCCCACTCAGCCTAAGAAACCCCTAAATGTGTTTTCAAATCTAATGTTTTTCCCTAGATTCTTTGTCACTACTAAAAAGTTTGTTCCTTAAAATAACTAATTGTAATACAATCAATATTTAAAATAAATTTTACTTTATTTCACTTAACAACTCATATTTATAATACTGTGTAGTTTAAATTTTCTCTATCTTTGATTTAAGATTTTAGTGTTTCCAGATTCTTTTATGCAATATTTGTATTTGACAAGTGATTTTGATATTGCTGTCTGGTGTTCAGTTTTTCTATTAAGTATAATCGTTCAGCAGTTTCAATTATAACTGACAGAGTCATAGGAAAATTTCTCTTTCAACCATATTAGTTCTTCACACTATTTTTCTCTCAGCTAATTCTAATTTTAATTAGTTTGAGCAGCAATTGATTGTACTGATGTACTCTTCAATTAATTCCACAGTGGTGACTGAGGTTATTTGCTGAGAGACAGCAAAATACCAGAGTACACCATACTTTACAATAATTATCTACCAGTTCTACTGGAAACTGTGGTCCATCTTCTTGTATATCCAAATGCTGATTTTAAAGTCACATTTATTTACATCTTTTTAAACCTATTTCCCATTAGAAAACAGTGATGACTTCACTCGTTAAGTGTAAAGATCATAAACTCCGTAACATTAAGAAGGAATATTAAAAACTGACCATACAAAACATCTTGAGATTAAATTTTTCATTAGAAGCAGGTGGAGTCTTGGTTTGTTATTGTGTGCCCAGTGGTCTTTTTGTCTCCTGTTATTGCAGATCATGCAGAAGCAGGGAAAATCACCTAGTGATCACACTATTGTTATGGTCCTTTTTATATTTTAATTCGGGTTTAAAAGGTAAAATACAGACTACACTTTTGTATTTTCTGAACCTGAAAAAAAAAAAATCAGATTTGGCTGTGACTTGTGTAGATTGTAGATGATTGATCTGCACAGATCGTACATCTCTCTAGACTGTAGCCTAAAACCTTGTGTACTGGTCAGTAAGTCTGCATTACCCATTCAAACATGAAGTGTTGCATGAAGGTAAAATTCATGCCAGCATATAATAGCAGAAAAGTACTTACACTGTCTGACCTAATTCAGAATCGTCAACCTCAAACATTCAAAAATCCAATCAGAACACCAATCACAAAACTAATGTAAAATATTGATTTAAAAGCACATTGATTTTTCTTTTATCTACAGGTTTCTAAGTTCACAGGGATCAAGCAATCCCTGGCAATCATGAAGGATGAAAACATTGTTTTGAAGGCTGTGCTTTTCACATAGTCTCATGCTTCTTGGAAATGCAAAATATTTTGTGTAATAATTACAATAATTGGCAATACAGTTTTCAAAGGCAGGGTCTATGATTAGTCATCGGTTCTGAGAAAAGAGTTGGGAAGGCTAATGAGGAGCATTTGTTTTCTACTCTGCAGTAAACTACAGTATTGTTAACCTGTGAAACTCTTACACCAGCTTGACCTCTAAAGAGTGAAGTCAACTCCTCCATCAGTAAACAACTACATACACTTGAAGAATGTTCCTCCCAAGCAAAGAAAGCACTGGTCCCTGAACACATGCAACCCACAAACTGGTGACGCAGCCTAGATCTCCAAGAGATAACTTCCTCTGTTTCCCTTCTGTTGCCTCTCCCTGCATGTTTTCTTTGCCATGAGAGAGAAGTATCAGCTGGAAGTCCTGAGCAAAGTTCAGTGCAGGCAATTAGATTTTGCTAACGTAACCTTCTAGAGCAGCGAGATGCTATATCCTTCCTGCACCACTGGGTCTGAACTGTCGCACAGCCCTGCCACATGTCAGGGAGTGGTCCTCCTCCCTTGAAATGGCTGCAACTCATGGCTGGAAGAGGTAAAGCTTGGGCCTCTGCAGTGTGCAGAACAGCCAGCTCTGGACACAATTTGGTATTTAAGTGCAAATTGGAGATTACACAGCAAAAGCAAAACATTTATCAGCAGTATTTTGGATTTCAAAACTGTACGAAAAATAGTTTTAACCTTTGAATAGAGTTCAAAAGATGTCCCTCAGCGCACTTCCACTTTTAAATAAACAGAAGAATCAAGAGCCCTGACATTTCCAAAGCCCAAAACACCGGTTTGTTTTCCTTACATAAATACTTTGAATCTCAGCAACTGTCTACAAAAGATAATGATAGAATTTGTCCTAGTAAAATGTGATCTGCTGATAGATTTAGCTTGCAGTTTTACAGCACCTTTGGGGAGTTTTGGTCCATTGAATAGAAGAATTTGGATGTATTTTGTGCTCTAAGGACACGTTCTTCCCCTCAACGTTTTTCATAAATGTCATTGAAGATGCAGCAGCCATGCAGTAAGAGAGAAAAGCAGCTGCCTTACTGTCAGGGTGAATTAGAATCATAGTGCAAATACACTTAAGTGACTCAGCAGGTACCTAAGTGAGTATTTGGGACCTATTCTCCCCTGGTAGTGGTCATATAATTCCTCCTTATCTACATGGGAATTGAGCATATCTTTTAAGCAGATACTAGATGTGTAGTGATGTAAACTCTTTAAGAAAGATATTGGTTTGTGGGTTTTTTTTGAAAAAAAAAAGACACTGACACTGCTTTCAGTATTTTAACATTTACAGAATTTTAAGCGTGTTGTCTTCTGGAAGGTGTTATTAAAATGAACTTTTTTTTTCAGATTTAAGAGAATTAAAAATTATCTGTTTTTCCCCAGGATACCCAGGTTTGCTTTACCTTTCCATTTGTTAGTGACACAGTATTAACAACTGTACATATACAAATGGAGTTTATTAGAATATCAATACCTTTAAAAGGCAGTTTTGATAAGCAGGAGTAGCAATTTTTTAAACAGGCTAATCACAGAGTCTCAAAATCAATTATGTTGGAAAAGACCTCTATTAATTTAGATTTAGGTATATTTCCCCCCCTGTGGGCTAACAGAGTGTCCAAACACCTTTGCTGTCCACCTCTGAACTGGACAATGCTGTTTTCCAGACTTTCAAACAACTTACCAGTCCCGCTGTCTCACATCCCTGTTAAAATGTCTCCCATTGGCCTAAGGGAGTAGGTATGAGCTCATATTCTAGATAGAGCAGCTGGTGATAAAACATAATGTAACTGGAGACAAGATCAGGTATTTGTGCAGAAGGTGGAGGTACTGCATCCGGGCGGTAGTAGTCACCTCCTTGCCACAACAGGTGTAAATATATTAGTGGGGTTTGGATCTGCATGGCTGTGATTTCTGGTAGAGATTATGTTGCATGTCCACCCTGTGGAAGCCACTACTCTGCCAGGTGGCTGGCAAAGCACAAGCAGCATCACACTGGGGGCAGACAATGGGTAGTCATAAAAAAAGAAAGGTGAAGAAAATAAAGAAATTGAAGTCAAAAGACACAATATGGGTGTTTTTAGCCTTTTGTGCAAGATACAAACATCAAGATGAACTGATTGCCATTATGTAATTGCGAAATAGGTCTATCACACAACCTCTGGGTATGGTGTTTGTACGTAACCCTATTTGAAGCAGCAGTATGAGGCAGGTGGTTTCTCTAACAAAGGCACAGATGCATATTTCTACTGCTTAACCATTTTTTTCTTTTATTTTTGCTATACAGTTACGGTCTTAGGCCGAGAAAAATATTCCTGCTCTTCTCTCCTGTGTATATATTTTCTAAGGACTGCACCACTCTTATGCATATGCAAAAGTGCATGCTTTGCATATTTACTTTCTTTATACAAAACAGTGTGCTGGCCACATCATGTACTGCTTTCACTTCTGTGCAGATTCCCCCAAATTTATCCTCTTCTCATATTTAGAACGTAATTCTCACTCAAATCACAAGCAGCCACCTCTTCTTAATAACAGTTATTCCAGAGATAACAGCTAATTAAGTCATTTCAGAACGTGCACATTAATATTTCAGTAGGCTCAATGTTTTGAAATACTACTCAGGGCAACATCTTGGTTGTTTTTGCTGGGAAGGATCTTTTCAGCAGATAGGCAGTTAAAACATCTTTCGACATATAAACCCTTGAAAACCCTTTCTGTGGTGTCTTCTATTTGTCATAAGCCACAGTTTAGAAAAAAACAGCTTTAACGGATTGCTTCTTAATGTAATTAAGTATATTTAACAACAATATGCTTCAGAGTCCTTAAATTAGTCCTTTGCCTGAAAACAGTGTATTCATCCAAATCTCTCCCTAAAACAGTCTCCTGTAAATCCTATTAGCATTAATCTGCTGAAGTTAGGTGTGCTTTATCATTTTTCTTCAGATACCTGGAAAGCTCTGAGGTCTACTGCTCACTCAGTAGCTTATGGTTTCAAACACCTTTGGAGATACAGCTTAGCCTGGAAACCTTGATGGGTTCATGTCACCTCCCCTTGGACATCCTCAACTCAACAATGCTGTATGGAAAACAGTGAAGTGCAGGGTTTACTGTAGGATGGTATTAGCAAGGGTGTGGTAAGAAGGGACAAAAGTGAGACTGAAACCTAACTGTGTATCATAAATGCAAAGGAGAGCGGGATAATTCACCTCTCCTTTATCACTCCCATGGTGCATTTTGTTCCAGAAACAACAGAGACTTTTATCTGAAAGTCCCTGGATGACCGATCCCATTTAAATTGAGTCTAAGCCTCTGAATGCTGGAGTGAGGCCTGACCATGCTGCGAAGCAGAGGCAGCAGGGACCCCAAACATTTTTCAGCTCTAAAAAACCATGGTCAGATTATTATTTCAAAAGGAATATTAACACCTCTCTGAATCGAAGTCAAATGCATGCAGGAAAGGGCTTTCTGTTCGCCCCCCTGAGGTGCATGCAAGTCTTTTTTGGAAGAAGTGGCTGCATTTCCCTTTCAGGTTTATCTCACAGGCATGTAAAAGGCACTTGGGGCTACCCAAACCCTCAATTAAATGCTGTGAGAATTTGTAAAAGTTAACAGGAGAAAAAGGGAGTTATTTTAGGATTTATAAATTATTTTAAGCAGGAGCATGGCAAGATTGCCAAGCACACCTTGTTTAATCATCCTATCTAAAGGGTATAAAATCTTTGTCCTAAGATCTCCCTAGTAGCTTTGGTCAGAGAAAATAAAGACAAGCTCCCTGGTCAGAGAAAATAAAGACAGCAAGGCTGCTGACTTTTAGATTTGGGAAAGGTGGTGTTGCGTAGCCCTGTCCTCCAAGCCAGGAAATGTCTCCTGACGAGAGGTGAAAGCAGTATGGATAACACGCCAGCCTACTCCTCCTGCAAGCTGCCGTGTTGAAAAGGGTTAATGGTTTCACATTTCAGAGCAGCTTCTCTATCACTAGCCCCACAGCACCGGTTAATAATCTGAACTCTCCGAGTTCCTCCATAGGGATGATCTTTCCCCACAGCCCAGAGACACCCTCGGGAAGGGAAATGTGCCCCAGAGAAGGCGTCAGGGTTGGTGGGACTAAGGCCAGTGGCCACTCCCACTGGAGACCACGGCCCCACGGCAGACTCTTCTGCCCACTGCCTTTAACCACTTGTGGAGGAGTGCAGGGGCAGCCTGGACCAGCCACGCATCCACGTATGGGGCTCTGTTTTGGAAGAGTAAGGCTACTCACCCGAGGAAATGGCCTGACCAGAGGAGGTTTAGGTTAGAGAGCAGAAAAGGGTTCTTCACCCAGAAGGTGACTGTGCACTGAACAGGCTCCCCAGGGGAGCAGTCACAGCACCAAGCCTGAGAGAGCTCAAGCAACATTTGGACAATGCTCTCCAGCACATGGCATGACTCTTGGGGCTGTCCTGAGCAGGGCTAAGAGTTAGACCCGACGGTCCTTCTGGGTCCACACCAACCGAGGACATCCAGTGATTCTGTGCTTTGAGGCGGCTGCCGCGCCCGCCGCCCTGTCCCGAGGGCACAACACCTGGGCAAGTACACACCCAGTCACAGGAACGCCACCCACGGCCCGAGCCCTGCGCTCCGCGGGGCGCTGAGGATGAAACTTCGCCGCGGGGAAAGGAGAAAGGGGCGGCGAGCAGCAGGGGCTGCGGCTGCCCCGCGGCCAGCGGGCGATGGGGGCTCGCCGGCCCCGCTGCTGGGCACTGCCCGGCGGCGGCGGGGCGATCCCTGGCGCGGCCTGGCCCATCCCAGCGGCGCGTCCGCCAATACTTTCCCCGGGAGCTCCGGGTCTCACGCCGCCGGAGGGGGACCGGGTAGGGAGGAGGTGTCAGGGAGCTCCTGCCGGGCAGGGCCCCCTTTGCCCCGCCCCGCGGTCCCGGAGCGGGGCTCCCGCAGTGGGGAAGGAGCCGCCCGGGCTGTCCCTGCCCGTCCTCCCAGCGGCGGGGCGGGGAGCCGCGGCCCTCCCGCCGGGCGAGAAGGAGCCCGGGGAGCTCCTC
>VXAU01001335.1:233671-317037 GCA_013399695.1 Formicarius rufipectus | reverse complement strand
GCTGCGGCGGGGGGGGGCTCGGGGGCGGCTCCTCCTCATCCTCCCGAGCTGCTGCTCCTGTGTGTGTGTGACAGCCGCCGCTTTGTGCCGCTCGGCCGGGGGGCAGTGCCGGGCCGGGACACCCCCGCGCCACCCCCCGCTGCGGGGCTCCCGAGAAGGGAGGCGGCGTATCCGGCGGCCGCAGGAGCAGCGGCGGGGAAGGCGGGCAGCGCCTGCCGGCCGGAGCGCGACGCACACGGAAAGTTTCCCGGGTGGGAGCGGGAGCGCCGCCGCCCCGCACGGGCACACGGGCACCGCCGGTCACACGGGCCCTCCGCCCGCCCGAGTTCGCGTTTGTTTCCTTCCCCGCCCTGCGACTTCTGTGGAGCCGAGGCCGGGGGTTTTCTCGTGGAGCGGGGTGCGCTGTGACCCCGGTTGATGCCAGTGTAGGTAAAGGACATGAAGGTAAAATTACACCTTGCATACTGACTGTTCAGTGGAGCCCATCCCTGGGTGTTTTGGAAAGAAGATTGCTGAAGTTTGTAAGTCTTTTCGTCCTGTTTTTAACTAAAAAGGTGGCCAGCCTAACAGCTGCGCCTTGCTGGCAGGGTAGGCACTGTGTCCCACCTCATATCAGGTTGTCAAATCGGGATCCAGGTTTGTAGTTCAGGTCTGACCTGCAACTGGATAATCCTGAGTGCCTCTCGGCTTTAGTTCCCATGTTAGCATCACCCACGTCTTTTTACAGTGACCGTGGCCCTCTGCCTGCATCAGAGTTATTCCGTGAATTCCGTGTAGCATTTAACTCGGCACTGCCTTGTTTTTGTAACTCAAAATCAGACGTTTTGTTACTTTAAAAGTTGAATGGTGACTGAATGTCGGCAAGAATGTACAGCGTTTTCTGGCTTGAAGAGCGTTTATTCCCCTTATTGTGAAACAATTTTTGTTTCTAAGGAGCATACCACTACTGTTCTAGGGGCTCAACGTGGGAGAATTAAACTTTGCTTTCATGAAACGCGGTGGTGGCCTTTGTAAAAACAAATTTTCATGGCCTAACCACGCGTGGTTTGTATCATCGGGAGTTTGGACTGGTAACTTAATATGGATGAATTTGAAAGGGCTCACGGGGTAGGGGATTATGAAGAATTTCTGTTTGAAAGTACTTTTTTTTTCACTGCTTTTTAGGAATCTGAAGCAGTCAGCACCGTATAGATGGTGTTGATGGTTCTGTGTTTTAACTTTCGGGATTTTAACTTCTGAAGTGATGTTGTTGCTTCTTAGAAATATTGATTTCGCAACTCTGGAAATTGAAATCCTCTGTCTCGCCCATGTCGCTTTAAGGAGTTAAGCAAATTGCTTTGTCTTTGTAACTGACTTTCTTCTTATGACTTTGACAAAAGATGTCACTTTTGGGAACAGTGAATAAATGTAGCAATAGAAGGCACCTGTACCATGAAGATCGAGGCTGTAATTAGCAAATATTTTTATATAGGCCATGAAACCGATACAGGTTCATTATAATGTTAGCTCTTGTTGCTGTTGTTCTGTCATTACAACATTAGCTGTTGCATTTGCCTCCTACTTCTACCAGCTGACATTTCTGATTGCTGTTGTGATATGATGATAAGCAAAATCTTTTCTACTATATTTTTCTGAAAGCAGCACCAGTTAGTCCTTGATTATCTGCATGATCGTTGTTATTACATCCTTGCTACTGAAAATATGATAAATTTAAAACTTCAACTTTTGGTTTCTTACTGCAGTGGACAGGGAACTTAATTATCTTTCCTTCCTCTCTTTTCTTCTCCAGTTTCCTGGCTGGCAGTCTGCAAGTGTAAGGAGAGGTATTTGCTCTCATATGTGTCACCTCGCATCTTCTGTTAGCTAAAGAAGAAGGACGAGGTCAGTGACTTCTGCTTCTTTACCAGCCTTTGTTTTTTGCGTCTTCTGTTGCTGTTGGTATGTTAATCCTTTGGGGCACTCATGGCTTTACTCAGTAGAAACTATAACAGGAGTGACTTGAACAGTGATACTCAGATAGCTTTGTTTGCTGGTAGTGGCCTTGAGCAGCAGCAGAACTACCCAGAGTACCTGCATTTTTCATGCTCCTTGAGCATAAAAGCTGCTTCCAGACTCATGGAGGCAGGTGCTGCATCAATTTACTTGCCGCAGGTTTGAAATCAAAACCAAGGTAACTTTGAATCAAAAGAGGAAGTTTCAGAAAAATACTTTCTGTTTGTATCAAGAGACTGATGGTTTCTAAGCCATGGGTATTCCCAATCCCACTGTGTTTTGAGGAAGGGAGATTGCTGGTGGGGATTTATTAGAGGTGTTTGAAGGAGATTTTTTTTGGTAGCTAAAAACTGAAACTATGTGATGCCATGTTTTGTTAGTTTAGTCAGACCGAGTGTAAGGTGCTGGGTGCCTGTCGCTGGACACCCTGCTCCCCCAAAGTAGGTCATCTGGCATGTTGAAGAGGCGGAGAGTTGAGGCACTGTGTACGAGAACTGCTTTGTGCTTCTAATGAAATAATAAAGGCAATATGCCTATAGTTTCGTATTTACTAGGTGTACAGAAGTGTTGCAGAACAATAGTTTTGATGGAGTGAAAGTCACAAATTCTTATTAGTTCTTGAAGTGGAAGACCTTCAGAGAGAGCTGGGATGATGTTTGTAATGTGGGAAATTGCATTGTTTCTTCCTCCTTAAATGCAGAAATGAGGCCTGCACTAATCACTTCACCCATGCACCATTGTCCCGTCTTTTGAAAAAGTTAATATGTGAGATCCTGGTACATGTTTTGAAAAATTACTTTTCTGTTTGTTTTGCTTTGCAAACTTATGAATGTTGGTCCAGAAATCGTAATCTTATTTCAGTTTTAGGTAGTTCCAATTTAGATTTTTCTTGCCAGCTAATTAGCCCATTAGTTTTCTCATAATAGCATAGTCATCAATGTTCTGACCAATTAACCATTGCTCTGTTCAGTGATGGGCAAAGTAATTCTTCCGAGTGTTAAGTTTTTGTTTTGTTTTTGTTTTCCCTTGGAATAATCTTTTCCCTCCCATCGTAAGGATTCTTAATTGTTTCATAAATGCTAATGACATGAGTAAATTGGAAGTGCATTGAAATATGAAATACGTATTTTTATATTCCATTAAATATATGTGGCACAACAAATAAATTTCTCACTGGTAATGAAGTGAGTTCATATTTTAAACCCAGCATAAATAATAATTTTATGTGCAGTGAGGTGGCCTTTCCATGTATATTTTTAAGCTCTGAGAGAGCATTGTAAATTTTAAGAATTCAGGTGCAGAAAAATAAATCTTAATTAGAGAATCGCAATGCATTGCATTTTAAATTACTGCAGCTATAGACAAAACCCTAGAAATAGTCATGTTAAGAGAAACATCTGTTACAGTGGAAGCTCAGGCATGCTGGTATAGCCGGTATTTGTTCATGTTTGTAGAAATAAACTTTGTGGCTTAGAGGCTTTTTTGCTATATATATTTGTTGTGCTGATTTTGGTCCTGATCTCATTAACAAGTATTAATACGGTGACATGTAACTGTTATTGATTATATGGTGGAGCAGTGGGGTGAACATGCTTAGACTCTTGGCAGATACCTGAATTCTCAAAAGTGTTGTTTGTTTCTTAGAGGCATGACAAAGTACCGTTGCAAAATTAGATGCAATACAGATGTGATTTTAATCCAGGCTGAAGAAACTTCATCCAGTTTTCCTCAGCTTATCTAAGATACTGTCTGTGGAGTACCTGCAACTGTAGAAATAAACATGAAATCAAGTAGTGATATATATCACAGAATATAGCTGAAATGTCATTAAACAAAAATTATATATGGGGTATATATACAAAATCAGGTCGTAACTTAGGCAACCTCCTTTTTAATTTTTTTTAAATAAATACTTTATTTGGAAGAAGATTTTTAATTAAAAAAAGGAAGAAACATAGGTAGTAATTCTTGACTGTTGTTTCAGCAGGTTGTGCCATTTGTATAGGTGGTCTGCTGGTTTCCTCTGTTGCTTCAGAGATATCTATTGTGTGACACTTGGAGTTGATGTGGGTAGTGTTTGCTGTGCCAGAGCTGAGCTGATTAACCTAGATGGATCAACAACTAAAAATAAATGAACAGGCCTTCAGTTTATTACTTACTTCTTAGAAAAGCAGTTTTTAGCCTCCTGAGCCATTTGAAGCTTTTGCATTCTAGAATTGATCAGAGTATCTATGAGGACCTTATTAAAGAGAAGTGACAGGAGTGTGAAAGCAGGTACTGAAATTCAGCAAGAAGACAGAGGCTGCAGATGCTCTCCCTGACACAGGGTCAAGTCCTCTTACCGAGTGAGAGTCTGGTTTTAGCTGGTGCTGTCTCTTGGCCATCTTTTCCTGCAGGTTATACTGGATCACCTCTGCAAAAATGGAGGAGCCATCAGACCCTGCAGGAGAATGGGAGGAGGGTTAGCAAAAGCAGGTGCCTTTTGGTCATACTGGAGTGGGATTCTTGGTTCTGCTAGTAGAGCAGCATTTAAAGGAAATGTCTTTATTTTCGAGAAAATAGAAATAAGCTGTTAAAAAAAATAGTCCATTTCTCTTTGGATTTAACAAAATATTGTCCTTATTTATATTATTTTCAAAAAGTCATTGAACAGAGTCCCGAGGAAAGCCATGGGGATGGTGAAGGGTCTGGAGGGGAAGCCATATGAGGAATGACTGAGGTCACTTGGTTTGTTCAGCTTGGAAAGAGAAAACTGAGTGGAGACCTCATTGTGGTCTTCAGCATCCTCATGAGGGGGTATGGAAGGGCAGGTACTGATCTCTTCGCTCGTGACCAGTGACGGGTCTGGAGGAAACAGCAGGAAGCTGAGTCAGGGGAGGTTTACGTTAGATAATAAAAAAGGTTCTTCACCCAAGGAGTGGCTGAGCAATGGAACAGATTCCCCAGCAAGCAGCCACAGCACCAAGCCTGCTAGAGTTCAGGAAGTGTTTGGACAGTGCTCTCACGCACATGGTGTGATTCTTGGGGTGCCCTGCATAGGATTTGATGATCCTCGTGGGTCCTTTCCAACTCAGCATATTCTATGGATCTGTGACTGTTTTAGAACCTTTCCTTCAAAAAAAGACTAGACCTTTGCAGGGTGGGAGGGTTTAGAAAGCAGTGGTGGTGTTCTTTAAGCATACAAACTATAAATGAAGCATGCTGGGATTTTCTAACTCATCTTTGTCTAATTTAAGTTGGCTGAAATAATTTTTTTTGTACATCAATTACGTTTTTAGTTAACTGTATAGTAAAATAAAACAGTTCATGAGTAGTCTCTTCACAGTTTTAGGAGAGAGAACACTAAATCCTGTTAAAACTTACTCTGTACATGGAGAGTTAAACTGGTGTATTACTCTGAATTTTTTTTTAGGGCATTCTGGACAAATAAAATATTTCAAGGAACGGCAATAATTTAAGCCTCCTATTTAGCAAAACCTGGCACTGATACCAAAGGAGGGGAGTCCCAAACATTGATTGTACTGACCTCTTGGTTTTAATGCAGTAGGAACACCCTCAGTACACCATAGCTGCAAGGTTTTTCCTTCCTGTTCTTACAATAGCAGTGTATCCATCACACTTGTTTTCTCCCACATCCATTGTGTGTCAGACTTGGCTCCCAGTGCCGTCCTGGGCTACCACTGTTCCAAAGGGAGCTGACTTCTTAGTTGACATCCTAATGATGTTTCGGATGGCGACAAGGAAAGTATTTTTCAACCTTTTAATGCAGAAAGAGAGATACGTGGCTCTATGATATGCTCTCGGGCTGAATTTTGATAGCTGTCATGACAGCAAATGACACGTTCATTTTCCTGAATGGATGGTGTCCCTCCAGACACACACAGCGTGTTACCAAATTTGACAGGTCTTGAATGATGACATGTCAAGGATTCTGGATTTCACTACAGGAAACTTGGGCTGCTGAGAATGCATGCTACCACCTGTCTTAGCAAAACTTACTGTAGTCTTTTTCTTGGGTTCAGGGTTTTTTCCAGTTTGTTTTTACAAGTACCTTTTGGGGTTTCATTTTAAATCGGTTTAACGTTGGTTGAAAACTTAATTGGTAATTTTAGATTGAAACTTTGTTTCCTAAATAGTACCAATAAAAATAAATTGTGGTTGGACTTTGGTCACTTAAAGATGTCTCATTTTAGATGCTTTCAGTGTTTTTAGTAAAAACTTCAGCAGAACCAGAAGGATAATGTTTGAGTATTTTTTAGGTTGGAAGCAACTGCTTATTCCCTGTTTGTTTGTTGTGCCTTTTTTGTTTGTTTGTTTTTTTTTTTTTTGTTTTATCATTTTGTGATAGTGATATCAGTCCGTGATGATACAAACACCCCATGGTAGTTCAGATGTGGAGTGCAGGGACAGGAGCTGACACCTGTGTAGACGGGCTGTGAACAGGGGCAATGAGTGGCAGATGGTTTGTTTTGGTTTATTTATAGCTTTGGCTGTTGTAACTTTACAAATAAACAATCTCAGTTGGCCAGCTGTTTCTGGTTTAACCAGACTGAAGAAGTCCTGTAAAGTTGGGCAAAAACCTATAAATACAGATTTTTGCTTGTTTTGTGTTCAAATGTTTTGCTGGATTATGGTCTCTCAATATCTAATGCTTTGGTAACTGACTCCAGTGATTTGCAAACAGCAGTTTTGCATAAGTTATGATACTGTAACATAAGTGAATTAAAAATTGGTACCACTTAGGTACTGGAAAAAAGGTACCAGAACTTGAAATCCTGTGGATGTAGCAACTTTGGAAATCTAAGTTAGGAAGCAGTGTTTTTTTCATCAAGTATTGAAACCTTCTGAAGTCCCTGCTGCTATTTTCGCAGCTTTGTGGTTTTAATTAAGAATGTTTTTGTCCAATGTTTTTGTGCCAAGAAGTTGGCTATGATATATCATGCTTATGTGTGCTTTCCTTTAATCACTGTGTGTTGAATACAAAAATATCTAGGTTGCATTTATAGGTATAAAGAAGTGTCTTTTTACATTTAAAAAGTGTAAGTCATTTAGAGTATAAACACACTGAGTTTCACCTTTCCTGTCTTTCAGAATAAAGATTAAAAGAAAAATTGATGATCAATCTCCTTCCTTTGCACTTTTAGGTCTGTAGGCAGTCTTTCTGCTAGTGCTTCAGGAATAATATAGAAATAATTGTATTGTGAACTATTCATAAATTCACACTGTTTTGAATTTCATTTAATTCAGCTGGAGAAAGAAATTAATGCTAGTATCCCAAATAATTAATGCTATAATGAAGAATCTACCTTCCACTTGACACTAAGTGACTTATGTTCCATTACACCAAAAGATTTAAATCATTTTGAGCATTTATTAAAACTTCATGAATATTAGAAATTTAATCAGATAACTGGGTAAGAACTGTGTGGATTGTATTGGGCTTAAACACTGGCAATAACAAAACTTGTGTTTAGCACAAGTATCAAAATATGACACATCATTTTTATGAGCTGTGAGGCTCTTAGGGGATGCATGGGGAATCCTAATGAACTAAAATGTTACAGACTTCCTATGGCAGAAAACTCTTAAAGTCTGTGTAATGTTGTTACTGCAGCAATGTGTGTCTTCTTCTGTTAGTACTGTCTTGTAATACACTTGGTTGTATTCCTTAAGGATGTTTTCCTGTTTTGCTGACGGGAGATGCTGGATGTTTATTTTATTCAGTTATTCCTTTCTCTTCTCTGGAACATCATGAAGATTCAATGTCATAGCTTTGCCAAAATTTCATTCTTTGTTTCGTTTCCCAACTTCTCCCACTGTTGCTGTGCCGATGTGAAAATGCAAGCGCATGCTTAGTACAGCTAGTGTTCCTGTTGGAGTGACTGTCTTACAAAAGACAAAATCCAGCCTTAAGTACATTTTTTTCCAAGGCAAGAATCACAGTTGCATTGCAGGTCTGCTCTCAAAATTTTAGTTAGGCATTCTTTACTTGTCACAACATGTATGTAGAATTATATATTGAACTTCTGCTGTAGTGTTGCATAGCCAGCTTATTTTTAGAGACAAACTTTATATCTGTACATTATGTATCACACTACTCTATCAGTTCCATAAAGTAAGTGGGACCGCTAGTATTTAAATTGTTTAATGAATGATAATACTGAGGTGTGACAGAATACGTGTGGATCAAGCAGTGTTAAAATGCCCACTTAAGCTGATGGAAAAGGAACTTAGTCCCTCATGGGGAAAGCAAGGAATTATTTAATTTGGTGCTTAATTTTAAAATGTGGAAACTTAGAATTTAAAACAGACAAAAAGGAAAAACTAAAATGGGTTGCAAGACAAGCCCTTAAATGTACTGAGGGTTATAATGTCTGTTTTGGAGGAATCAAGGTTTGAAGTTAAGTATATTAATGCTGATCATTGAACCTAACAATTTTTAGAACTCTTTGCCCCCCATATTTTTACTATAATGGATTGTTTAATGGTGCAGCTAGACCTGGTTTCAGTATTCTGTGATATAAGTCTTTTTGGTTTGTCCTTGTGATTTGACTGTTCTGTTCTTTGATTTTTTTTTTCCCCCCTTCTTTCCGGATGGATAATTTAGTGGTTAAGTAGTTGGTCATTTAGATTCCTTTGAGTTAATATAAGTGATGTACTTGTGGTTAAAAGAAGATACCATACATAACTGCAATCTGAATTAATGGCCACTGACTTACTCCTCTGCAGCAACGGCATACATACCGTTACTGAGTGAACATAACATTAGAAGAAGCTTGGTATTTAGTACATTATACTGTGCTTGCTAAGCAGGTAGTAAAATTTCAAATGCTTTGTTCTTCAAAAATAGCAATCCTGAATCTGATGTCAGCAAGTCATAAATGTGGGTGGGTTAAGGTGGAGTTATTCTAGAGAGAAGGTAATTTTTCGAGTGCTTGAGGTAGAGCACCTTTTGCTGTATGATAAAGTCACTTCAGTGACAGTGAAACCTAATAGGAGTCTCCCTCTCTAGATCACAGATCAACAGTATCATCCTCAGCAACTGCCCATTCTGTCTGCCTGGGCGGTGCTGACAGCGGACAGCAGTGATTTCCTTCTGCCACCCCCAGGTCAACTCTGCCTGCCTGCTGCCCATCTACTGCCTGCCTGACTGGAGCCCTTGGCTCCTGTTTTGGCTCCTTTTTCCTGCCACTGGTTTTTTGAATGTGAGGGATGTGCCGAACTCACAAGACACCATGTCTGCTGTTATCCAGCTAGATTTCAATGGATTGTTTAAATTGCTGACACTGTCCCTCTAAAATTGTGGTGCCTACTAGATGTAAGAAAACTCAAACAAACACAACCCTGAAAAGTCCAACAACAGTGTAAACTCCAAACTGCAGTAAGAACACTTGCACCTGGTATAAAAGTAATTCAGAGTTTTGGTGGTTGTGTAGATGCACCTTTAGATTTTATTAGGTTAGTACCATTTTATTATAAAGAGTCTGTAAATACTTTTCATTCAAGAAAAACTTCTTTTTAGTTGGTGAATATCTTGATTGTTGTGCTTTCTGTACTGATGATGATCACCACTGTTTAGGCTTTGTTAATCTTTTCCCTTTTCCGTTTCCATGTGCATTATTTTGTAGATACTTAGGATTGGGAATAGCCTTGATTGTGAGTGGACATGTTTTTGGGTTGTCTGTAATCCATTCACATGGCAGAAATATTTCAGCAAAGAAAGTTAAACAGTAGATAAAGCTAGAAAAAACTGTATCCTGTCTAATGTGACTACACTCATTTGGGAATGAGTAAGATTTCATTGAAACCTTACAGTTAGGTGATGTGCAGTAGTAGAGTTGATGAGGTTTATGAAATGAGGACACAACTTGAACTCTCGCATACAAGATTTCTCTATAATTGTTTTTAACTTTTTTCTTCCGTGAGTGTGTTAGGGAATTGGGGTGGGCTCCCACATTTTTCAGTCAATGAATAGCTTTTCTTAATTAAAAAAAAAACACAACACAAAACAAACAAAAAACCCCCAACAAAACAAAAAAAAACCCCAAACAACAAAAAAACCCCTGCAAAAAACCAAAACCAACCAACCAAAAAAACTCAAACATTTTTACATTGTGAAATGTAATGGATGAATGTTTTGCATTGTTTTTACATAATTTTCAGCACAGTTGCCTTAAAATACTGTAAATTTATGGAAGGCTAATATCAGTGTGGGTAGCTGTCTTGTGTAGAAATCTCTATGTTCCTGCAGCTACTGTGTGCCACTGATCCTCACATGCTGTCTTGCATCATGCAGCCCTTTGCTCTAATACCTCTTTCAAAGCCCCCTGCCTCCTTACCCCCATCCCCCTTCTGCTCCATGTGCAGTACCGGAGGGCACTGGTCACTGCCTCAGAAAAACACATCTTCTGGTTAATGCATTATTTCCAAGGAATACAGGGGCTGTCAGGTAGCTGAATGGCATCCAGCTGCTGTTATGAAGCCCTTTGTCTAACGGTCTGCTATTAAAAGTTCCTGTGGAGGCTATTTACTTATGTACTCTTCATGCTGGAAGAGTCTTTCTATTAAATTAAAAGCTGTGAATAGGATTTGGATGAAGGTATTTTTTGTTATTGTTTTGTTGGCTCACTATTCTAAGCATGTAGTTGCACACAGTCACAGAAATGGGATTGTCTGTTTGCTTATATCTGCTCAGGGTGGGAGTAAGTACAGGGTGCCTTACAGGTTTGTCTGTTGAATGTCATGTTCTCATTTTCTATCTTCATACTATATGCCTGCAATTCCTGTATTTGGGAATATTTAATTTTGAACTTAAAATACTTAAATTTGAACTGAATTTATGAATACCACTATGGTCCAAATTGGAATAGGATTTACCAGTATGAACTGGCTTTGGGTTAAGATAAATTGTATAAAAATAACACAGTACTTTCCTTCACTATGGAACATCCTTCTCCTGCTTGTCCATTCTTTGGCATGAGAGAGCTGCTGCGGTGAGAATTGTGTGATGATGTTCAGCACTGGATCCCAGTGTGATAAGGTATTGGGGGAATAACAGAAGCAGTATTAAGTTTTCAGGTTTCCAGTAGCTGGATAATATCTTTTTTTGGTAATATTTCTCCAGAACATTGCTGTTATGAAAAGTCTCTGTTCTAAGGTGTAGCCTGGGATTTTCAGCTTGTAGATGTGCTGTAATATACTTACTGACAGTTGCTGATTCTGAGGTTTTTGTATGCAACATCTATCTGAAACTTTTACATTTTTAAGGGTAGCTAAAGGAAAGGGAGTGGAAAAATAGAAATCTTGAGTTTAAGGAGAGTTAGACAATGGATGCATGATTTACAGTTAGTAGCCTTAAATGTACATTTTAAAAAAAATGTTATTTGGGCGTACTTTCAACAATGTTTTTTGAAGTAATTTTTGTGCATATCAGCTTTTGCAGCAAAGTGGACATAATGCAGGTTGCTGAGTCATTGACCCTTGTAACCAACAATTAACATATCCACATCTTTAGATTCATACGAAGAAGCAGTAGAAAAGTGATTTTTATATGAAATCATTTGGTGAATAAACTTGTTCATGAAGGAAGTGCTTTAATTTTTCTCTGGTACATCTAATTTTTTATCATTATGTATGGACTTACAGAATGTGCTCAGCTGAGATTGATCACTGGGGTGTGAAATGACCAAATTATAACAATGGAGAGTTTTCTGAGGTGGGTAATATATTTTCATGTGTAGCTTCCAGCAATGAGTTTAATACACTGAAGGCCACACTTTCAGTGCTTCTGTTATTGAAATGTAGTGCTCTGATCGTTTTTCTACTGAACTTCAATTTAGAGCTTCATCTGGAAAACATCCAAGCATCAAAGCAAAATAATAAGAATTGTCTTGGAATGCAAGATCTGTAAGTATAGAATTAGAATGTGCAGCAAGTGCTTGAAAAAGTGGGCAGAACACCTTAAGGGCTAACTTTGTAAGTAAGAAAGGAAAAGAACCTTACTAGCACGTACCTTGATGTTGTAATAGTTTGCTAACTTTGGGTACAAGAATCGAACTTTTGCATTCTTCCTGTTTATAGCTTTATTTCCTGTCTTGAATCTTTTGGCTTTGCTTTAGATAAAGGATTGTTACCATTTTACTAATAGCTTCTCAAGGAGTATAATATCACTTGCAGAGTCCTGAATTGGTCCTCTGCTCCTCTTCAAAGCCACCAGGTGAACTCTTCCAAATATTTAATCAACAGAGTTATGGTACTCACGCCACTTATGAATATCTTTAGTTAACTTTTCTGAGGTTTGGATTTGGGCCTTTGTCAAGGAAAGCACATATGTGAAGAAGAAAAGTGTGATTAAAAGAAATGTAACAGTTGAAAGTCGGTTCTGGCTCTTTGGCATTTTCAGTGTGACAATGTAAGAACTGCTTTTCTAGGTACTGTTGTCTGTTTAGGATAGTTTTTTGGCCAGTGTAGTAATAGCTGTGAAAGGATGGTAGAGTGTGTGTGGCTTCAATAGCTGTTAGCTTTTCTGTTTTCTGTATCTGCAATTAAGAATAGTGAATTTAAAACTGATTTTATTGAAAGAATAATCAAAGAAGTTTCATCTGTACTACCCAGGAGCATCTCCATATATCACACTGAACTCATTCTTTTATTTAGGCTTCCTATGTTGAATTCTCCTTCCTTTACAGTATGCCTGGGCCCGTCAAACACAGATTTGGGTGGTTCTTGAGTTGTTCTGATAGCATTGGCAGGTGGTTTCAGTGCAATCTGCAAAATAAATAGGAAGTTCTGTAAAATACAGACTTTGTAGGGCTTTTGTTTGTTTGTTTGTTTGTTTTTTTTTCCCTTCTACCTTGCAATGAATATTAAAATGTTCAGGAAATTTAGCATACTTTATTTGTCTGCTAGGCACAGTAAAATTTTGCTGTTGCATGTGGAAGCTTTTTTTGATCCTACCCACAAGTTCAGTATACCTGAAAAACCTGGTTACTGGTTGGGGGGAGAAGGGATCTGCTCATCAACCTCAATCTTAGCAGACATGGGGATTTCCTTCATCTCTTACATTACAGAGGACTACTCCGCTTGCTTTAGTTTCTCCACTGTCTTTTCAGCTCAGCCCACACATTTTTCTTGCTTTTCTAGGAATAGCTTCCCTAGATGGCAACACCAGCGGCTGACAGCTCTGTGCTTGTTACGCCTGGGGAGAAATCCCTGGCTTTCTCAAAGCCCACTGCCTCTAGCAGCAATGAGCAGATACACTGTCATCGTTAGGAGGTGTGAGTGGCAGGTATGTGGTAGTCTTATCTCTGCATGGCTGAAACACTCATCAGCTAGAGCAGCTGAATGGATCCTGGTCTTGCATGAACGTGATTGATTAGTATAGTAGAACGGTGTCTGTGCTACGATACGTATTGCAGTTGATGCTGCCATGAGTTATTTCAGGTGCTTGCAAGTATTCTCTCCAAATTAGGGTGGAAATGCTCTTGATTTTCTTCTTTCTGCATAGAAATGTTGCAGTAGGTCTGAAATGGACTCTGATTACAGAATCACCTGTACTTCCTTGCTATCTTTTCAGAGTCACATACCCATTCTGAATAAATAGTATACATATACCATCTCCTAAACAAATTTTGCTATGGAATATGCACAAGGGAAGTTTGTTAGAGATTACCCCTCTGGAGTAAGATTTTTTTTCTTGATTTCAGTGTGTGTTTAAAAACAAAGTATCGCCTTCAAAGCAGGTCTTGTCAATAGTTACTTCTCTGTTAATTTTCATCCTTGGGGTAAAAAGATGTGTGTTAAGATAACTTAGTTATCTTAAGAGGCAATACAAGGTTAAAAGAGAAAAAGGTAAAACTAGGCGCACCAGCAAGAAAAGGAATGATTCTCTGTTTGTCGATATCTACGTCAGAAAATAACACGATCTGTGATTCCGTCTTTGAAAGAAAAAATCCAGGAGAGAATTCTTTCCAATCATGTAATGTTATTTGATTTCAGTTTGCTAATCTGCATTTTCTTTCTGAGGAAAGAAAGATCCTTTTGTCACAAGTTGCAAAGTGGAAAATAGACATCCCTAGAAAGTAAAAAAAATTATAGTAGGAGAATGAATTAGTTGCTTTCTACCTACAGCACATGACTTGCTCATTTTGGCAACAACGGGATGTTTAGTTCAGCTCCGCCAATTTTTTATTTTTTTTTTTCCTAAATCTCACTAATTTGCTGAACTTGGCGACTGTGATTATTTTAGCCAGCAGGAGAACCTTATTTATTTTTCAGATTTAAAAAATTTTGCTAATTCTTTTTTTTTTTTCTTTTGTATATGTTTGTGTGTGTGTTGTTTTTTTTTTTTTTTTGTTTGTTTTAATCCTACTTTGTCGTGTGCACGGTTAAACTTTGTATGCAGGAATGGGAATAAGTAATTATTTCTTTGTCAGTTGGTTCACACTGGAATAGCCATATAACTCTTGATCCTGATTCTCTGCTGTTTTGCAGCTTGTAAATCATTTACTTTGTGCTCCAAGTGCAATATGTTTGTGTAATTCTAACGTTGATGTTGATGTATCATTTCTACTTCAGTCTCACTTAAGGCAAGTGTAAATAACTTTAGAGAGTTGCAAAACAGTAGGGAAATAAGCCTCCACAAGCTAAGGCATCAGATTTATTTTCTGGGGCAAATGAAGAGGTTCTTTGAAGCCTGATCAAAGCCCAGGCTCTCTAGTTGTGCGCAGTATAAAGCTGGTGGCATTTGTGCAGAATTTGTTGGCTTCAGGAGTTTTGGTTTTGATTTGTTTTTCTTTTATTTTATTGGGGCTTTATATCTCTGGAACCCATATTCAACATATTTCTGGAAGTGACAAGCATACTGCCATATGGCATGCCAGATTTCAAGCCACTCTGAGGTGCATGTGTGAATTTTAGAGTGCCTGGAAGGAATGAATGAAAACCACATTCTCAATTTTATCTATTGCTGAGCTCTGTAGGCAGAAGAGGATGCAGGCTTTGAAGGAAATGCTGCTGGAAAGATTGTGTGCTTATTTCTGAGCCACCCTCCTAGTGCTGCAAGGTGTAGGTGTAATTTATGTTTCAAAATATGCACTAATTTCAACAGAACTGTCTGTTTATGTGTTGCTGTGTTATTCTGGGAGATGGTAAGAAATATTGAGCATCCTTTTGCTACTGGCAACTGTTACCATTTTCAGGTTTTGATTTCCAGCCCCTTTTTGTGCCTAAACCTCTCTTTCAGACTTCAATGCCTGAACTTAATTCTTAACGTATTGTTGAGCTGTTTGGGCTTTATATATATATATATATATATGCATGCTGTGTCTCCTTAAAAGGTTCTGTATTGATTGTACTTCAAGTAGATTTCTTAAGTTTTTGTTGGTTAGTAAAAGCTGAGGAAGCATTACTGAAGATATTTGTACCAGGGTTATTTTTAATCCTGGAGGCTTTGTGAAATTTTTTTAAATGCAGAAGGTATGTTTGGGGAAATTGTGTCAGGTTTTAGATAAAAAAAGTATCTCCATGCAGAGTGAAAACTAAGACGGTATTATTAAGACCCGTTGTATTCATGTAAGCATACACAAATTCTGTGAATTTTCTTCAGACTCAAAGACAATTTAAAAATTTTCTTTATATAGAAAGAGGAGGGGGGAAAAAAATACTTTTGAGATAAGTAATTTGAATGATTAATATTTTGCCATAGTAGCTGGTAAAATTTGTTAAAATTAATTTTATCTTCCTGTAGCAATAAGAGACTGTTCACAGGGGAAATCATGTTACTTGACTAAATCCTTTCCCCATTTTTTACATTTTAAAAGTGTTGTACCTTGATACAGTAATTGTTCATAACCACTTAAAACCCACAGCCTTTATGCTCTTTTATGAAACCCCAAGGCTTTTGATAAGATTCTGAGTTTCCTCCTTGTTAGAGCGTCTCTATGGCTCAATTTAACTTGCTGTGTACCAGTGCGTTAGCATTTCTGACCTTGAATGAAAGTGTATGTTGTGTGCTCCAGTTAAAATAAAAATGTGACAGCGAAGGAATGGTCTTCAGTGATGTAAAGCAGCAGTTTTTGCATATGTTTATAATTACCAACATTTCTGATAGTCATACTCACACAGCCTTTTGGTGGAAAAGTGTTTTCCTTCTTCCTGGCAAATACTGATGCATTAGGTCTGTGTTAATTTATAAATCAATTTGACAAGGATGGATCTTTGGTGAAAGTTGAGAAAGAGGAAGCTGTGATTCTTGCTGGTGGCAAGGAGGAGGGTCAGGAGCTTTACTTGGGATCTGTGTGTGTGCGCCACCCTACTACAGGCCAAAGGGCAGCTCTTCTGGTCAGAGGCCATGGTCAGGAGCATGAATGAACACAAGAGTGGGGGGGGTTCCTGATGCTGAGGGTGTGTCCTTTTGAGGGGAACAATGAGCAGCTGTTGGAAAATCTGTGGATTTTCAAGGAGGGGAAAACTTTCTTTCTCTCTGAATGTTTGATTTCATTTTTTTTTTCTTGATGTGTGAAATGTTTTCAAATGATCTTGCTCTTTCTGCAGTAAAACTTTGTAAATAATTTAAACAAAATTTTTTAATACAAAATCTCAGTTTATATCTGTATTCCCCTTAAAGTCTTCTGAAGTATAAATAAAAGTCTCAACATTAATAATAAGTCATGGTTCTTTGCTTTTGAAATTCTGTAACACTATATAGCATTAAGCATGTATTCAGTGTAATGTTGGTTTGACATCAAGAATTTGGCATTTCTGAAATGCAATTTCTGGGTGTTTCGGTAGGAAGAAAATTCAAGATGTTTTAGAGTTTTTAGCTTTAGCTGCTTTACACACAACAGTCTTGATGCATAGGGTTCAGGGTCAGAATGGTAATACACTTCTCAAATTGCCATCTATATAGAAACCGATTTTGAAATTAAGAGGAGTATTAATGCACTGTGGATTTGGTAGTTGGTAGTCTTTCTTCATGTCTTGTTTTGAAACCTCTCCTTCCAGTTTTTCTAGACATTCTGTGGGTGTTCATTACATTAAAGAAACTCAGGTAAGAGATTTTTGGAAAAAATCACAAAATGGAGCACATAGTGAGCCATTTGAAGAATCCCTGTATGCTGAACCTTTTCATCATATGTCTCTGACTTGGATCTGTATTAGCAAACGTCTCCCCAATTCTTCCCCTTCTGAAAGACTGACTCAAATTCATTAGCATTTTATTTTATCTTTCAGGATTGGAATTTAAGCTGTCAAATGCAAAACCTTAACTAAAACCTGAGATCTTTTGGTGTAGAACTCAGTGTAGATGGACTGCATTTCCTTTAGTGTGTATAAATTTTCTTGAACATATCTCTGAAATTTCAGTGTGTCAAAAACAATCTCTGCACCAAAGCTATTACCAGCCAACTCTTATTTTCTGTCAAATTGTTCTGAATACTGTAAAAACTGATGGTTGGTTGTCATCAGCTTGGGAAAATTAAACTCTGCATAGCTCTTCTGTGTATATTTTTCCTTCCCTGCCTGTGCAGGGAATTGCTAATTGCTTAAAACCTTTCTGTTTCTCTTTCAGTGTTATTCCTTTTATATTTGAGCTGTTCTTGTTCTGTTTCTTTCTCTGGTTTTACACTGCTTGACCTTATGTGGGTTACCACACCAACCTCCCACTTTGTATTGTATGGAAGGTGTGGAGTCTTTACCATCCACTTGCTGGAGCACTGCATCTGCTGTCCAAGCTCTTGTTTTGAAGGCACCAGCAAGAAGCAGTTTGGCAGATCTCTCTGGACTGAAACTAAGTTGTGATTGCATGCCCATCCAAGCTTTAAGTTAGATACTGCAGGTAATGGCACTAATGAAGATGTGACAGGTGGTCTAGCAATAAGAATATATCCCTGGTAGATTTGTCCTCTCGGGTACATATTGGTACTGTTTGGAGAAGCTCTGTAGACCTGAAGCAGAACTCTTGCTGCTCTTAGGCCATCAATTTACACATACTTCTGGTTCTTCAAGTTTTCTTTGAAACCATAAATGTATGTGGTTGGATCTTTTTGTTTACTTTTGGATTTGTTCTTTTTTAGTGAAGAATTGTTTCATAACATTTGGTGGTAATTAGCCTGAGTCAGTGTTAAGAGTTGTGGGGGAAATCCTGCCCTGTTGCGTATCATAGAAGTCTTGTGATCAATTTTTGAGGACCTCATTAGGTTTTTTTCAGTAAAGCTTTTGTATAGATACACAAGATGCCTTTCAAAGTTTGTGGACGTGCATATATTAGTCTGATGGCTTATTCTTTAACATCATAAACTTGCCTGAGTAACATGGGCCTGTCACTACTAAAAACTGATGTTTGTCAGGATTACCTACTCCTCTGCTTGCCAGTGTAAATTGTGTTCAAGATAGTCCTTCTGCCTTGCTGCTCCAGGGAGCACATTGATAGAAAACAGATTTTTGCATGTAAAGGCTGAACAAAGGAACAATACCACTCTCCTTTGAGGTAGTTCTTCCTTCGAGAATCTGAAGCTTTATTCAAAAAGGAGGCATTTTTGCTCTGTGACAGCTTTGGGTTTGGTTCTTGGGCCCAGTGTGCTCATTTGAAGCTCTCATCAGGTTTTATTCGCTGAAAAGGGGAGTCCTGTTTCTGTGGTGAAGCCAGCGCTTTTTTAGGTGGCAAAGCTGAAACTGGCTTCTGAAGCATGCAGCGTGTAACGTTTCTCCTTACAGCTTATAAGTGTGATACTATGTCATTTAAAAATTTGTTACAGATCAGCAATAGGTGTATAAACACATACTAGGAGTTCTGGGGGGTGTGTACTCTGGATGGTGGGGAGTTTTTCTGTCTTATGTTTCCTTTGCATTTCACAAAGTGAGAAAGTAATATGTCTTTAAGAAAAAATAAATAGGCCAGAGTTCCTTTGTTTTGGGTGTATTTTGACATGTTGAATATTGATTGACCTTTCTTGAGCTCATTAATGCCTATCAGCAGCAGGAAGCATAAGGGTAATTCTAGTTGAACAACGAAGTTTGCACATGTCAAGTTACTATAAGTTAATAAACCAAGAGGTCAGAATCACTTGTTTTGGCAAAGGAATGAATGATGTACCCCATTTATGGGGACAGAAGCAGTACTAGATGATGCATCAGGCTTTTTGCTGTTGATACAGTTCCACTGGGGTATTTTTATTTCTGACTGTTGGACCATCACCAAAAATTTGAATCCTGTTCACAGAGGATGTCTGTTCTTGATTTTTTTTTTCTTTTTTCTTTTCTGTTTGCCACCATATGGCAAATGTGCTAAGAATGTGAAGCTTGTTGTACTGCTTTCTTAAGGTACCTAGTGCTTCTAAAAATATAGTAGCTATAATTTAAGCACTTGATATGTTCGTAGTCTGTATATAGGTTCTATTTTTGACAATAATTTTACTGGGAACTGTTACTTTATATTTGTCAAGAAGAAAGCACTCGTGGCATCTGTGATATTGTTGATTTAAATGAAAGGTTGCTGTAACTGATTTTTTTGAAGAAAAAATGTGTGTATTCTTTAGCAATTGACTGACTTTCTGAGACTGTTACTCTTGGGCTTCATGGCAATAGACTTTGGGTTCTCAAGCATGTGGGATGTTTGTGCTCTTTCACAGTTTGAGAGATGTCACTTCCCTAGAGGATGTGTTCTTGTTAAAAGATTCATATTTGCTGTCACAACCTACTGAAAGGAATGTTAAATTACCAGGAATACAAATATAATTAAAATCCTGCCGAAGGAAATTGGTCTGTGGCCTTTAAAATTAATCAGAATTTTCAAAATTATTCAAGTATACAAATACAATGTAGTGTTTTCAGATCTTTATTACTTCTAAAATTTCAGAGATTATAGTCCTAGCTTCATTTTTGGGCAATAACATTTGGATCATGAAGCTGGTATCTTCATATTCCTGTTAACAAAGCTTCTGCTCATTAATGCCATTAAAGGTATTTTAAAGACCGTGAAGAAGAAACTATGGAAATAGACCAGAAAAGCCCATGTGATTGAGTAATATGCATGGAAAAATGCTCTCCCCCTTTTGTTTCCTTTTCTAGCAGAAAGAAAAAGATCAATGTTATTGTCTTTATAATCTCCTTTTCACAGAGAAAGCTCTGGCCTAGATCTTCGTGTTTTAATTGTGGAATTGGAGTACAAACCTTAGAATTACTTAATTACCCTCCTTCCCTCTCATCGACATCCTCTCTCCCTTAACCTGGAACTAACCTATTTCTCAGGCTGTCGGTAGATATGTAAAGGACAAAATTTAATAAAATTGTAACTAAAATTGTTTAATGAAATGGCTGAAATGTTTAAAAGTCTGTTCTTGAAACTTTGAACCTTTCTGTATTAGAAACAGTGTTTAGGGAATATGTTTGAAAGTGGACAGGGAATGTTTTCCTGATTTTGTTTTTTAGCAACAGATCATGTGATTAAATGTGATCATGTCATTTTGATTTCTAGACTGCATGAGGAAGGTGATTTAGTCAGGTTGGCTGTTAAGAAAGAGCTATTCAGCAAGGCTTTTGCATATCCTTCAGCGAGAGCTTTGGCTATGGCAAGTGCTAACTACAAATGATGGATTTTTAAAATTTTTTTTTTTTGGGGTTTTTATTTCCATCAGAAAGGACAGACCTGGGCATCTATAAACATTCGTTTTTGGGTAGTGAGACGAGTTTGGGAAAGACTGTAATGAAGGTGGAGGAACACATTATTATATATCCATAAATGAATTGCGCTGAAGTGGTGAAGTATTCAGAGCTTCTGAAAGTTGTGCAGATTTACTTTGCAATATTTAGCAATGATAAGTTTTAAAATCCAGATAGAATAAGAGCTTGTTTTGAAAAATACCATCGTCTTTTCAGTGTCCTTCAGATTGGTTGCTTTCCAATCTGACATCACCTAATGTCAAAGAATTCCTTACCCAGGAAATCTGCAAAAAACAACAAACAAACAAAGCCAAGCAGCACCTCACAAAAAAGAAAACAGAACTGGGACACTATTGGAGTCAATGTTGAATTCACTTGGGGTTTATTAATAGGGTTTGCCTCCATTTTTAACATTGAGACCAGGACAAACTTTTGTGCCGCAAGCAGATGGCACAGGTGTTTTAGAAGCATGAAATAACAATGGGCAACTGGCTTCTTCAGGGGATGGTGGGAAGAAGAAGCATTTTCCAAGTGTTTTTGAATTGCTTGGCAGAGAAAGAGAATTCAGACCTACCTTTCTTGTAAATGAAATTTTATTAAGCTGTGATTGCCATCTGTGTTATACTGTAAACGTGATTGAAAAACATGCTGATGCTCATTTTGTTCTGTTTATTGTCATACCGCATGGGATTTAAATGAGACCTAATACAGTAGTAATTGGATTTGCAGTGCCTGTGTGACATGAAGGAGGATTCATGGTACTGTGCTCAGTGTGTTCTAGGGAGCAAATGCAAAAATGAACTCTCTTAAAGAAGTAGAAACAAATAGATTGCTTGTGTATGTTCTTAAACTTAAAAGAAGTGTGAAAAATTGGAAAAATGGTTGCTCAGATTTTGTTCTAGTCTTTGTCAAAATGTTTATGACAGTCTCATTGACTGCAGGATTCAATTGGAAGCTATTTTAAGTAAACGGTATGTTTTCTTTGTAATAACTTCAGTGAATTATTATTATTAATAACTTTAGTTAAAATTCTTGTGTCCAATATTATGTTATGCTTTAACAGCAGAAAACATGGTGGATAACTGTTTTCTATTTACTTCAAACTCGTAATATCCAAAACTGCTGCCTTGCAAAGGGGTCTCTGTGGATACCTGTAAAAAGGATTTTGAGATTTAAGTGCCCTGAGCAGGTGAAGATGAAGTAGCTGCTCTTTGTTGGCACTGATTTTGAATTAAGATTTGTGTTGAGTTTTGAAGTGCAACCCTGCATTTGTGTATTACCTGCTTTGAATTTCTTTTTGAATTAGTTGTACACTCTAGAACATACCAAATTTTGAGGAAAAAAAAGTTCTAATTTTCAGACTTTTCTGAGTATCCCTAGTGACTGTGCTCAGGAAAATTCCAAAAATGAAACAGCAACAGAAAACACCCACCTCTAATTGTGTGAGTCTTGGTGTAAGAAGCTTGGAATATGTAAGCCTAAATATAGGCCCATTCATAATGAATGTTTGACACTCTCCCGAGTGTTGTATCATGTTCAAAGCAGAAGCACTTGTGATATAGATATGCATATATATGTAAAGTGAATTCTATGCTTAACTTTGAAAGCATTGTCCATTCTACAGACAGATCAGTATTAGAATTTTTTTTCTAAATTAGTCTGCTATTTTTCACCATCATTTATTTATTTTATATTTATTTTTATGTAAAGTTTTATTCATGATCGAGAAGTGTTTTTAGATAGAATTTATTTATTAACCGATATGTATTGCTCCAGTTATTTGGTATGTGCAGTTCTTTTCTTCAGTTTCATAGCAGCTTCTTGAATAGTTTCATTAAAAAAAAAGAAACATATTCATCTGTAGCTTCAAGAACAGTTATTTTAATATGCCTGCAAAGAAAGAAAAAAGTCCGTGTAATTTTTTTCTTAGTTGAATTTAAAGGCTGTACCCCCCACACCCCGCCTTGTTCCTTGTCTGTTTTAAAACAACAAATAAACAGAATCCTGTGGCGTGGTTCAGCAAACTGAATTTGCCACATAATTAAGCAGTAACACAGACACTTCTAAAACAGAAGGGAAGTCAGCAGTTAAAGTGGCTTAAGGAAAGCGGCAAGGAATCATACTCTTGAATTAAAAGCCCTGAATACCATTTGTGAAAACGAGAGTGAATATTTTCCTTTATGTAGGTTTTAGATAAATTAATTCCATGCTTCTGGGAAGTTGGCCTGTTATACTACTGTTGTTAATGTTTTGTTGGGAAAAAGAAGTTTTGAAAAAAACCCGAAATGATAGTGGAGGATGTAGAGGTAAGCAGAAATCTTTGTAATTGCTTGAGTCAATATGTCTTTTTTCAAAGCAATGAACCTGGAAGCTATTACCTTGGGGCGCAAATTTGGACAAGGTAATTGGCTTTGACCTTTTGCCAGATGTCTAACAATTCTTTTTTCCCCTCTCCCTTGTGTCCAGATAAATGTCACACGTTTTAAGTTTTTGGTCCCTTGTTCTGGTCTTAAGAGTGGAGCTGCTTATGTAGCTAATCTGTGCTTAAAATTATTTCCACTTCTAACCTCAGTAGGACTTTGTTTTGGGGTATTCAGACAGAATTGACACAATTGGATTTCTGCCCAGATACTGTATTTAGATAGCTTTGGAGATGTCATTCATTTGACAGCTGCCATAGGAAATCTTTGTTTTGACTGTTGTTACAGGGCCTGCAATGTTTCTATTGCATTTTCATTTGTAATCTGCCGCTGAATTGGCATGATTAAAATGAGTGGAATAAGGCACCATCAAATGTGTGCAAGACCTGAAAGGGAGCAAATCAGTGCTAAAAACCTCAGAAGGTAGGCTGTTGCCAGATTTTATTTGAGTAGGATGAGATTTTGGAATACCTAGTTATCTTTCCAAAAGAAATAATAGCAGAGCCTGCAGCTGGAGCTGCTGTGTGCTGTGGTGGAACCAAAGCTGTGCTAACCTTTCTCTTCCTGTTGTCGTCCTACAGCAAAGTTTCTGGTGGGTCAGGCAAAAACTGCTTCAACTGCTTTTCTGATGGTTAACTTGGAAGAAAAATCAGGTGTTCCAAGGGACTGTGTTCTTGGGAAGTGGCAATCCTAGCAACTTGGGCATTGTTTCCAAAAGGAAACATGGATCTAAGGGAACCTTGTCCTGTGCACTGAAGGTGCTGGCTCTGGGGTTGCTGTTCTGCTATGTCCAAAGAGGATGATGGTCACTGTAAAGGCATGTCACTGTCTATCTAACATGTACCACCTACCAAGTCATGTAGGTAGCAAGGCCACTTCTGAGTTCTTGTGTTTGTCTTCCACTTTGGCTCTTGGCTGTGAACCCTTAGTTATGGCAGTTTTGTATTTGAACCACACAAAGCTTGTATTTTTTTCAGTTGCATCATCAGAGGAGACTCAGAAATCTGAAATGCCAGTTTCTTCCAGCCTTCGATGTACACAAATATTGAGACAAAAATATCTTGCTTTTCCCAGGCCAGATAATTTTCGTCAGTGCACTGACTACTATCATCTACTATTTGGACCTATTTCAGTGTCAGTAATGGATTTTGTGTTGAGGTCTTAGGGGTTTTTTTTTCCCCTCTCCCTCAGTTTTACTAATGGGTTCCGGTTTAATGTCTGTGTGAGGTCTGCAGCCCTGTGCTTTTCAGCATTGTAAATGAAATACTGAGTTTCAGTAGACAATAAATCTTTCTCCTCTTTCTGATGGTGGTGATTTAGAGAGATTTCTTCAATTTGCTCCCTCAGCTGAAGTCATTGTAGATTTATTCATTTAAGGACCTGGACTTCTTTCTGCTGTCCTGTTCAAGTGAAGTGACTCTCATTCATGTCGACTACTTCAGGTGCAGTTTGCCTAAACGGAATAGGGCAGAGCTTGCAAACTCTGAAGAGTAAGATACTCTGCTTGGGCAGTAATGACCAGAGCATCCTTATACACCTGATAACTGAGCATGTGGCGGAAGGGGAAGACCTATACATGCTCAGCAAACAGTCTCAGACGTGGGGGAGCCATTGCTGCAGTTTTAGGTAATGGCAGCTGTTACAGCTGGTGGGGAGTGCCCAGACTCAACTTTGTTCTGTCACTGTGAGATATCCACTTGCTACCTTGTAATTTGAGATTTATCTAGAAGTTTCTGACAGTGGTTTCCTTGATGACATCAGTCACAATCTGCTCTGTGCATTTCCTCCATTTTTCTGTATCTGCCTGGTAGCTTCAAAGACAAACACTGACCTTGACCTATCCCTCTCAAAACCAGCAATGCCATATATTTTAGCACCAAGACAGTAGTAGCACTATTATTTTAAATCGAGACCGTACTGTGTTACACATAGGAAAATTTTCTTTGGACTAAGGAAGAATGAATTATTTACCAGAACAGGAACTCTAATAAGGATTGCAGTCACCCTTTAACTTTGAATTGCCAGTGGGCTAAGTGTACCGTACTTGACTCTCTGTGGGCCCTGGAACAATCTGTTTTCTGTTACATCTCACCCCAAAGTAAGTCTTCTCAAACTGTAACTGGGAGATTTATTTGCTTATTTTAAACATTAGTTGTCTTAGTCATGAGTGGTATCCAGCTGTAAATGCCTAGTGTTTCTCTGATAGTTAGTGTTACATCCTTCTGTGGCAGCTAATTCATCAGAGTATGTGGTTTTCACTTCTCCAAAAGGCATCTGTGAATGGCTTTTTCCAGTGGAGGTGTGCATTTTCAGTAATTTACATGTGCAGATTACTCGATTACTGTAAGGAGTATATTAATATGCTGTTTGTTGTCATCTTTCACAGTCCTGAAATCAACAAGAATTGAATTAAAAGCTCAGACTCTAGTAGAGAGATTTGGAAGAACCAGTGTGATTCAGTGCGTCATATTTGTCTTTACCATTAAAATGTTTTACATAAAAAGGCAATAGGAAAAATAGGTTTGTGAAAGAGCTGCTTGGACTGATGAGCTAACCACTGAGGTCATCCTCAAACATTCTGAACTGATTTTATGTTTAATGGGAAAGACTGTTGTGCAGTTTTTACAAACAGAACATCAAATTATCAATCAGAAAAAGGCTGAAGTTCAAATGGAACCAATTATTAAAATGCTAGTTTATAAAATTCTGAAGACAGTTAACTAACTGGAGATGCTAAGATGTTTCTAAAAATGAAATCTGTAATTTGAATAATAAAGTACCTTATTAGGGAAACCAAAATAATTATCTCATGCTCAAACCATAGCCTAAGAAGCATGCTTAGTTAAGTATTACCTAAGGCTGAAACCTAATCCTTTCCTTAGAGATACTTAAGAGTTTATGAACAGCCTTGGTACTTACAGTTTGGTTTCTGCTTATCTATTGGCAGTTATAATTGGTAATGCAGGTCCTTCAGGATACCTTTATAAGGGGTTCTGCAGTGGTTAAAGCTGTCCTAAACATAAATCAAGACCTTTGTTGCTTCTTCTATATGGGCTTTAGGGGTATTTATACATGTACTTATGTAACCAGCTTCAAAACCCTTAACTAAAGAAAATAATAAAGGTTGTGAGATCCATTTCCTTATTGTAAATGCAAAAGAAAAAATTTGAGAATTGATGTAAAATGGAGTTTGAATACTATACCTTGCACAGATCTTGAATAAGAATTACTTAAAAAATCTAGGACAATTTTGGTGACACAATACCTTTGTTGTGAGCCTCCTTCACCTTGCAGAGTGTGCATGGACATGGCTTGTGCTTAGAGTGGTCCTTGATTATCAGTTGGAACAACAGATACGTGGGCTTTTGGGAGCGAGGTGGGAGTTTGTTTGGTTTTGAAACTGCAGTTCTATTAAGAGTTTGCAGCTTCCTGGCCTCCTATTCATGATTTATCCTCTCTGTTTTATGGGTTTTTTCTTTGTCTCATGCAGGGAAGTTTGCAACTCAGCATAATCAAAATAAAATTAGATCAATAGCAACAAATATCAAGATCTAAAATCCTACTTAATCTAGGAATTAAAAAAAAGTCCATAATACAGTGAGTTTAGGTAGTAACTTGGTATCAGTATCAGGTTTTTTAATAGCTCTGACTTTTAGGGGAGAGCTGAAGAATGTAAGAAGCATGTAATTCCTCTTAAAATGATGTGGATGTGTACAATATGTATTGTAGAAGTCATAGCAAATACATTCATTAACGGATGTAACCCTCCTCGTTTCCCTCCAGTTTAAAAAGGTGCTAATAATTCATGTATTTGGGAGATATATATACAACACAGGGGAAGCTGGCAATGGCAATATTTATTTTAAATGCTGATATTGTTTAGACAACCAACTACTTGTGTTTCATGAGTAGATCAGGGGTTTGTCTTTGTGCAGGCAGATGTGAAAAATAGTCTTGTATTTTGAAAATGTATACTTGAGTCTGTAGAGAGTATGTATTTGGCTGCAGGAGTTAAATGAGAATATAGGTCAGCATAGCTTCTTTGGTTGTATGTGATAAGAGTGAGCTAAGCATGTTTTGTTTAGCTGTGTTTCACTTTCTACCCCTGCCCTCCTCCCTCCAAAAATAAAATTGTTGTTTGAATGACCAGTGATACGTGTCCAACTGCTTCCTCTTCGATGCAGCCGGCATGGCTGGGAGGTGATCTACAGGAGCACAGAGAAGATACATGACCACCTGGGCTGTTCACAAGAGATACAAATTTCTCAGGCTAACCTGTAGAGTCTCTGGTGATGGCTCCAAACCTGGACTGCTTAAAAAAGCCCATTTGAACAGAGAAATTTGTCTTTGTTTCAAGGGTTAGTCTCATTTTTACAGCTGGCGTACGAGTTCAAATATTTTCCAGTGTTTTAAGTGTCTGGCAGTTTTTTCTGCATGCAAGGCATTGAACCTATTCTTGTGCCTCATTTCACTTCTTTGCAGTTTAGGAACAACAATCTTAAGAAAAGCTTAGTTATGTACAGTACATAACATAAAAGGATTTTGAGTTGGTTTTTTTTGTGTTTTTTTTTTTTTTTCTCCACAATGTTGCATGTGTTGTAATGCAGTGTTGCAATTTGCTTCCTTTTTGAAAGCCTAAATATAATGTGAATCCAGTCTTCCTTTCTGTTTTCTCCCTGTGTTTCATACTGAGTCTAAAGGTGTAGTATTATTTTAACATTACAATTTTCCTAGCTTTAGAAGGAGATAATATTAAATGACTTTTGAGAGGATATACATGACTAGGAGGTTTAAAATACTAAGCATGTACTAGAGTCTTAAACTTGGAAGGTTTCTTTTCCCTTTAAGTAAATTCAGGCACTGAGCTTTTAAGTGCTTAGGCTGATCTGTCTGCTCCTCCATGAAACTGGATTGTGCTTGCCCAATTGTCTGCATAGTTAAAATATTTTGAACGCAGCCTATTTTGATGTAACTTCATTTGAAATATCTGCCTAATGGAGAAGTCTTAATGGAATACTTTAATAGCCCAAAGTGGTTACCTGCAATTGCTCCAGTGTATTTCAGTCAATTACAGAGAAAGGCAATATTTAATATTGGAGTGAAGCTAGGTGGTGTAATGAACTGGCAGATTGCCAGCTTGATCTTCTCCACAGGAGAATTTGTATTAATGTGATGCTTTTCATTTGTTCTCCAGAAGGTCACCAGTAATACGTCAATTGGAGTTAAAATTTCCGCTCTGTGCAGCACAGGTTTATGGTCAGATCATTCTTGTGTATTAACATATTAAGTATCAAAGAGATTATTTTAGCTGCTTCATGTCAGGAATAAATAGGAGGTGTTTGGATATTAGGAAGAGAGCCTGCGAGAATTGTCATCGAAATAGACGCTTGAAGGCTGAATCTGGATTTTAGCCATAGACGTAAAGAAAATGGGGCACATTAGAGCTGTTAGTGAAAGGAGAAGCAGTTAATAACTGGATATTACTTGTAGTGTAATCATTGCAAGAGCACTAGTTTATTCTTTCAGGTTGTAATCTTTAAAGATTACACAGTAAAATATAAGGTGCTTATTATATTAGGTGTCACTGATATTTGCCTTCTGGTGCTTGTTTGCAAGCCTCAAGTTCAAAGCTTTATTTCTGACTATTAAAAAGGGCTTTTTACAGTGGTACCTGTATAGTCCTTGTGTTTGGAAGACTTTGGTCTAGAAAACAAATGAGTGACTGAGGTTACTGTTAAGAAGTTGTCTTTCTGCCTTGCATCTTTGTAATCACTTGTTTGTCCAGTTCTTACACCCTGCCATTTCTGCTCTTTTTCATTGTCTTCTGGGCCTCAGGGCAAGTGCAAGATATGAAGACAGTCATGAATTGTAAGGAGCTGGGGCATTTTACATGGGGCATTACTGCAGTAGTATATGTATTGAGTGAGGTGTAACAAGTGATCATCACACTAAATGATACAGAAGTGATGGACACTGGGTTACCATGGGATATGACTACCCACCTCGGTGCCTCTATTTGCTCTGCTGCCTTTCAAAAAGAGTTGACTTCATTTCCAAAGGGTTTCTAATGTTGTGTCAGTTTGTCTTTTGCATGGACAGTAAGTGTTTGCTCCATATGCTACAAGGCTTTTGAAGGTGGTTTGAAATGATTTAGTGCTCTCAAAGTTTAACCACTGAATCCCAATTTGCTATCAAATATTTCTATCTATAGTCCTGGCTGGTAGGACAAAGAAGAAGAACCGGGAAACCCCATCAGTGGCGCAAGCTCTGCCTGGGGGTAGATAGTCCCAAACCACTGTTTCCATTTATTGTCCTTTGAGAAAAAGGTGCTGAACTTCTGCAATTGAAAGGTTGTTTCAAGGAACATATTTAAAATATAAGTGAATATTTGAGGTCCAAGTTTCCATCCTGAATTTGAGTCACTTGACAAGTCACAATGTTTTAGGCCGAGCTTTGACTGTGGGGGTGTGTGATGGAAATTGGCTACAATTCTGAGGAAGTGACTTTAGTGTGACTTGTAGCAGAAGGCTTCCTATGGCTCTTCCAAAGCAAAGATTTTTATCAGGAAAAAAGTAAGAAAGGAGGTCATAGTGCAACAGAATTGACCCCAGGGAGGGCAGAGACCAGTCTGCATCTTGTGCTTGTGTTTGTTAGACTAATAAGCTTTTTTTCAATAAAAGTGTTGGTAGGAATGAGGTTTTCTTGCGCGTCTTCTTTTGACTCTTTTCACTATCACCATTAACATTCTGAGCTACTTTTAATGTGAATTAATTGAGCTACAAAAATAAAACCATTCTTGCTCTACAGAAGGAAGTTAGCATTGTTATACTGAGATAAACATGACTCATTCTTTTCTTAAATGTTTAGATGAAATTTGGATTCTTTCTCTTTTCCCTAACTGTACTTCCTTTCCATATAACTAATAAATACAAGGTTAGTTTTTTTAAATATTGATGATGAACAGCACTGTTTTTCAGGTCACTTTCACAACACACACAATACATTCTGTTAGGCAAGTGTGCATTTGTGAAGGTGGAAGTAGTAATTGAGTGAGGTGTTGGGTTTTCCTTTAAGGAGCAAAACAAAGGAAAATCCAAAGAGGCTTGGTGCAGCTTTTCAGTGGTAGGTAATAATGGGCAGTAGATAATTTGTGATGCAGGAAAAGGAAAGACCGTACTATTCAGAAGACCATGTATCAAAAACTGAAGAGACTTTTATTTTCTTACTTTTTCCCCTTAATATTAAAAATATGCTTGTATTATTGACAGGAGAAAAATGTGTACTACAGAATATTCAACTGGCGGGAAAATACATCTGCTCTGCCTCAGGACTTTAATGTTGCTACATTTATTAAAGTATCTTTCCCATTTACTTGATATCTGTCTTATAATTTCAATAGAGCAGTTTTCAGTGAGACCGCAGTTAGGGTCTATGATTGGTTAGGAAAATTGATATAGCAAAGTGTGGTTGCTTGCAGTCTGTGTCTGCAGAAAGCTGAAAACACAGTTAGGTATCAGGTATTCCAGCCACAACCTGGCAGAGGAGAAGGGATTGGTCATCCTCCCAGTCCCGTCCACTTTTTGCTGTCACAGTCTTATCTTCATTCAGGTGCTTAACTGGATCAGGAGGCTCTTCTGTTGGAATTCTACTTCCTCACAATTTGCTGTCCTCCATTACTGATTTTTTTTTGGTTTGTTTATTTTTTAAGTCTTTTGTGTATTTTTTTTGGGAGGACTGGCAATGCTTTGTCTCCCCTTGCAGTTGCTGGGGAATGAGGAGTGAGCTGCCGGGGGGTGAGGGCCTCTGTCATGTTTTACCCCCTAACAATATGTTTATGCTTAAATGTTTGCCAAACTATGACTTTAGTATTCCATTTATTAATGAGTGGAAGTCTAAATCTGACTTTTAAAAATCTGAAAAAGGTATTTATAATACCTTTATTCATACTTTTTATTCTCCCCTTGTTTCTCTGTGATGCACAGGACTGTTGGATGAATTGCTCCTTTAAATTTAATTTCTTCATAGGATGCTTTCGTAGAGTGGCAACTGGTTGGAATCTGTTCAGAAGACTTTTGTGCATGAGTGGCCTCAGGTTGCATAGGGGTTGTAACACATCCTCCTTATCCTCCAACCCTACAACCAGCTTTGTCACCTCTGTCAGAGCTTGCTCTTGTTCGGTCACTGTCTCTTGTGCCAGAGGGCCCCAAGCCACATGTGGTACTAATCCATCTGGATTACACATCCCTTAGTGCATGTGTTTCCTGGGTAGAAATACGCAGATGCCCCACAGAACTCCTGGCTATGCTTTTACCGGTGTACATCTTTTCCACATGTGAAGGAATTTCCTTTTTCCTAGGAAGTACAGACAACTTAAATGGACAAATATAGAAGTGTAGAAAACAGTAAATAATGGTGCTTTGTAAAACATAATCTTTCTAAAACTAGGCTAAATTTTTAATTCCATTTCTTGACTGATTTTTCTCAGTTATTATGAATGCTGAGTTTGTAGATGGTTTGTATTGTTTATGGTTAAAATGACCTTGTATGCCTTGAGAGAAGTTAAATATGAAGATGCAGTCTGTTCATGCTAAACGGGTGAATCGAGTTCAAGCCATTCTGCCAGCTCTTTAGCATCTAATAGGAGATTTTGATAGCATGAAAACTAAATTTTCTAGTTGAAGGTCTCGTAAGTTTAGTGCTGGAACTAAAATGTATAATTTTTATTGTTTCAGACGGTGGTGTATATAACTTTGTTGGAGAGTCTTGCCTTTTGCTGCCTGGATCCTTTTAACAGTGTGCCAAAGGTGAGTGATTCAAGTTCAGTGGTTATTTTTGAAACTAAAGATAAGTGAACTGGATATATTGCTTGGTTTTGGCTCTTACCTGGCAGTGTGGTTGGGATATTTTTTTTTTTTTTTACTACTGGTTGAATGACTAAATAACAAGTCTTTTTCTGTTAGTGATCTGGGATAAATCAGTTCTAACTTTTACGTTCAGTAAAAAACCACCTGATAGGCTCAGAGTATTAATTAAGCACTAGATATTGCTACCTCTGTTTTTTGGCTCCTGTCCCCTCTTGGCTCCTACTTTGACTTGGGACGTTTTCCCCTGCAGGCACAACGTGGTTGTGTGGGATGTATGGAGAAGTAGCAGCCGTTCATAGCTTATGGTGGAGCAGACTTAATATTATTCTTTTATTGTATTCTAAAAACTAGGTAATAGCTTTGAGCACATTCAGAGGAAAGTACTGACTATTGAAAGGATGGAGAGGAAAGAAGGTTTTTGTGTTTTCTATGAGAGCAGAAGAGAATTGTATTCAATATATAGAGAGTATGTTAGGCTGGCACTGAAGACCTGAAGTGACCTAATGAAGCTGATATTCCCATAGGATTCTTTGTATGTTCTATCTTCTAGTAAATTTATATTAGCTGTAGTTGATCTCTGTGGCTTAGGATTATCAACAGAAATCTTTAATAAAATGAAACCTCATTACAACTGTACCAAAATGCAAAAGCAAAATGGCAGAACCCTGAATGAATGTTCAGCATTGTAGTGGCTGCAGCATGGAGCAGAAAATTTGGACTCTTATTCATTACTTTGCCAAGTGGATTTATTATTTCTTACTCAGATTCTCTGTTTATAAAATAAACGTAATGTTGCCTTCTTCAGAGGGAAATTATGAAGTCTTAATTATTGACACTTTTGAACCTTCAAATGAAAATCAATACATGAAGTCCTTGTTTGCCTTGATAGTTGTAGTGAGTTCTGTTAAATACTTGTTCAGTGATGTGTTATGAGAGATTGAAATTAGACTTAATTTGTTCAATAAAGTGCAGGTGAAACAGAATTTAAAATGCAATCCAATCTTAAGTATAATATCTCTGTATGTTTTTGCAAACAATTCAGTTTCCTTCAAACTGAAAAGAAAATTCCAAAGTACTAGGGTTGAACTTCTGAGATAATGGGTTTTTGCTCTGTATTTTCAAATGATCTGATATGTCTTTAAATGTGCTGAAAAAATTTTTATAACCCTGACCTTTCTAACAAATCAGAGTATAGGTATCTTTCTGTGATTCAGCATTTTTCTAGTTGTTAATTTTTGAGGGTTTTAAACCCAAGGAAAACAATACCTATTCAAATTGTTTTGCGTGACCTAGTTATGGGAAAATTTGATTCTGACAGTTATGAAGAGAATGAAAAGTATGTGCTGAGTAGATGTCTGGATTCCTTTCCCTTAAAAAAAAAATCTTCTGTAGTTATGCCAATTGTCCCAGGTGCCTAGAGTGTTGATTTTAAGCCTTTGAATGGAACTTTAGTATTATTTAAATATATTTACAGGCATTTAGTATAATAAATGAATTTATAGAGTATTGTCCATTATGTTATACTAGCGGCATAATGCTTACTAACCTGTAATTTTGGACAGTAGGGAAGAACACTTTCAGCCCACTCCTACACTTCCATAACCACAGGTATACCATCCTGAATAAATTGGTCTTCCCCAAATTGTCATTTTTGTACTTTCTGTTTTAGATTTTTCTTTACTGCATTTTTTCTGTTTCTCTTTTTAGTAATTGTAGTTCTTTGCTTGAAATACAGGCGTGTTTTAATCTACTCATAACATGAAAACTGATTGAGAATCCATTGCCTATTTTTTTTTTTCCAGATTTGGTAGCTTCAAGTGCAACTCATGTTTGTAGGTGTCAACAGCACATGTTAGAGCCCACAAAGGGCCTTTGCACTGTGCTTTAACTGCAGTCCATATGTATTCCTCATTAGGGAACACTTTACAGCTTTCATCAGCATATGAAAATTAATTTCAGTAAAAATAAAACAGTGACCATGTTTTTCCTGGTGGAAGTAGTTTTCTGGTATCATAGCTGGTATGGACTTTGGCTGTCTTGTCATCTAGAGTGTCAGTTTTTCTGAGGCAAAAACACTTTGCCTGCTGGAAAGAATCTAACATGTTTCTTATGCATATAGCTGAGTGAAGATGTATACATGTGTGTATATATGTAAAATAGTTATATATGAGTGAGCTAACTTGTTCCTAAGTATATTAGTGAACTGAGTATAAAATAGGCAATGACCAACCTTGTTGTCTTAACAAGTATTCAGAGGAATGCCACTGGCAGAACAGGTTATGAGCCCCTGTTTCTGTGGTTTCTAAATAAATATATCCAGGTGTTGCACCAGTTTCTGTTAGAAGACATAAATATGCACTGCACTTCTGAGGGACAACTGATGTGGCTTAGAATATGATCTTGGAAAAACTTCAAAATAGCTTATGCAGTTAAGGCACATCACAAGGAGGGTGTCCTGAAATGCTGAAAATGTTCATGACTTTGATCAGTCTTGTACATGGAATCATATGCTGTGGAAAGTCAGCTTGAGGCTTCTGGGATGTGGGAACAAGGAGCAGTCCTTGTGCCAGCACTGTGTTGTAGTTCGGTAGGGCTGTATTGGTGCAGGGGAGGGCTGGTGATCCCAAACCCTCCTGAAGGAGGAAGGCTGATTAGAAGCTGAGGTCACTGAGTTAATCTAAGATGTGACTGACCCATAAAGGGACATTTGTCATCTAGTTGCAGACACGTCCAAGAGATCCCTTCTCCTTTGGTCTCTTGTGCCGGTTTTGTAGCTCTGTAGGGCTGACTGCTTGAGCTGTGCTTTGCAGAAATGGGCAGGCAGCTGGTGTTGGTATAGGTCACTTAAAAAATTTAAAAAATGATACTCGAATGGTGTGTATTGTATCAAATGTATTATCGTATTAGAAACAGTTTGACTTGCTGAAATACTGCCTTGTAATGAATGGGAAGAGAGTACATGCGGTTCATCTCGTTCAGTATCTGGTGAATGGTTTTGTGTGTGTTATCAAGGGATGCTCTGGATAACTGCTGAAGTTGGTGAGTTTCACAGAACAGAAAAATATTTAAAGGTTAGTGTGGCGTATTTCATGTGGAATTCTGTTTCTGATAACTTGGTTAATTAATCTTGGATTACAATTACTGTTTACACTGTAGTAACAAAGCTCCAGTTGTACTAAGCAGAGAAGACTGAGAAAATGAGCTTGTCCTGTTGTTTATTTTTTAAGCCAGTAGCAACATGAAGCATAGAGACACATGCATATAGATACAAACCTTCTACAGTCTGTATTTCTTTCCTTGATTTTAAGTTTGAGAGTATCATTTTAAGATATAATAAAGTTCCTTGCTTGTGGGTTTAGCTCCTGCTTTCCTTTATGCTATCTCTTCACACCCTTTTGTCTCAGTGCTCACCTGCAGTTCTCCTCCCTCCTTATTTTGGAGACTGTTGTCTGTGACAGCTGCTCTTAGTAGTTCCACATAATAGGGCCTATGTACAGCTTGTTTTCTGCCTGCTCCATCACCCTCTTTTATTCCCCCTCCTTTCTTTTAAATGAACATTCTCCTGCCTTTTTATTCAGTATTTGTAATGCTTTCAGAGGGTCCCCCACTACTGTCATTGCTACTCACACTGGTTTTTTCCTCATTAGTTTTAACTTGCATTTTTTTAGCGTATCTTTTTCTTGTGACTGCTTGGTTTGTTTCTCTCTCTACTAAAAATTTACCTCTAACCTGTTTCTTGTGTGTGTTTTTTGTTGTTTGTTTTTTGATGTGCAATACTGACATCTTAGCGGGCCTGTTCCTATGTGCAAGTTAGGTATCTGTCTCTTATGCAGGTGGCTACAGCAGGTGATTGTCAGAGAGGTCATTTCCCAGCAGGAAGGTGGGGGATCCAGATTCTCCCCAAAAGCTGATTTTGAATACTCTATCTTGTACCAAAATCTGTAGCTCTTAGCATATTCCCTGATAAGCTCAGTTGTCTCATACCATTAGTTCTCAAGTTATCACATACCAACCCCAAAAATGCTGTTGAATGAGGGTTAGACCTCTCCTTTATATTTGATCTCTGAATTTGTTTTTCAAGATAAAACAGTCAGAGTATTAGTTTTCCTTTCATAGTTTTCCCTGAAGATTACTGAATGGTATTTTCTGCCAGCCCTGGATTTGCATAGGGTCTGGAAAGGTCTGTTCCATTATTACTAGCAAGAGTACTGGTTTATTATGATGAAGATGCAGGTGATTGGTAGACTAAAACGTTTATCTCAAAACAAAAGGGTGTGACATCCTTGAGTTAACTTGAATGTTTTGACTATAACTACAAACCTCATGTCTTTGCATGTGTATGTGTGTATGTTTAATAAACTGGTTTTGAAACTAGCATGTAAGAAGGGCTTTGACAGTTGTGTTTCTTAGAAATTGAATTTACTGTCAAAGGGATGATGAAAACTTGTGTTCTCAACTGCTGACTTGTGCTTCAGTCACTCTTTAACTGCATGACTGCTGTAACATACTTTGACTGCAGTAAATTACTGAGACTTCAGGAAGACTTGACCTGTGATCTATATGCCTTCCTCCATGTAACTGATAATGCATGGTTTTGTTGCCAAAGTGGGGTTGTCCAATTTGTGTGCTTAGTTTATGTCCATTGTGTGAGTAGAAGCTGCTGATTTGTATTCTTCAGGAAAAAAGGTGGTGGCAGAGAGATCAGAAGCATGTTGATTGTTGTGACGTGCTTCCTGCCTGTGGTTTATTAGAAGTAGAGGAAAATGACAGCACTAAGGAGGTCACGGGTCATACTAAGAATTCTGGCCTATGGGTGGTTGCTGGGCATCTCCACACCCTGAGTCAGTACCACAAGTAATCCTGCAGAATTCTTAAAAAGAGAGAAACAAAAGCTGAGGACAGAATTTGATGCAATGACATAGTGCTGCTTACCTTTATGGGCTATGGCTTGGTTTCAGGGTTGAGTTTAGTGAACTTAAATGTATTTATTACACACTAGAGGAGCAGGAACAAGGCATCAAATAACACTTCAGATCAAGACCTGTTCCTCAGAGCTTAATGTTCAACAAGCAGCTTAAGAACAAGAATAAATAAAAATGCTTGGTATTAGTCACTTGAAGGATTCAGAGATTGTGTGGTTAGGAAAGAAGGGAACTCTCTTCTGTAAGTTCTCCCTGAGGTCTAGGGAGGCAGATGATGTGTGTAACTTCCCACTTCTCCCTGTTCTCTTTATTCTCTATTTCTCTGTTTTCTATTTTATTCTGTATTCAGTTGAAGTGATTTGGGAATTTTTGTCTGGCTCCTACTTCTGATGAGTTAAGAAATTGTAACTTGCTGCTCCACAGCTCCCAATAGTTGTATATGAATTTTCTTCAAAAAGCCTTCTTTATTGAGACCTCATGCAGATTTGCTGACAGCGACTTCTCTGAGTAAAGTCTGAGTTAGATAAGGAAGAAATTGTCTACTTTTGTTGTAATATTATAACAGGGTTGTGGTGTGTTGCTCTTGGCTATTGACTGCAAGTAACAGTAAGGTGCAAGAAGCTGCCAAGTATTTTATATGGCTCTGAGCTAAACTTGTGTATGCGACTGATGGCATAGCCACTTTTATTGAAAATCATTATCATTATAAATCTTCTAATTTGTATTAATCTAGAAGGAACAAATACACTCTGTGGTTAAACACCCACGCTTCAGACCTGTAGTTTTGAACCTGATTTTCCTTTATTTAATCTTTCTTCTAGTACAGATACTAATCCTCACAGTCTCTCTCCATGTCTAAAAATTATTTTGCTGCTGTTATTTCCCCTTCACATTTGTTGGAGCATTTTATTGTTATGTGGTGGGACTAAGGAAGAAAATGTGTCTGCAAGCATGTGAGGATAGACCGTCTCATCTCTGTAAGAGTATGTAGTATTTCTGGATGAAGGGGAACGTGATGTAGTAGCCAAAGCCAAATGTTTAATTTTGAACCACTTTACTTCAGGGAGATTTTATTCAGAAAAACTACGCTGTGAAGAAATTTCTGATTGTAAATACTCAGTTTTGTTCAAGCACTGAAGGTGAGAGTAGGAATAAAGGAGAGTGAGAGTCCAGTGTCACCAGACTATGTTGGACTTTATTGAATATATATTTTACTCTTAGAAATTTAGACTTTTCTAATTGCTTATTCTTGGTTTTGGGTAGATGATGTTTCTGTGGAAAAAGTCAGATATTCCTACAGTGAAAGTTTAGTTTCAGAAGCTTATCCATTTGAGTGTCAATTCTGGTGCAGTAGAAAATCGTGTTGGGATAATAGCAGTGGAACAACTTTTTAGGCTGTCTGTGTAAGCTGTCTTAGAGCAGCTGGCACCTGAATGCAAGAGTTCAGAATAAGGAGCATCTTCCTAACATGCTTACAGAAGCCTGTGTTCTCTGGAGGATGCCTGGCAGAAGGGTTTCAGAAAATCCTCTTTAATCCTTTTCCCCCTTTGGTGAATGGTGTTTCTCGCTTGGCTTTGTGTCCCTCCCCATCGACTGAGGAATTAACAATAGCTAGCTGCTGTAATCATGTGGCAGAGCACTCACAAGTACAATTTTTTGGAAGAGGACCTCATTTAAACTGGAAGAAGATACGAAAGAAATAATTTAATTGAAATAAATGAATGCTGCCAACATTCCAGACCAAAAATGTTGTCTTGACATTAAAATTAAAACATTCTTGAAGAGTTATGGAACCAAGTCACTTTGAAACCTCTTTTATTTGGGAAAGTGTGAGGTGTAGTGTTTCCTCTGCACATGTGTTTTGGGAGCAGTAAGAGAGGATTCGCATCTTGGCCCTGAAGTGCTGTTAGACAGAAGAATAGCTAACTCTAGGGGAAGAATGGGATTGCTATTTCTCAGCTGGCTTTATACTTTCTCAACTGTAGAGCATTAGCAGGTAGTCAATAGGACCAACAAGAGACTTGTGAAGCTACAGCATTCACATGCATCTCATACAAGATCCAACAGTGTTTCTTTATTTAAATGATACTTTTTCTTGATACATATCCTATCAGGAAATTAAAAGCATAACTTTCTGAGCAACTGTCTTGTGGTCAAGTCTTCTTCCAGGACATGTACAGATTTATGCAGGAGTAAATTTATTGTTATTAGCTGTTTCTTAATGAAATCTAACCTTGTATCTCTCAAGCTGCCACTTTGTTTACGTACATAAGCACAGAATCAAGAATGATATCTTACATCTGGTGATTATTTTTAGCTGTACTGTTCAAAAAGTCTGCTTCTAGAAAGTAGCTTTTTGCCTGAAAAACTCTCCTAGATAGGAGAAATAGATGTTCATTAACTGCAAACTCAGCTAAAAATCTGTGGAACTTTGCCTTGAGATTTAAATTGAGAAATACCTTAATTTATTTTCACTGTTACATGCAGCTTTTTATATTGAGTAAAAATTCTGGTCTGGGTAACCTGGTAAAAAAAAATCCATGAGTCTAAGAATGTATTCAATATATGAAATTACAGTAAACTGGAAGTCTCTCAGGAGGAGAGTCTGAACAGGGCCCTTAAATTACTTAGTGCTCTGTGAGATAAAAAGCTTAAAATTGTTTTAATAAATGCATTTTTCTCATTTTCCTACTGTTAAGAGGTAGATTGAATGGCAGTTTTTGAAAAGCAGTTGATAAATTGCTTAAGACTATAAAGTGAACATTGTCTAGAAATGGACAATATACTGTTCTTTTTTTTTTTTTTTCACCCCCCCTTAACTTTGGGAATAAATGGGTTTTTGAACTGAACAAACATTTCTTCCTCTTTCTAGTTAAAAAATGAATATATGATTTTTCCGTTGGGGAACAGAAGGTCAGCAGTTCAATTTTATTTTCAGCATTTTATAGACAGTTTAAAGTGAAATCCCTTGAAAAGTAGGTAGTGGTGTTTCAAGGGATTAGCAGTAAAACGTAGCAATCCACGGTGATTCTGAGCTTTGTCCTTCTGTCTGAGATCAAGGTTAAACTTCTTATGTCTGAGGACTGTTCTTTGTTTATACAAGACATAAATGTACTAACACTTCCAGTGAAGTGTAACTCCTGCAGACCATTGAATGTTTGAGCTATGGGAAAAGGAGCAATGGAAGCATATCATTAAAACACTTTATTATCTGGAATCTTGAAAGAAATTCAAGGATGACTCCTTTACAAAATCTCATGGTGTTCACCATGTCCTGAGCGGCTGACTGTTTTAATTTTGAGGAGAGAAGGAATTATTGACAGTGAGGATGAAAGTGCATGAACAGAGGTACACTTAATTTGTTCTTTCACAGACCATGTTTCACCAATCTGTCATATAGATAATATTACCTAAATCTCCTCTCAGAAGAGTCTCGGGTTTTTTTCCCTTCTTTGTGTGCTTGGCTCCCTCCTACCCCATTTTGATAAGGGACTATGGCGAGGTTGTTAGGTGTGAAATGATTTGTAATTTTGTCTTGTGAAGATGCCTAAGGTATGTTCTATTCTTCCTGGACTTTCCTTTCTCTTTTATCTTGTTTGTTTTGGTTTTCATGTGTTTCTGAATAGAGAGGTAAACTTTAGTGCTGTTTGCTGGGAGGAATGAGAGAGCTGTCCAGAGCAACACCGGCAAACATTAACCTTATCTGTGGGTCTGACTTCGTAGAAACACCCATAAACTAACTGCAGTGATGTGGCCATTGATCATTGCTGCTGTTTTAGAGGTGAGATGAGGTCTCTGTTCCAAAAGCTTCCTTTAGTGCACCTGAATTGTCTATTAGCTGCATGGTTTTTCCTGAAACTACTTTTAAAAGAATTCAGGAAAAGGTGAGCCAATGCTCTTTTTTTGGCCCTCTTGCTGTATCTAAAAGTGAGGTGATTTGGGATTCTCTTGGGTTTACTGTGCAGCCGGAAAACAGAGACCAGAAAAGTTGCCACCTCCTGTTTGTCTTATGCTTCTTGCAGCCAAAGGCTCTGAATATGTCCTCACTGCACTGTCTGGGTTTTCCCACTGCTGTCTAGAAAGTACCATCACTTTTGATGGCAGTGCCTTCACAGTAAAGCAAGAAACATCTTTTTGCACTAGTAGTGGAAAGTCACTTCAGATTGGGTCATCCACAGTAGCAGCATCTGCGTATCCTGCTGATGGAGGCAGAACCAAAACTTGCAGCCGCTGCCCACACCTGCCTGAGCCCTACCTGCTGCTGGGGATTGCAGCAGCAGCTGCAGCAAAGGGAGGTTGAGGGCAGATGGCACGAGCATGTGGAGGCTAAAGGGTGGAGGAGGGGGTTGCTAGGACAGGGTATTAGCTGACTGTCTGATGTTGGAGTTGCTTTACATTCAGATTTTTATCTCCGTCCGGCCCCGCCCCCCCTCCCCCCCATATCGTTCAACAAATTAAGACCAGCAAAGATGATAGTTCACATTCCTTGTGCATCCTGGTAAGGATATAATAAAAGAGCATGAAAAGATGCAATTTTTTATAGTCTTTAAGATACAGGAATATATTTTCTGCTCGAAATATTTTCTGGATGGGAGGAAGCAATATTAAATCATCTAACGACAAAAATCCCCTTCTCTTAGTGTTTTTTTGCTTGGTCTCTACAAGGTTTTCAATACAGTCTGCTAATCTTTGCCCTGTTTTCTGAATGACATAAAAATACACATTTCTTAACGACAGTCCTCACTCCCCCAAACAAGTTGAAATATGTTTGTGTGGGTTTTTTTAATCCCTTAAGGCTGTCATCCCTTGTTTATGGAAAGATTTGAGCTAGGTTTTTCTTATAAGCCCTTTGCCCTGTCTGTTGGTGACCATACTCAGTCTCAGCTTAGCTAGTGTGTTTTCTCTGTAATTTCTATTAATATCATTATCTATCTTTTAGGCATAGGTAAGTTGTAAGGCTCCTAGCTAGTACTGTGAATCTGTAATATGAGTTGCTATAATACCAGCTTGTTCCTGTAGAATACTAGCTTTTTGTCCTTTGAAATAGAATTTTAAATTTAAATCATCTGTGAGAAGCTAAAAATGAACACTGCCTACTTTTTAATAGGCATGCTGTTCCAAAAAGGCTATAGAAATATCCTTTTCAAGTAAAACATCAAAGGTTTTTAAAAACTTAGTTTCCTGAAACAACAGAGTGCTTATCACATAAGTAGAAAAGATAGTAGTTGGTATTATGTGTTTTACAGACTGTCACATTGATTAAACATTTGTATCTTGAACTGCCCCAGATGAGGAAATTCTGTGGCATAGCAGTATTACTAATGAAATTTTTAAAAAATGTGGAATTGGGAGAGTTAGCTTGTGTGACGGTCACAACATGAAACAAGTGAATAGCATATAAAATCGGAGTGTTACTGCAAGATTAATAGAAGGCCAGAACTCAGATTTGTGTTCTACTAATGCTGCAGCAGCTTACCTTGTAACAGCCTGAATGGCTTTCTACCACTAGAGAGTTAGCAGGCTAAAGTATCTGCACTTTTCAGAGAATGATAAAATATTTAGGGTTGCAAGGGACCTTTAAAGGTCACCTGGTCCAACCCCTCTCCCTGCCGTGAGCAGGGACATCTTCAAATCAATCAGGTTGCCCAGAACCTTATCTAGTCTGACCTTGCGTGTTTCCAGGGATGGGACATCTACCATCTCTATGGGCAACCTGTTCCAGTGTTTCACCCCCCTCATTGTAAAAGATTTCTTCCTTATATCTAGTATAAATCTACTCTCTTTTATTTTAAAGCCATTACACTTTGTCCTGTTCCAGTGGGCCATGCTAAAAGGTCTGTCCCTGTCTTTATGGTGGCCCCCTTCATGTACTGGAAGGTGCTGTAAGGTCTTACCTTCTCCAGGCTAAGCAACCCAAACTCTCTCAGCCTGTCTTCAAAGAAGAGGTGCTTCAGCCAACTGATCATCTTTGTGCCCCTCCATTGGACCTGCTCAAGCAGGTCTGTGTCTTTCCTGTGCTGAGGGCTCCAGGACTGGGCACAGCACTCCAGGTGGGGTCCTCCAGAGCAGAGTAGAGGGACAGAATCACCTTTGACCTGCTGGCCACACTACTTTTGGCGCAACCCAGGATGCAGTTGGCTTTCTGGGCTGCAGGTGGACATTGTTGGCTCATGTCCAGCCTCATCTACCAGTACTTCACAGTTCTTCTCCACAGGGCTGCTCTCAATCCCTTCATCACCCAAGACTATATTGATACCAGGGGCTACCCTGACTAAGGTGTGCAACACCTTGTACTTGGCCCTATTGTGCCTCGTGAGGTGCCTGTGCCCCCTTCTTGAGCTTGTCCAGGTCCCTCTGGATAGGATCCCATCCTTCAGTTATGTTGACTGTACCACATGTCTTGGTGTTGTCTGCAGACTTGCTGAGGATGTAGTCAATCCCGCTGTCTTTGTCACTGATAGAGACATTAAACAGTACTGGTCCCAGTATGGACACCATTTGTCATTGATCTCCATGCAGACAATGAGCCATGGATCAATGTCCACATGCTCTCTGGATGCAGCCGTCCAGCCAATTTCTTATCCACTGAGTAGTCTATGCATCTTTGTTGTGGGGGACCATGTCAATGGCCTTACTGGGGTCCAGATAGACAACATCCATAGCCCTTTGCTTGTCCACAGATGGAGTCACTTCATCATAGAAGCCCACTAAGTTGGTCAGGTTGCATTTGGTGAAGCCACTTTCTTATTTAACCGTTAGCAATTCTATTCTTATTTGATATTTTCTAGAGTCTTACTGTTGTGACAGCATTGTGTCCTCTTACTGCAACTCTGAGACTGTATGTCTTGTATTATGAACTGTATTAGTCGGAATAATGGACAGTTGTGACTGTGACATCACCTTGGCTTTCAGGAAAGGTGGAAAAGTGTGAGCTGGGAGATTGCCCTCATTGCACTCATTGTGCTTGGCAGTGTCTACCTTTGAGGGCATTGCCATTGGTCTTGCATAACAGTGGTTACCCCTTCCTGCTGGAGTGGGGCTCAGAGAGCTGGGAAGGACCAAGGCATCACCTGCAGCCATCAGAGGTTGTCATTGATAAGACTCTAGGCTGCAAGCAGAACATAGGCAGATCTTTCCAAAGAGAGGAGATGCTGACTTTGTGATTACAACCATTCCTTTTCCTTAAAAGGTTAGTTTACATTTTAAGAGACCATTTGAAGCAATTCCTGCTTACTTTATCAGAGCAGGCTTATTTGTGTGAGAGGCTTCATGAAAATATTAGGTGGAAAATTTTTTTGTAAACATCTTTTTAGATGTTCTTGGATAAACACACAAAGATTTCGTTCTCATTGAATGGTAAAATGCTGTACTGACGCCTTAGCAGGAAGGGCTGTATTTCTGGGTGCTTCTAATATGTATTTTCCTTTATTTCTTTGTGTCTTTAAAAAAAAACTTCTAAGCAACTTACAAGACAAAAAACAAGCTTAACTTCTGTGCTCTGTTGTAGCTGTGCAGAAGTTTGTTACCACTACAGTAGCCTTGAGGTTTCCTGTTTGCAGTTCTTCTGCAGGGTGCTGGTGCATAGCTGCAGATTGGGATATCAGATACGTCGTGGGGCTGAGAGAGGCAAACATTGTTTAGCAGCTGCCAAAGGCATCCGGCCACAGAAACAAATGCCAAGCCCTGCAGTATTGTGCCAGTGAGCAGTGGCAGGCCACACAGAGGAGAAGGGGGTCTTAGGTGTGGAGGGACAGGCAGAAAGGTCAAGTTACGTAGTTAGTACAGCTCTAAATGATTGGTTAATTAAGACTGATCCTTCACTTTTTTGGAGGCTATACAGCTGCTTGTGTTTTAACAAGAAGTATCGTGTAAGAATCCAATATTTGTGGTGCCCGTAGAAGGCCATCCTGCCTGGGTGCACGAGCCATAGCGCCTCTGGTGTGATTAATGTTTCCACTGGGCTGTATCGCCCTCACCATTTTGTTTATAATTATGCCTTTCTGTTTGGGTTTTAGTACTTTTTGCACCTAAGAACAAATGTCCTGGATGCTGCCAGAAGGGCTCATGGTGCCTGCTGAGCCTGCCTTTGAAGTCACCCCTGCATTGTGGCTGTGCCTGTCTCTCAGCTGGTTGTTAAGTCTGTTCAGCTTGGGTAGACCTAAATCAAGATGTCAAAAGAAGTGAAAAATGTACAAAAAATTTTGCTTTGTTCATGGCTCTTTTTCTTAAAACCCTTAAAATAAGTTGCACAGTCATAATCTGCTGGTATGCAGTGTGCATTTTTTGAGGAGTCCTTTATGTCTTTATTTTTCTTTAGGGTTAGAGTTTGCCTGACTACTTAGTGATGTTCTCAAGGATGGTCCAATTTATGCTTTGAAATTAGTGGTGCAGCTGTAACTGCCGAGGACAACTTCATTGCTCCACATTTTCATCTGAGTGGATACTAAAACTAGAGTAGCTTTGTGGACGATTTTGGTATCTTGGGGTGCATTTGGACATTGTGTTTAATTTTTCTTATTACTTTTATATGCTAGTTAATGGCAGAGAAGAAAATGGTTGTCATTATGAAATAACCCAATAATGTAGAAATAAGTATTAAACTTTTTTTTCCCTACATCATGTGCAGTCAACTTAATGTTCTAATTCTGTACTTATTCTTTTGCTAGTATTTAATTTATTCCAGTGCAGTGTAATCTTTTTTGTAGATCCAGATGAGCTGAACTGCACTTCTTTTGATTCTTTCAGTTTGCATTTTCTGACTTGAACTTGTTGCTATCAGTTTTTCCTTTTCAAAGAGGGGACACAGAAAACCTCATTTTTGAACAGGTTGTTTTAACTATGTAATGCTTCTTTCGTAAATGCTAAATTGTGAGAGTAGGAAACTGTAATAAAACATTTCTCCATCACAATGGATTCATTTATTTACAGCTTTGTTCACAGGTACTTTTTCCAGTTTCCACTCATATTTGCTTTCAACTTTGGAAAACTGACCTGCCTAAAGTACCAACAGCAGTATCTATTGACTGAGACTGTGTCTTCAGTTTGCACATCTTAGATAATAATTACTTGCACTTACTCAGCTATCACTTTCAGTTCTGTAATCAATGAATCCTAATAAGACCTAATAGTGAAATACCCCAAATTAATTATCAAGCTTATGTTAAAGCAGTCAGCGATTTTGGACTGCCCAGGTGTGTGGGGCGTTTTTGCTCAGATAGTGATTTGGCATCTTAGAACTGCGTAGTTGGTGATGAATGTTTGGTCACTACAGCTATTTAGTTAACTTTCTTTAAAAGCAGGAGGGAGTAGTCTTACAATAATTTTTGATGCCATGACCTCTTTCCAAAGAAGTGTGTCCCTTGGGATGGATTGACACACATTTTTATGCAATATTAAAGTGTTAAATTGCAGAATAGCAGTTAGACAGCGTGGCCTTTGTGAGCCATCTCTGTTTTTCCAAGCACTAGCAAATAGCCCAAGTAACAAACCATGGGAAGAATTTCACTAGTTTTAACAAAGGGTTATGATTTGCCATAATGTAGGGCAGTTTGTTTATTCTTTCTAAACTTCTACATTATGAGACTTTATTGTAGCAATCATTAGAAATATGTCTTCCTTGGTTTAGGTTAACCTTGGCCTTTGAATGAATTTATATTTTCCTGGTTTTATGGATTGTTTGTGTTGTTTTGTTTTCCGCCCTTTGTTTTTTTTGTTTGTTTGTGTTTTGTTGTTGTTTGTTTTTTCATGTATGTTCCACTGGAAATAGCTAAAAGCATGCACAAAAGGTGTATGTTTTTCCTTGAGTGTTTATTTGAATTCACATTTCTGTTCTTTTTAATGCCTTCTGAGTTCTGTCTTTATGTTTGGTGTTTTACTGATCCCCAAGAACTGAGTGAAACAATCTCAAATGTAGAGATGTGCTTTTTTTAAAAATCTTTCTGCATGTCAAAATTATTCATCCAGGCTAATACAAAAAAGAATAACCACACACTCCCACACACAGTAAAGAAAACAACTGTAAGTGAAAACAAAGCTTCGAATTTCCTGAAACAGTAGGCAGGCTAACCAGAGATTGCATCATCATAAATAAGGCTTCAGATTTAGAGTGTACTTCAGATTAAGTGATCTAACACAAGTTATTAATTGTAGAATATAGTAAGTACACCTGTTTACTGAGAAAGACGCCTTCGTGAAGTGACGTTTTAAAATTTTCCACAATTATATTACCTTAGAGGACCAAATATTGCCAGTTTGCTATAGTTTACAAAAGATTAACCAGGTGGACATCTGATAGCTGACCTGTCAGCAACATGTGCTGCACGGTTCATAACCCATTTTGCTTTTCAGAGTTTGGGGACAGAAGGAGAGATGGTTCAGCCTTCAAATCTTAAGAGAAAACCATAATATGTCATCAACTAGCTTTTCATTCTCACAATGCAGTTAACTAAATGTCATACAGTAATTATGTCTTACTTCATATTGTACAGCAGTTATGTGTTTTATGTACATCAGTGTCATGTAAAAGCCTCTATTAATTTTGTCCCTTTCTTTCAGTGTGTCTTAGGAAGACACCCAATTCCAGAACAGTCAATTAGCACTGCCTATTAATAGAATTCCTGCTTGTTCCCTTGGTAAGGGAGTAAATTTCAAGCATTGCTGTCAGTCATTTTTCAGTCATGTTCCTTTTTGCAAAACAAATGGTGAACAAGGAGAGCAACCACTTCCTTTCTCTCACTGCATCTTTAAAGCTCAAACATACCTCCTGTTTGCACTATCCTAACAATCCCTGAAATACTGAGGGCAAAGAAAAAAGTCTGCTTTTGTACCCGTTGGGCCAGGGCATTAAACTAGATGCCTTGTTAACTTGTGTCAATCTGTAGGCAAAGATTCCAGTTCATGTGGCATGCTGCTATGGATCCTCTCTTGTTTGTTGTTGTGGGAGAAACACATTAGTCTTATACAGGGAGGAGAGCAGAGCGGAGGAGTGAAATCCTGGCTTGGTGAGAGAGAATGAGATTTGTGTAACAGTTATATATATAGTTTAATACTTAAAATAAAACCAGCAGAGCAGATCTTTCTCATGAAAAATCACTAGTGGATTTACAAGTTTTTCAGAGCAAATTCTCTTAAGCAGCTCTTCATTTAAGTTTCCAAAATCTCCAATATTGTTTGCATAGTTCTGTTTTAAGCATGACTTCAAAATGATATAGGTGGTTTTTAGTCTGGGTTTTTTCTCCTGGTTGGGGTTTTGTTCCTTGCTTTCCTAACTGGGCAGATTTTTCAGTTTTCGCCCCTTTCCCAAAGGTGGTTTTGTGCAGGAAAATTTTCATGTGTGTTTGTGCAATAGGGCAGCTGCCACTGAAGACAGAACTCCTCTTGTAACAGGGTATAAACTGGAGGGAAGAAACAAAGTGGCTGAAAATACCTAAGCTTAATCTATTGTATTAGTTGTAACATTTCAGCAAATACAATTTCGGTAAATAAATTAGTGTACTACCACGGCTCGCAGTGAGGAATTGCTGAGTTAAAAGGAGTTGGAGGTGTGTATTGGTCACATAGCTAATAAAAGACCTTTTGACGGTCTGAGCCATGGAGTTTTGTTTGCTCACTTAGTGTGGTTTTCTTCATTTTGGGTTGGTTTTGTTTTTTAAGGTTGGAAGTTGGATTGCCATATAATAAAGGGAATGGCTACTTGATATGGTAAAGTAAAAGCCAGGGCCATGTGAAACAGTATTGTATGGAGAAAAGATTGTGTGGCGTTTCATACATTTACAGTTCCTTGCAGAGGTATCTAAAAGTGTTTTACTTGTGCTTTTTACACTGTGGAGTGTTATCTCATCAGGTATGAGAAGATGGTACTTCAGTGCTAGGTTTTCTGAGCTTTCTGAGGAGGAGCTTTACAAAAGGTTGTACACTCTCTGCAGTAATGAATTTTCATTTTCTTGATGTGAAGGACTTTCATGTTACCATTAAAATCCATGGTACTGTGGTATTTTTGTTGTGTAGTCTATAAGAAGAACACCAAAGAAATTTCACTTTTTCAGTGCATATCAGGTTTTATGAGACACTTAAATGCTTTGGAGGGATTTATTGGGTTTTTTTCCTTATGTTTTTCCCAAATCTGGTTATATTATTTGCTTATAATCTTTTATTTGGCCCGCAACTGTGTTGCAGAAGCCTTTCAAAACTATTAATTCTACAGCCTCCCTTCTGGGAAACTAATGTGTCCTTATTCACATACTAGGAAATTTTAACTCTGCCAATGTCATAGGAAGAACCGTATTGTCCTTGATGAAGCCAGTCTAATGATGTAACCATACAAAAATAATTTTAAGTACTTCAGTGTATTTCCCCACATCTAAAAAAACCCCAACAAACAAACAAACAAAAAACCAAAAACAACCAACAAAATAAAGCAAAGAGAAACCAACAATACATCCCGCCAAAACTAAAAAACTCAGCACTACACATGTGCATAGAGCTTTAAGTGGACACATGTTTAACTGCAATTGCACTATCTATTTTGACTCTAAACCCTGTCCCCACTTGGGAAGAAAAGCTTGTGCTATTAAACATCCAGTAAAAACCGGAGTACTTTTCTGAAATGGGTTGTGTGTTCGTGGTATGAATCTTGGGCTCCTCTATTCCTTTGCCAAAATTGTATCATGCTGGGGATCTGGTTGTGAAATGACATCGTTTCATATCTCAGGCATAGTGGCAACTTTACATATCTCCAGTAATGGGAATTTAAGAAATCAAGTAGCTCTGAGCAACCTACGCTGAGTGAATTTCAGAGGACTGCAGCTGATGTTGTCAGCTCCAATGTGGTCTCTTCCTGTGCTTTTGTCCTTGCCCAACACCTTGGGGAAAGACTTGACAATTCCAACAATAGAGGTCAATTAAATTATTTTTTTCTTCCTCAAAGGTCTAGGAAGAGTTTAATAGTTTTCTATCAGTCGCTAATCAAATATTATTCCTAATGTGGTGTTTTTGGTGTTTGTTTTTTTTTTTTTTTTTATTATTATTAATATGCTGTAATCTTGTTAGATAATTTTAACTTGCCTGTGTTGTGAAAATAGCCTTTTTTAGAAGGGGAGCCCATGTAGCAGCAACATGAACCAACTGCTCAGATGATGTCCTATTTCTTCATGCCCTCCATGTCCCCAGGAATAGTAAGAATTGACTGTTTTACAATCGCTGAGATAAAAAAACTAACCTAAATTGGAGAGATAGATTATATTGACAGCGCCGGCCTCCAGAACATGCTTGATTGCAGTCCCCCTGTGGCTACATCAGCTTATTGACCTGTAGGCTCTCTGTCCATTTTATGTCAGTCAGAAAGCAGAGCAGTTTATTGGAGACTGAGGTCCAGTGCTCAGGCTCTCCTCTGTCATTGCCAGATAGGATTACTGTTTTAGGGGGAAAAATAGTTGAATGGTGTGGTAACTTATTTCTTGTAAGAGCATCAATTCCACGTGCATAAGTCATGTCACGCTTGAACTGTTTCTTCTCAATTGTTCAAAACCTCATATATGGCTCCTTTTAAAATTCATCTTGGTTGTTTGAATGATGTTTTAATTGTTCTTTCTGTTTTCTGATTGGACAATGAGAACTTAAACTTGATCTCAGCTTCAGATTTTCAAAAATTATGTCCTGCTTTGGCCTTGAGGGGTGACCTTGCTGGTGTTTGACGGAGCTTTACTGTCAAATGCTTTAGCAACCATAGCTCAACCCTATATGATGTTCTTCTGGAAAGAAAATTCATAAGAGGAGGCTATTAAATTCTAATAGAGTCCACTATCATGTTTTATAATTATGGATTAACTTTAACTAGGGAAAGCACTTATTTTCCTTAGAGTAGGCAAGCTGGGTTGTCTAGCATGCAGTTTTCAGTTTGTACTGTAGCTCAAGGCAGAAAGTTTGTTTGTGTTACAAACTGCAGAAGGAACCCTTTCAGAATATAGGTGATATAACTTACATTCTGAACTGAATCTCTGAATGTTTGGGTTTTTTAATTAGCTTTCTGTCACATAAACTATTAGGTATCAGTACATGTAAGATCTAGGCAACAAAGTCAAGTCATATTACAAAGATTCTTGGACATGAATAGTTCGAAGTGCTCTGGAACCTTTTTCTACATTCAGTAGTTTGGAGGAAGTCTACATATTTTACTTAAAAAATCTGCTACATTGATTTTCAAATACGTTCTCACCTCCCACTCTCTCCCATCCTCCTCCATTTCCCCCTCAACCTCTCCTGGCGGCGATTAGAACCTTTTAGCTGACATCTCAGAATTCAGAATTTAGAAGATAAATTCAACATGTTGACATGATAATATTAACATCACTGGTTCTAGCATGGGATTTTTCTCTTCCTTGTGCACTATTGTTCTCCCTCACGTTGTTTCTGGTAGTTGCAGGGAGGCATAAGCAAACGTGGAGACATGCAGCTGTCTTTATGCAGCTGACAATTAGATTTGAAAAAGATCATTGTTCTTACAGGTAACTGAAAAATTACAACTCATTCAGTCTTAATGGAACTCTGGATATGCTTCAGGTAGGGAAGAAATGAAATGCAGAGGGTGTTCTTCTCTCCCGTGCTGACTAATGCCCAGTGCAGGACTCTGCTGAGCTGTGATCTTCCTGAGAACAAACTGGGGAGTGAAGGCTTCTCCTAAAATGCGGCTTTGTGCTGCCTGAATAGACCATGGTGAACAAAGGCTTACTAAACATGGTAACCTCTTCTTGGTGTCAGATTTCCCTGTGAGCTACATTACTTCTTGAAATATTTCTTTCTACTAAAAAGAGATAGACGACATTGTTAATTGCAGAAAACTTGTGTGTGTTATCTTAGTATGAGTATGAAGAACTAAGGTAGATGGAAAATATATTTTTGGAATGCTCCTTTTTTTTCCTCTCGGATCAGAACTTGGAATGCCAGGTGTGGGATAGTTTTATAATGCTATACGCACAAATTAAATGGATTGAATAAATTATCTTCTGTTAATGTATATCTGATAATATAAAATATTTTGTATACATTCTGAGGAGCTGAATGTAATATATTATGATTAGAATGTCCTATCAAAGTGTTGTCATATTTTAGTGGAAGAAAGAACAAGGTCAATATGACTTCCCTTATTTTTTAAAAGAGGTTTCTCTCTGTATGGCATTCTTGTTTTTCCTTAGCTTTTTTTTGCTTATTTTAAGAGCAATTCAAAGAAAACCTTTACTAAGAATTATATAACTTACTGATGATCATGTTTTAATATTTTGTTGCAGAAGGACTCCATGAAAGATGACAGAAGAAGTTATTGTTATTGCAAAGTGGGATTACACTGCACAGCAGGACCAAGAACTTGACATCAAGAAAAATGAACGTCTTTGGCTATTAGATGATTCTAAGACATGGTGGAGGGTAAGAAACGCGGCCAACAAAACGGGATATGTGCCATCAAATTATGTGGAGCGAAAAAACAGCTTGAAGAAAGGTTCTCTGGTTAAAAATCTAAAAGACACATTGGGTAAGTCCTTTTGTATTTTGAAAGAAGTTTAGTAGTCTTCATGGGTTTCAGATTGGGAGTGTAATGTGCATGTACGTATGTTTATACCATGCCTGTTTGGATTTTCTTAAACCATAGTTTGAGATGACATAGTGGATGATTGAAGAGCAGAAAGAGAGAATGGGAGTGTGTGGAAAATCATGTGTAAAAATCTGTACAGGTTTTCTTGCATCATATCCAGGAGAAAAAGATGTTATTTTTTGTTCCAGTTCATCAGAATTTGTGTATTTTCGGTGGCTGAAGAACTGCGCTTTCATAGCAATTCCAACTGCTAAATCTTCTCCTCTCATGCCATGTCCTCTCACTTAGAAGTAAAGTGGATTGTTCAGCAAAGTAATCATAGCCAAGTTAAATCACTTTGAGTGGGATTATATGATGTGGCTATGTACAAAGTCGGGGGTTAAGTTTCTGTGGTCTGAGATACTCCTGTTTCCAAGTCCTTAATGTGTATACTGTTTCATACTTGCACATAAATTAGTTGCAACAGAGTATCGTACATACAAAATAATCTGGCTTTGAAAAATGTTGAGTTTATTTTGAAAAAATGTACTTGAAAGTCAGGTGAAAATAATTTTCCTCTATGATTTTTAATGACCAATTCAAAAGGGTTTTGTATATGGCTAGAAAAGGTTAAACATAGTGGTAGGTGATCATTTTACATATGGAGGCCAAAAAAACCTACTAGTGGTATTTTAGGATGTAATGAATAAAACAAAAATAGGAACAGGAAAGTGTTTTGAGCATCTCTTTGCTTGTGTTTTGGGTTTTTGCCTGTCTCTTGTGAAATCTTGCATAGGGAAAACTTGCAGACTGCTGTACAAAATGACTCTTCAACAGAAAAATTAGAATTTGGGATTAGACTTGTTAGAAAGCTAAAAGGTTCACTTAAAAATGAAGTGACTATAGCTTGGGTGGCTTTATCCTGTGCCAGTATTGTGTCTGATAGAGTCAGGTTCTTAGTCATTTCTTCATTACTGTGTCCTCCATGCTGTGCTGCTGTAAAGTGTGTCAAAATTGAGTACTACAGGGTGGGTGACAGACAAAGTTATCATAAGATTTACCAAGGTAACAATTAAAGCCATAGTTTTTTGTACAGATACGCTTGGAATATACTCATGACAGTGCCAGCAAATGTGATTATGCTTTTTCATGTATTTATATAGAGTAAGCTCCATCATCAATTAACTGGTTAAAATCAAAACCCCAGTTGTGACTTTAAGCTCCTTTTAATATGAATTTATGTCATTTTATATATATATTTATTTCTGTTTTAAAGCTACTTTAGGAACAGAATGCAGTTCTGTTGTGATACTGTGTCAAGTGTTCGTGTAAAATGGGGGCAGTATTTACTTCATGCAAACACATTTTTATTTATAGCAAACAGAAATGTGTAAGTGAAGGAACAGAGATATGTCCTAGCGTGTATGCACAATTACCTCTTCAGTCTTATCAAAGCTTCATGCTACATTGTTCTTCCCTTCACTATGCTGGTGACCTATGAAATGGTGTGAGAAAAAAACTTGGTGGTTTCATGGCTTAGCTTTTGCTGGTGTCACATCTTCCAAACCTCAGCCCTTTGCACGTATGGGTTTTTAATTTCTGAAGGGCAGTTATGACAATCTACTGATTCCCTGTACCTTTTTAAATGGCTTTCACTGTGTGTTTGTTCCGCTGAGGCTAGAAGTACCTTGTGGTGAAGCCTGGCTTTTTCCTTTGCTGTGACCACACCTATCTCCTATGCATCCACAGCGTAAAGCACCTTTCATGCTCTTTTCTGCTCATACATCCTGTGACAGTAAGAAAGTGCCTAAGCTATACTGAACTCACAAATTGACTCAGGATATTCTGGATATCCTCCAAAAAGAGGTGATACTTAAGAGGCCTTTTTTTTCGTAAGGCCTGTGAACTTAGCATAACAAAAATGTCTGCACTGTGTTCACGTATCTGTGCAATTTTCTTTTTACCTTTCCTGTATGAGTCCTCAACTAAACTATTGTCCCTAAGCCTTGCTTGTCTTGCTGTACAGTAATTTCCCATTCAGAACAAGCAGAGCATGTAGCCTTCCTTAGGGGATCCATTGTTCTAAGAGCTCTTCAGAAATACACTGCCTCTTTTTAAACAAAGGCTTCCAAATTGCAAGGACAGTGCTTCATCAACTTTTGAAAGTTCTGTTTCATCCAGTGAAGCAAGTTCTTAAGGTCTCTTTATAAAAATATGTCTAATGTCTCATCAGTTCCCCTTCTCCAAGGATCACAAGAAAATTCTCATTAAAATATCCACTAACCTAACACAGTTGGAAATGATGGTCATAAGTCCTTAAACCAAAATCTGTTTCCAGCTTTGATCTTCAAGCTATTACTAAAATATCAGGTACTGAACTCAAGGAGAGGAGGAAACGAAAAAGTCACTTAACAGTCAGGCAGTAATTAAACATGAGTCTTGTGAAATCTCAGGAGAGGAACAGCAGGCTCTTAGCTGTTTCCAGTGGCAAGGCTAGTGGGCTGTAAAGAGAGGGACTGGACCGTCTGCCTTAGCAGGACCCACCTTTCATACTTGCGTCACTCCAACAGATGGTTGCACCCATGGAGATGCACTTTTCCCTACCTCTTCCTTTATAGACTACATTTCCTTGTGTTCAAGCATATTTCATCTGAAAGCATTGTTATCATGCAGATGATGTAATGTTCTGTCTGTGATTACCTGTAGCTATCTGCCACTCTTGTGCTTATCACCAGTAATTACTGGTAGTTGATTTATACTTTTGTCAGATATTCAATAAATATGGAAAGTGCCAGCCATAGTTCAAGTTGTGGCAGACCTCACAAGAGCTATAACTATTTAATTAATAGTTCCCCTAGTTGGCTGTTGAAGATGCATCATCTGAATAGCTCTTCAACCTTGCAGTCTGTGTTCTAATGAAATTTTATGGCACCAGTTACACTGGTGTCTTGTACATAAAAACCCAGGTGCACCATGGAAGTTTGCTACATTTCTGAAGTTGCCTTTATCAGGAAAACTTTTAATCTCATCAGAGAATGAAGTCATGGCTGTTTGATGAAACTCATTTTCCCAGAACTGTTGACTGTCATTAATTGAATCTCAACCCTTGAATACTTTATTAATATAATTCCATCAGCTTTGCTGTTGTTTGGCTTGTGGTTGGTGGAAGGTTAATGGGCATATGGGTATCTAGAGCATATAGCTTGGTGGTTTAAAGTATCAGTCTGCTTTCAGCAATGCCTTAAGACTTCTAGAATTTCCACTGTATTTTCTGCATTTTTTTAAAAAGAACATCACAAATAAAATATGTTCAGAGACAGGTCCTTTAAATGTGTTGCGTGCTTATTAAAATGCTGACTAACACATTTTCAGGGTTCGTTCATTAAATCAGTTACTTGTGGAATGAAAAACATCTCACCTCAAATCTCAAGTGACCTCCACCTACACCCCCACTGCCCACCTCTGTCACCCTGTAGCTTTCTATACAACAGTGGCCTTTTCTGCACCCAAAACTTAACTTTCTATAAGTGACTTGCAGACATTTCTAGACATGTATTTTTTCTAGTGATGGCTTTTATTTTCTGTCATTTTTCTGTTTGATATACATTACTTCTCTGTTCTTAAATCTTTTTCTTAAGTGAAGTCTAATGGATAGGTAACTACACTGGCAGAGTTTTAATTATCTAGCATATAGACCACCTATGGAGTATTTTAAATGATTCATCTTTTCATTCCCTTTTTGTCTTAACCTGAGTGATATTGCACGTAAAAAGTTAATGACCATTTGGCCACTTCAAATTGCTGTCTTCTGTTTGCTCATATTGAATGAAATTTGGTAATTATTACTATTCTTAAGGCAAAAGCCAGCTTCCAGGCCTATGATTAAAATTTTATCTTCATTCATTATAATGAAGTTTAAAGTAGATTCCTTGTACAGTATTTCTTTTATGAGAATGGTGGTTTTTATACATTTTGAATAAGTCTTACTAAGCAGGAGACCTCCAGCGTGCATCTTCCAAGCTGTAATTTTTTTGTAACATAATTCTTCCCATGTGCTGGAGGGTGGAAAGAAATTCCCATACCCATTTGGTTGGAGTGGGTGTTTGCCAGCACCACCCCTACAGCTGCCTCTGAGCACAGCTCCATGGGTTTCCCCTTCTGCAGCAAATATAATCCATGCCTGCTGGCTCATCTCTGTCATACTGAACAGAAACCTTATCTGAAGGAAGCCAGAATAATTGAGAAGTCAGTTGTTTGTGTACTCAAAATAAAACTTCTGCATTTTTTCCGTCCTTTTGCAAGTCATTTTCCTGGCAGCAGCACAACTTCCCAGACAGCAGCATGCCACGAGTGACTGATGTGTATGATCCAGCAACTGGGTGCTGTTTTCATGGGAATCCATGATGTTCTGAATGCTACTGCTTTTTCAAAACCAGCACTGCATGTTGGGTTTTCTTACAGGGTTCTGGTGGTGTTACCGTTAGTGACCAACCAAATAAGAAACCTTGAGGTTTTCCCTCAGCTCTTGGTGTGTGTTTTTGAGCAGATGCCCATTAAAAGAGAGATGGTTTATAAAAAGGTACTGAAAGATAAATTGGATGCAAGAATACAGGAGTTGTGTTTGCAAATACATAGGGTCAACAGAAACTCTAGAGATGAGTATTGACAGTGACGGCAAATAACAGGAACCTTGATAATGTTTCACAGAGGTGTTTGAGTTCCACGAGAGACTCTTCAAAATACTTGTTCATTAAGCGTCTGTAAGTCTGAAAAACTTTTCAATACCTATTTAGATTTAATTCACTCAGTGTACCAGATTTTCATGTGGAAAGCAGGATTTGCCAAGTGATATATAACATATGGGAACCATCAGTTTTCTTAGTACATTATTTCAGAAGTATTATGAGTGTCCAGGAGTATTTCCTGTGTTCATGAATTTCATGGCGTCTGTTTTCTTGGATCAGTCTTGAGTGCTATATATACTGTTGCTTCCAGGAATCAACAGTTTTATACCTTTCCCCTTCTACCCTGATTATTTTTGTGGGTTTTGTTTTGTTTGCTTTTTTCCCCGCAACATTTAAAATTCACATTTTCCCACTACTTAATACCTCCTTCTCCATGTGTTTTTGGAAATTAATGGAGATGTTACCTCTTTTTTCTTTGGACAGTCACTGCTTAGAAGCATAAATGAGGAATTGGTCATTCTTTAATGCAATATTTTCTTTAACAATGGAAAATGTTGGTTAAGAGGTTTGGTGTATTTCCTTTTAAGATATAAATATTTCAACACAAGTTTAAACCAAAGCCATTATAGTTTTGCATAACATAGTTATGAAATACCATTCTCCAAGTAAGTCATCAACCTTTAACTTCTGGGGTGTGTGTTAGTGGCCTTTAATTTTTTTAATTCTTGAAAATCTTTTTTTGGTGTGTTTGTTTTGGTTTTGAGTGTTGCTTTTTTTGTTTTGGTTTGGTTTTTTGTTGTTGTTTTTTTGTTGGGGTTTTTTTATTTTATTTTGTTTTTGTTGTTGGTTTTGTTTGGTTGGTTGGTTTTTAATTTCAAAAATATCTTAGTGGGTCAATTTTGGTAGTTTCAGTGTGGTACATCTAGTAGATTTAATTATACAAGCTTGGTATTTTGACATTCATCAGATTGCTTCTAAATCTCATGTATTGAAATTTAATTACCAAAGTCTTTCCCTGATGAAAGTTACTGATGTAACTCTAATGGTTGTGGTTTTGAACTGTACATTATCCAATTCTTAGCACTAGTTTTAAAAAGTGTAATCATGAGAACTATATATAGTATTTTTAGCATAGCTATAAATTGAGTCATCTGTACTCTTTACTTGATAAATTTCTGTTTGTTTATCAGCTAACTGCCTTAGCCATATGAACTGCAAGATCACAGAAAACACATTAAATTGATAATTTAGTTTGAAAAATTTTCTACGTTTGAAAATATTTCTAAGTTCTGAATTTGTTGTTCCCAATTGTAGTTTTCTCTGGACACCATAAGGGTGTAAACTTTACTACAGAATGAGAGAATGGTGGAAATAAGAATAAATGTGGTATCACTGTATAATAAGTACACTGATGTATAGCACAGTTTCTTAAGCCATATAGAGCTCATGTTAGTAAAACCAGAACTGCTCTATAAGACAAACAGAAGTTATTTTACTTTCTTTAGAACTTCAAGTTCCCTATGTTGTTGGACTTCCTTGTCACAGATCTGCAAGAAATGCTAGTATTTTCTTTTAAAAGCAGATATTTAATAAATTTGATGGTAAAAATACCTTCCTGTGGTATATAGCTACTTGTCAAATTATTTATCACATACAAAGATTCCTAAGAAGGAGTGAGATTAAGATTTCTGTTTAGTTGAACATCTCTGTTGGAATCAGCAGTAAAATCAATCCCCATGTAGAAATTCAGCACAAATTAAAATATTTTTCCTGTATCTCTTAATGTTGCTTTGAAGCTTTCTAGCTTGTAAGAAAATGTGGCATGACAGTATTGGCATGTCTGGTGTGCCTCTTGGAGGACTGGATGTGGGTAAGTTGTCTGTATTTGCACTTTTAAGCAGTCAGTGTACAGGAATTTAAGTTCTTCTTTAGGGAGAGAAAGTAGTTGAGGTGTTTCCACACCAACAGCATTCTTGCTCTGTTTCCTAGAATCTATGTTACAATAGCTCGTTCCATGGTTGAATTTGTTCAATAGAAGCGCTTTCTCTGCTGTGCTTCATCCTGCTTTGTAATTGCATTGCTCAAAGCAAGCATTTTTACTTGTGGGACAGAGTGGCAACAGTGGTGACTCTTCACCAGCAATGAAATTGAGGAAGATGGTTTTGTGGTAGTCAGAGAAGCTGATGGGAACACTCTTTCGATGTGGTGTCTTTAGTGGTTTGAGGGGGAAAAAACCAAACAAACTGGAACAATTTTATTTATTTCATATACATGGTAATAATAGATCAGTCTGCTTGCATAGATTGCTGAGAAAGGAGAAATGAAAACACAGGGAAGAGATTTCTTCCATTCCTGTCTAGAGCATGCAGAGTTAGGAGCTGGCAGTGCTCATGCTGCTGGAGTGATAATAGATAAATTGTATAATAAAGAATGCGGCGGGCGTTGGCCGAGTGGTGTAAGTCGCCGCCTCTGGAGCCGGTTCCTCCTCTTAGGTCGCCAGTTCGAATCCCGAGGAACTCGCTGTCACCGTCCGAGCTGCTCGGCCGTGGCAAGATGAACCTCAGGAGTAAAGGGGGTGGGGCCAGTTCCACGCACACTGTGCCTCACCTAAAAAATCCATTGCACAGGCTTATCCCAAAATCTTTATTCGCGAAGTCTAACCAACAAACAAAATAATAGAGAATTCAAATGCTTGGCTTCCTTCTGGAAACAAATCTGCCTCATCATTAAAATCTAGACTTAGTTTGCATGACCATTTTCACTTCATCGATGATTTTTGAAGATCTTGTTGTNCCCGCCACCTCTCAAATTAATCTCAAATGTTAATCTGTTAATCTCAGATTAACATTAAGGAAAAAAACAACAAACAGAAAAGCAATAATGTCAGGTTGTTGAGCAATCCTGGGAGCCCACGTGGGTCAGAGCACCAGGGGAAGACCTCGCCTTTTCCTCTCTGCCACCGAATGACACAAACGTGGCACTGCAGCCACGCCTGCAACACGAGCTGGGGCAGCTTTTGAAGATCTAGAGATGTATTCAATAGCAGTAACTATACATATGGAAAATTATACAAGAAGATATTGCTGACAGGTGCTTTCTCACCATCAATTAGATACATTCATAATGGCAAAAGAATATATTAATTTTGAGTTAGTGCTACTGTTACACATGTTAACATGGTTACGCAGAACGTGAAACAAACTCACAAATGTATGGGCTTGGACCTATTGTGCAGCCATAAATATTTAAATTACTTTAATATGGATATCGACTATGTTCATTGAAAGTAGCATTAAAGAAATCCAAGTCTCTGCTTTGTGAAACTAAAATCAGACTTTCTAAAAAATACTTTGTTGTGATTTGTAAACAAGTGGGTCTAAGAAGGAAAAAGATCTGAAGTTGCAGTGGCAGACCAATGCAAAAAAAGTAAGCAGAAAAAAAAAAAAGACAGTAAAAAACCCTGACCAAAATGAAACACAAGCTTCATGCCTTTTAGAGAGATGAAAGCAAAGAAAATTAATTGATAAATATTCTGGAGACCTTAAGCTACAGAGTAATGCTTCTTTTACTGCTAGATAAGATTTTTCTCTGCTGGATGTATCCATCAGGCCCTTTATCTGGTCCAAGGTGAAAAACTAAAAGCAGTAGTGAATACAAAACCTGCAGCTTATTGCCGTACTAGCTTGTCATGGGAGCAGGTTTGTTTTTTTCCGTTCATAATTGAATATATTGTATTCTGCTGAAATTTTGTCTTGCAAAAATTATTTATTGGTGTAGATTATTTAAAGGATTTGCTGCTTCAAGAGTGTAAACCAACATATAATGGAAACCATCATGTGTCCTACCTTTGAGCGGATTTTTCTGCTGTGATAGTTGTTGTAAAATGTTGCAAGGCCGAAAGCGTAAAGGAATCTTCCTAGTTTAGTGTACACCGAGGGAATAAATTTGTTCTTGTATTGCATTAACAGTTTTGTGTAGTGGGTATTTTTCTCCCTCCCTCCCCATTCAGTGTGTGTGTGTGTGCTTGGAGGTACATTGACATATACAGATTGAAGAAAGAGCCTTTATTTTAGTCATAATTATGTGTGAAAAGATAAAAGGATCATCTTAATTCAGTGTGGCTGTGTGTACTGATGTCCTTGGTAATTTCTCTCAACTGTTACCTTGGAGGACCCTTAGTTTTGCCCCTCTCTGAGCCAGTTATGTTTCAGCCTATAATGTGTTTGGCCTTAGAGCAAGCTCAAAAATTAGCTCCCAAGGTAGATTCACAGTTCCCTATTAAAGCGTCATCTCATTGCCAGTAGCTCTTCCTATGTGTCATGGAGGCAGAGCCTTTTACTCTTTTGCATTAAAAGTTTGTGTCTGAACCCTCAACTCTTTTGATGTTTAATTTTTTCCACAGAATAAAATCCTTTAAGCAATCTGCTAATTATGTCTCTTATTCTGAGCCAGTGAAAATAGAATACTTTTTTCCCAAGTGGTGTTATGTACTGGATTCCTTGCATTGTGTTCCCTTCTGCCTCCCTTTCCCTCAGGTTCCTAGGAGGGCTGAAGCTCACTGAGGCAGCAGAATTGGGGTTGCGCTGTGGGTCACTGTATTGCACCCAGCTGCCTGGCTTGGGCTCTTCCCATAAGCATGTGTTTATGGGCGTACACGTACTTGTGTGCTCTGTATACTGTCCTCCCCTTTAGCTTCATGTCCTAGCACAAGCAGGTGGTAGCAGAGAGAAGAAACAGATGACAGTAGCTGACTTTAAGGCATTGTGTATACCTTGTGTGGTGTGTGAAGCTGGGGTTACCCTTCGAAAGACCAAGTTAAGGTAGCAGGCAAAAATCAGTAGCCTGTGTATGTACTCTTGGGGACACTGTTTTCTGGGGAATGCCAGTGACTCAAAGGACAAGTGACTTTTCCATATAAAAGTGACAGTGGCTGTGCTTTGTGCAGTCTAGAATCATTGGGGAATTGTTCTTCAGATGTGGCTATTTCCTTCAATGTGCAACCCTAAGCAATTCTTACAGTATCACTGGATTTCTCTTTTTGAGGCCTTGGGCTGTCTTAATTTTAATCTTCCAGGGTCTTTTGAATAATTAATTTGTTTCCTTTTCTTACGTGCTTCTGCTTAGGTTCCATTGCTTTCTATTTCTCAAGTTTTATGAAGACCTTAGCAATAGGTGGTTACTCTGTAACATGTTTTCATACCATGCCAAAAAACCTTCTAAATTAGTATTCACACACACAAAAAAAATAGGCATTGTCTTAAATGTGCAAGGGAAGGTTTCGTTCCCTTTTCTGAGGCTCAGAAATGTTTTATTTTGTGGAGTGTGCCCATAAAACAAAGATTGAGATGTGTGCACTGTATGCAGACATCAGGCATAAAGCCGCTATGTGAGAGAGAATCTCTACCTCTGTTGTTTTTGAGGGGGAGGATTCCTGCAGAGATATCTTTCTTTGAGATTCACTTCAGTGGTCAACATGATTGTTTACTGGCAGGTGGTTTTTGTGGTCTCAACAAATGCATTTAAACAGATGCTGCTCTTAATGTGAATGGCTGGACAGCTTAGCCAGGTGGACATTTAGGGTTGCTCTTTCTAATGGATTTCTTTTGTAGCTGTATTTTGTCCTAGAAAATTGATTTAGGACTTAGGTTGTAAACCATTTAAATTGTATGCAAGCATTGCAATCACTCTTGTTTAGCAGTCTTTGGAACTTTGGAAATGAAAGAAAATGGAAAGTGAAAGAAAAAAGGGAAAAGGTATTTTAATGTAGTGAAAATGTCATTCTTCTTGTATATGGGCTCTCTCAATTCACTAACTTGTAAGATATTTTTTTTAATTGTTCATTCAGGAAATTGTTCTCCAGATCAGGAGATAAATATATTGCTCTATTAGGTACTAGTTAATCATTGGATTTTAATCTACAGAAGAATTTGGTGTGTGAGGGTTGTGGGGTTTTATGTTCTAGCTGTAAGGGCTAAACCTCAGAGGAGACAGGCAGTTTTGTTAAGTGAGCAATTTCCCCATTACTTCCTCTTCAGAGACGGAGGAGTCTGTTTTTATGTATGTAGTTGCAAATAACCTGAGAGCCCTTGATTAATTGAAACTGTATGCCTTGAAAGTCAGAGAATAAGTTAGTAAAGAAAAGGTGGTATTTAGTTTTCCCTTTCCTAAAAGGAATTTTGAATAAAATTGCAATATCTGTGACAGGCTTCTAAGGAGGTCTGAGGTTTCTAAATTAAAAAATGTAATAAAGACCTTGATTTTCTTGTAACGCGGTATTTAATGTTTGAAAACGTTAGTGTAGTATAACATTGTGGGAGAATTACTAAAGCTTTACATCATCCTTGGTGTTGGTGTGGGCAAACTGGAGTAGAATTTAGTAACCTCAAAGAGTAGATCACCATTGAGTTTTTTGATGCTAAGATACTGCCCTTTAGTCAATATTTGCATCACTGTCTTCTAATGCATTTCTTTGAGTTGTGGGGCTGTATTTGTAGTTTAGCTGTTCAAGGTCTGGACTTGATTGTCTGAACTTCAATCTCTATTTGTAACATCTGTTAAGTCTGATTTTCATGTACTGAATTGAGAGGAAATTTGAGTAAACAAGAAGTGAAAAGACTAGGTGCTTATAGTCACATGTGTCTAAAATAGAATGATTCAATCTCAGTTATTTGGAAGAGTCTTTAAATTGGATGGTCATTGTCTGGCATTCAGGGTAGTCTACTTTGTACTTGCTGTATTTTTATTTTTTTTTTAATTGAGTGGGGTCATGTTAGGAAGTTGAATTTGTGTCCTGACCTGTCTTGTGTACCTCTTTTACCTCATGTAAATGTGAGGTGGCTAAATATAAATCATCTTTCCATCAATTACTGGAGGTGGAGAGGGAATGTAAGCTATGATGTACTTACTGAGGGACAGGAATATGTATTCCAGTAGGCAGTTTGGAGCACCTCATGCATATTAGGGATTTCTTTGCCAATATTCTGTTAGTGTTTGTAAAGGAGAGGCAAAATTGTAGATTTCCTTCTCTGCATTCAAGGGACAAAACACTGGGAAGTCCTACAGGGCTGCTGTGCTTTCTCCTCCTACCTTATAAATATGTTCTTAGAATTATAGGTTCACCTTAGGTTTAAGCTGGTTCCTGTTATTTTCTCTTATCAAGACATCCAACAAAATCAAGACAGCAACATTTTTAAGATTATAAAGTCAGTGGAAATATCTTTATCTATATTTGAAAGCAGAGACTGCATTTAAAGCAAGTTAACTTCAATTTTAATATGTAGAAGGAAATTGGAACCATAGGTTTTGAGAAAACCCCTTCATTTTATTTGCCTTCTATTTGAGACCAGGACAACAGTTTTCCTACTCCATAGAGGATTCAAAATCCCACGGCCACTTAAATTTTCCTACTGGGACTTCTACTTCATTTTGCCACTGGAGTAGGAAAATACATGAGGCAGGTCATGGTAGCCTTTAGGTCAAGTGTTTATGTCTCTGTTTTACGTCTTTTGTTTTAACCTTTTGCTCTGAAATGCTCAGGGTACAGGAAACTCAATATCTGATACTGGAATTGGAATGTACGTTTCCTAATAACAGGTAGGCATGTTTAAGACAGTGTAAATTGCAAGAATTAATGCAGTAGTTGGTTTTATTACGGTTTTTGAGTTGGTTTCTTTATGGAAGCCTCCATATCAAATAGTGTTTGATGCATGGAAAACCTTGATGCTACTTTTTCCTGTGTTTGAAAAACAGTGATAAAGCAGCCTCGTTGTTGAAATGTCAGAATTTCACTTTGACGTTTAGAGAAGAGTTTCCATTTACTAATTTGTTCTAGTATTGCTTTTTTGATATTGAGCTTCTTCTTAAAGAAGATACAAAAAGTCATCAATAGATCTGTAAGGCTTTGCTTCTGTATCACAAATGCAGCCGAAGATTTCTGGAATTTATAGCAGTGTCCTTAAAGACTGCTGTTGATGGATATGTTGCTTCTGACTGACTATTCCATATGGATCTTGGCCTTTGAACATTTGCTTGGAAACTGGATGTGTAGGTGGAGGAGGAGGAGAAGGAGTAGGAGTTTGCAGTCTGAAAATGTGCAGAAATGTTTAGTTTTTCTGTGTAACAGAAGAAACTAGTCTGCTGAATTCCTTAGTAATAAAGAAGCAAAGAGAAGTTAATTTAAAATCATAAAAATAATAATAAATAACATAAAGCTAAGTGCATATCTGATCTGGACATTCCAGCAATCAGGAAGTTATGTTTATCTCTGTGCTGGGTGGATTAATTACTTAATTTACATTGCATTACTATGGGGCTTTTTCTTAAGAATTTTTCTGAAAAGTTATTTGCTTCTTTGTTAGTACAATTTTTAGTTTGTTTTGTAAAGGACACTGTACACTTTTAATATTTTTTAACTGTATGCATTATATGCAGTACAATTCAGAGCCTTAGTATTCAGAAATTAACAACAGAAAAGGTTCGTTGTTGTAGATGTATCTGTATGAAGTCAGATGGAATTGCAATTTTATCAGAATGCACAAGAAAAATAATAATGTTAAGTATCTTAAATAAAAATGGGCTAAAATGTTGAGTAAGTGCTACATCTAAATAAAAATTTGTTTTGAGAAATTTGCTTGTTTCTGGTATGTCTTACGGAAAACACTTGATTAGTAAATTGAGAATTTCTGGTTGCTTTGTCTTTGAAGGTTTTTGAAACTAGGAGAGCTGTTCTGTAAAATTTTATTTTATATTTGGGAGAACTAAAACATATTCCCCTTTCAGCTGAAATTTCTTAACTTTTTATACATCTCTGAGCCTAGCAGAAATTATTTTTCAATTTTTTTTTTCTAGCTTTTTCTGAGATTACAAGTATTTTTTAGTATTTGAACACATTTTGCTGTAGGTATTTATATTGGGAGTTCTCGTAGCTCATTTGTTTGACTTCCTTAAATTTATCAGCCACAAACTTGTTTTGCTTGAATGTTTCAACTGTTTAATGGAAGTTGTTGTTTAAATAAGTTATAAAAAATTTCTCAGTACTCTGGAGTGCTTTGTTTCAATTTAAATTTTGATAGGGTTGTTTTTAAATAACACCATCATTTTAAAAAATGATTGCAATGAAAATATTTCCATTAAAAAATACACTGTACTTGTGCTCTCTGTGGTGGCTTCTATGATTTTTTTTAATTTATATTTTTTTAACCATAAAGCAAGTGGTACAATTAGAAGCATTTTAGTCTAGAGGGAGGTTACATAAATTGAAGTGCAGTAAAATTTCTATGTAGAATTTTACAAGTGACTGTTGTTTTGGGATTTTTTTTTTTTGTGGTTGTGGGTTTTGGTGCATTGCTTTCTTGGTTTTTTGTTTTGTTTTGTTTTATCCAGAGAATGACCATTAATATTTAAGAGAAAAAAAAAAAGCATATTACCAATGAAAGCTCCTTTTTTAATTTTTTTTTTCCCCATAAATAAATTTCCAAGTACTCATGTTTAAAACCATTTGACATCCATTGTGGGAGTTGTGGCAGCATGGATAACACTTGAGGCAGAACCTGACGGAATCATCTCTCAGAATTTTCTCCCGTTTTTCTCCTCTTTTGCATACCTTTGTTTTTATATGTTAATTTGAAAGCTAATAGCTGTGAACTCGAGTGCTGAATTTGAGCATCATGCTGAGAGGCGTTGCCATTAAGTGTGATCTGGAAAGTTGGGCAAGGGCGGTACCCGTGGAAGGAAGGAGATGCTCAGCCCCTCGGAGAGCAACTCCAGCGCTGCATTTGGGGACCGAGGGGCACCATGGTGCTCCTGCTAACCCACCAAAATCAACATGGCACTGCATTCAACTCACTAAAATCATGCCAATTTTAGTCAGGTTTTGAAAGAACTGTATGTCCTGGGTTGATTTTTGGTTATGAACTTGAATGCAGAGCAAGTCTGTCTGGAGAGGGCATGGCTGGTGTGTGCAGTTTGGGGGTAGGAAGGCAGGGTTGTTAACCCTGCCTGCCATTCCAAGTGGGCAGAACATTACCTGTCAGCTTCTGGGGAATTTAAGAAATAAAACCACCTTGCAGCATTCAGTTTAGTGAGATAAAAATTAAATATACTAATTTTTTACCCACATTTGATTTTGGCTGTACATGTATCCTTTTCAGCTCTAGGATCAGGTTTTGTGTTTTGACTAAGTGATAGAGAATGATTTATTATTTTAATTGTGTAAAAGCTTGTTGTATTTGTAAATAGACTGTGAAAGAAAGTACCTGTCAATATTTGACGCACTGTTAATTCACAATACCAATTTGATGATCCTTATCTTGTTCAAGGTAATTTTTTGACACTTTATATAGTTTGTAATAATGTACAATAGCTGACAAAAAACTAATTTTAAACATAAAAGGTTGAATACATGATACAAAAATCAGTCCTGACTTGTTATGAAAAAGAATCTATTAAGATATGTAAATACAGCACTACACACAAAAAGTTCATTTTCTAATTGCAGTGGGGAGAGCTAACAGCTTTACTCAGCTGCATTCGTTTTTGTATTTTCAGCTGCTTATTTAGACTTAAATCTGGCTTCTCTAACATTGATACTGAGTAATTGAGGGACACCATTTAGTAGAACTCTAGTCCCTTGAAGGGGAATTAGTTTCCAAGAACTCATTTGTATTGAGACACTTTTGTTGGTGGTTTTGCAGTGGATTTTATAGTTTAAGGGTCACTTTTGGGGAAGGGTATCCTTCCTTAATTGCTCTTGAAATTTAAGCAAGAATTTTTAGAGGCTTTTAAAGGAGCTTGCCTATCGTATTTAGTGGTATGGTCTTTTTTAATTGAGTTCTGAATTCTGTTTTGAAAATTCGTTGTTGCATTTATGATTTCTCAAAGGAATACAGTTTTCTTGTATTGTAATTTTTTTCTGAAAGAGCCCTTTTTTTTTTCCCGCCCCATTTGTCCTGTGAACTTGGTTTGATGTGTAGGTAAGCTGCAGAAAATATTTTTGCTCATAAAATCAGATGAGATTTTAGAAAAGATAGATAGGGAGAATTCAGATAACACTCATCTCACTTGCCAACTATTTTTCAGAAATTGGCTTTTGATATTGAATGACATTTTTGTACACTGACCCTTCCATTCTCCCACCTTCTGTAATCTGAGGTAGCAGATCAACTTAAAGGAACTTTGGAAAAGAAATGCAGCTGTATTTAGTCAATTCAGATTTTTACTAGTGGCAAAAAAAATCCCTTTCTGTACAGGTATTATGTATGCGTTTCATAAAGTATGTATTAAGATAATGACTTAAAGATAACTCATCCTATGAACCAGTTTTCATAAAGATTGTAGATATGCAAACTTTTTTCAGTGTCTTCACTGAAGGCAGAAAAGAGAGAGAGAGAGAAGAAACCCTTTTGATTTTAGCAGAAGTCTGTGCAGTTGGGACACCTGTGCTGTCTGATATGTGGCCAAGCTTTGGGCCCGGAGTGTGGCCAGTGTGTAAGGAGACACAGGTGGCGGCAGGGGAGCTGCCACTACCTCAGCACTGGGCCTGAAGGAGAGTGACCAGAAGGAAAATCCACCACTTTGTGTTTTGGAGGTGCTCAAGTCATTTCCTAGGGAAGTCTAAGGAGCATTAGATGGGAAGGCTGGCAGTGCTGTGGGAAGAGGACATTGGAGACATGCAAGGTGGAGGACCATATGGGTACAGTGGGAAGGCCATTGCAGGGACAAGATGGTAATGAAAGGGTGCTAAGCTGGGCCTTGCACAATGGAAACTTAAGAGACAGGAAGCAAATTCATAGGAAACTGGTGTTCAGCCTGCTGCTCAAAAAACAAGCTATTCTTTAGAGCCACAACGGAGCTAGGAAAGGAAGAGAGCACGTAGTGATGCAGCAGGCATGTTTTTGAATTCCCTAGGACTAACCATGGAGTGAGATTTCTTTCACTGCACAGAGAAAGAGGATTTGCAGTGGATCCCTTCTCTGGAAATGATTCTCACCAGTTGATTCTTTTTTTATATATATCAATAATATATCTACCTAAAAATTAAACCTGTTCACATCACTTGGCAATGTGTTTGTAAGAGTGAAAATGAACCAGTTTATTGCGGGGTAGTTGTAGGTTGTGAGCAGTGTTACTTCCTATGAATTGCATAACAGGCTCTCTGTAGCTTTGCAGTACGTTTTTTTGCTTCTACCCTTTCCCCCTCACTTGAAAGCTAATCTCTTGATTTAGGTTTCTCCTTAATGATAACTGTTTGTCTTACAAAGGATTACAGCTGCACTGTAACCAGTGAGTCAGAATGGGAAAAATGTGGTTGAATGTCACTGGTAGATAAGTTTTCATTAGAGCAATGACAATAAAAAATGCCAAAATTGTGACTGCAGTTGCAAATATATTTGTTTTTTCTAAATATGACTCCCAGAGTGCTTGAATGTTTTGTTTTCCATGAAATTCTTTATATGAATTTCATTCCATTTAGACACAAGAATAGGGATATCCTTATAAGTAGTAGTAAGGGAACATTACTTTCTGTAAGTAGTGAGTAATGGTAATGTTTACTCTTCCACAGATGATTCATTGTAGACTGTACTTTTCTTAATGGACTTGTGAGTTTTGTCATAGGTGCATATACAAAGTTTGTTATCATCCTAACTTTATTTTCACTTAGCTATGACCAGCCATCCTACTAAATTATATTTTTAGGCTTATTTCCTAAGGAAATGAAGCTTACACTAGTCATGCTGTCACAGTCAGCTGTCATGGTCCATCCATCTGTCCACCCTTGATAACTCGGCCAATTTTAGGCAAACCTGACAGACTGGCAGAGATAACTAACTAGTTCTCTCCAACTCTGTGCCTGAGAGGCTCATTGCTGGTGTCCCTCACTGAAGGAGAAGCCAGAACAGTCTCGGCTCTTTGCTCAGTCCAGGCAGGGCTTCAAGGCAGCAGGGTGCCAGGCATTGTGCCTGGCTGTCCAGCCCAACAAAGGTAGGGAGGAGGGCAGCACCAGGGGAGGTGGAGTATGCTCTGAGGGCAGGGTCCCGGAGCTGGAGACAGGAGAGACACCTGGGGATGTGAAAGCAGTCATATGGTTGGGGGGCTTAGTGTGAATCCTGCAGGAGATGGAGAGGCAGGGCAGAGGAGGAATAGTGCAGCGGGAGGTATAAGGAGAAAAACAGGAACAGATTTCCTTCAGTCTGCTCATGGAACAACTTGTTTCCTCTTCAGTCATAGGCACAGTTGTGAATATTGTAACCTCACAGAAGAAATTATGTTGGATAATGTTGTGCATGCCTTTTGCTGTGCTTGACTGCAGCCAGGTCTCTGCTTAGTTAGTTGCTTTGGTCAAGCCAACTGGAAACATAGTCTTTGGTGCTTGTTTTTGCTGTTGCAAAAGGTTAATCATTACCATACTGTCAGCCTTAAAAAGTTTGTTCACATGACATGTTAGGCTTAAACTGAGAACTCACCTTTAATGGTAAAAAAAAAAACCAAACACCACCCCCACCCCCAAAAAACCAACCAAACAAAAACAAACAAACAAAACCTCGTAGTGACGTTTCTAATTTTTATTTTACTAAAGTTGAAATTCTTTGTGTTGAAAGGGGATGGTAGGAAGAAACACTTCAAATGTCAGATGCACCATTGAAAGGTTTGTGAAAAAATACAAAATTTATGAAACTCCAAGTGAAAGAAAGTGCTTGAATTATAACCTTTTGCTAAATGTTTAGATACTGTTATCAGTCTTGAGATGCTTTTTTGAGAAACTTGGGGTTTTTTCGCCTGTTTGTCAACATTTTTTTCTCTAGATACTTCAGAGTATGGAATTCTCTTATCACACTGCATCCCCATCTCTCACACTTATCTCTGCTCTGATTTTCAACTGTTTTTTTTCTGACCAGCTACTTCATCATCTGATGGTTTGTTGTTTTTTTTTTTATTTTACTAGTTCTTCTGTTGTGCTTCCACGAAGTGGTACTACATATGTTCATTAGCTTTGGCATTTAATTTGTAAGGTTCAGTCTCAGTGGAGGGCTTTATGTAGAGTGAATCTACTGAAGAATACAATAGCTTGTTTACCATGAAGTTACAACAAGTAATTTCCCGCCTTTCTTGATAGAACAACCTGTAAGTTATATTTGTTTATTTTACTGTAATTTCATGCTCATTAGTTCTGGTATGTTCTTGTCTTTTGGTTAAAAATGATCTCTAAACTGATGAAAATATCCAGTCTTGGCAGAGATCAGAGTCTGACCAGATTCTGATTAGCACTTACTTAGACACTCTTTTCCTGTGATTGTCTCCCCTAGTACAATAAGCTGCTTTCCCTCATTTTGCCTGAAAGAGCAGCTGCCGGGCTCTCGGTTGAAATGATGTAGTTAGAATGACATTAGGATGTAGCAGGCTCCAGCAGGAAGCGAGAAGCTTCTTGGGAAAGTCAGGAAACACTTTAGGATGATTGGAATTTTCTGCCATCTTCTGAGACCATAGGATTGCATTAATAATTGTATTTAACCCTTCAGTGATCCCTATATGGTTATGTGTTTGCTCTTGGTCTGTGCTGTACAGATAACCCTGTGAAATAAGCAAAGAAGTTCCATGCTGAACAAACAGCTTCTCTGAGATGTTCATTGTATGTGAAAGAACCTATATATCTGTATATATTAAAACACACTTTCTTGCAGTGGAGCGGCCAGATTGAATAACAGTAAATTGTTAAAAAATGAAATATGTTGCATCTCCTTATTTCAGATGCTTTGAAGAAACAAAGAACAAGTACCACTTTGGTTTTCCTTCTGTTCAGTCTTACATATTCAACGTGTGTGTTCTTGTGTCTCGACTAAATCTCTCTCCTGCCAACCAGGCTCTAGGAGCATGGAGGAAAGTAAAAATGCTCCTATATCTGTGTTGATTTTGCTTTCTACCTGTGTAACATTCTGAGTCTTGCTTGGTTTGTGCTATACTGAGTTTGTCTTTTGTTTTCAGAACTTTTCTAAGTGAATTTCACAGTATAGGGCTGCTTGTTCCCCTTATTGTTTTGTGTATATATATATATAAACGAAAGCAGTCCTTGCTGCAAAAGTCTGAAAATACACCGCATACTGCAGTTTTTTTCCATATTTTAACAGTCATTAGCATGGCTCCTCTAATTAAGGAAAAAAAATTACATGCTTAATGTTGCTTCTTCTCTGCATTGTATTTCACACTATAATTGAAGCTATGACAGTACATCAGAACTTAGATATTATAGGGAAACATATGCAAATGGTCTTCCTCACTGTCAGGTTTACACTTAGAGTGTGTGATGAAATGCAGATGAAAGAGTTGTGGATTTCAGAAGGGGGCTTGCATTTGGAAGGAGTTGCAACTGTATCTGCTTCGGGACTGGATGAAGAACAAAGCGAGCAAAACACAATCTGCAGAGACACTTAACCTTTAATTTCTGTGCTTGTTAATTTTTGTAGATTTTCTTTCACCTTTTTGTTTGAGCCAAATTAAAGTCATCTCTAAAATTAAAGGGCATGGTCATTTGACTGAAATTTTAAGGTACATAACAGCAAACTGAAAGGTCTCAGTGATTAGATTTTCTCCAAGTGAAGAAACCCCTGTGTTCAATTGTGTTTAAACTCTGGTACTTCTGAGAAGAGAATAGAATTCCTTTATAACACAAATTACTCCTTACCTAATGGTGCCTCAGCTCGATGTTAATGAGAATCTCTTAAAGGCGTTGCTATTTCCTGACTGTGTAGTGTTACAGAAGAGATCTCCATTTAGCAGTGTTGTTGAAGTGAGGGAGCAGCATGTCACCAAATCCAGTGTTTGCAGTCTGGGGACAAGCATTCCAAGTGACCACTTTACATTTCTGTCGTTAACAGGCTTGGGAAAAACCAAGAGAAAGACAAGTGCCAGAGACGCCTCACCCACTCCCAGCACAGACGCAGAATACCCATCCAACGGCAGCAGCGCCGACCGGATTTACGATCTTAACATTCCAGCCTACGTGAAATTTGCCTATGTCGCGGAGAGGGAGGACGAACTGTCCCTTGTTAAAGGATCCCGAGTGATTGTCATGGAGAAGTGCAGTGACGGCTGGTGGAGAGGTAGCTACAATGGACAGATCGGCTGGTTTCCTTCGAACTATGTGGTAGAGGAAGTTGAGGAGGCAACTGCAGATTCACCCAGCTTTCTCAGCCTAAGGAAAGGCGCTTCCATGAGCAATGGCCAGGGCACCAAAGTACTCCACATTGTTCAGACACTGTATCCATTCAGCTCCGTCACAGAAGAAGAGCTCAACTTTGAAAAAGGGGAAACGATGGAAGTCATTGAAAAGCCGGAAAATGACCCAGAATGGTGGAAATGTAAAAATTCCAGAGGGCAAATTGGTCTTGTTCCTAAAAACTATGTAGTAATCATTAGTGATGGTCCTACCATTAACACTTCCCATCCACCTCAGATAAGCTACACAGGACCATCTTCTACTGGACGGTTTGCTGGAAGAGAATGGTATTATGGGAATGTTACCCGACACCAAGCAGAATGTGCCCTGAACGAAAGGGGAGTGGAAGGAGATTTCCTTGTTAGAGACAGTGAATCTTCGGTAAGTGGTGCTCAACCCAGGAGGTTTGAAATGCCCTGTGTGTGGGGTAGGAAGCATGGCACTTAAGGGATCCCCTGTCTTTTCACCCTTAGAGAGGCGAGCAAGGCTTCAGTGCTGCCAACCAATACATTACTGCTTGTGTGAATCAGTCTGTTAGTGCAATGCAGTGGTATTTGTACTGAAATTTAACAGCTGTGGTCTGTATTATACAGGGTTTATTTAATTACCGGACAAGCAAGTAAATATTTCAGGTTTCCATTATGACTTCACGTGTTTCTCATGCAATCCACAAATTTACAGTGCTACAAGATAAAATAATTCTAGCTACTTGAAAATTTGGTCATTAATTTGATCTTAAAGCTAATTTCCTACTAGAGTCTGCATTGGTCCATTTTGTTCCTTTAATTGAATAATTACATGGATTCTTTATTGCTTAAATTCCCATTTTAATGTATTTCTGATATACTTAGATAATTTAGGTTGTAATAAGGTAAAGGTATTATTGTATCTAGTTGTTAAGATTATGATGTACAATAAGGGTCAAGTCAGCAACTCATATGCCATGTAAATTGAGCCTTGCTGACATCAGAGGGATATGAGTAATGCTGATTATGGTTCACTGTAATTCTGAAAGTTCAAATTTAAAATTCATCTGGAAGGACTTTCATGTATGCCGAGGCCAGAGAATTCAGAGTCAAAGCACTCAACATTTAATTAGCCCTTGACTGTGATTTTTGGAAAGGTGACAGCTTTTAATCTTACATCAGATGTAACGTTGACAAAATTGACAGTGTACAAATCTGTAACAGCCCCAGATACCTTTATCTGAATACAATATTGTCTGGGTGAATTTCAGGCATCTTTCCTTGATGAATTTTCTCTGCAGAAGACATGATAGCTATCAGGCTGCCATTTCTTGGGAACTGTGTGTCATTGAATTCCTATTTCTCCTTAATTGTAATGGCTAAACAAAGGCACATGCAAGTAAACCACAGTTGAACATGAAGAAAAGTATAGATTAAATGAAAATAAATCAGGACAGGGAGAAAAATAGAATTTTAGAAATCATGACTAATTTACAGAGGCTTAGAGGAATCAAGTTTGTTTAGTCAACAGAAGAAAAGACTGATGTGGGACATATGGTCTTCTGAAATGTAGAAAGCCACTGAAGGATTATGGTAGTCATTATATTAAGGTAGTTCAGCTGTCTTTTCAAGGCATCATCCTGTCTGATAGGGGCAAGTGGAATCCTGGATACACTGTACTCTTGGTGGGTCTGTCCAGCAGGTAGAAGGTCACTTTCAGATCTGGATGCTGCATTGTGGTTTAGCTTGAGACTGTAACTATCAATTTCCTTCTGTCTTTTGGGAAAGTACCAGAAGAACAGTTTAAATATGAGTACCTTACTTAAAATACAAAAATGCTCAGATGTTTCTCAGTGCATGACATGTCACAGTGACCACCATGCTATAGCTTGTTTTTATGCTCTTAGGAGTCTACCTCAATATTGGATTAAGTTAATTTTCTTGAAAGAACACAATAACCTTTTCATTTAATATGATGTTATAGCTCTAAATGCTTATATTCCAAGCAGTTTCAAATTTGCTACCTGTGTTGTTTTTTGAGAAATCATTTCTAGTGGAGCATAAAAGTGTTTCCAGGATCTAGCACTTAGTGGAATCCCAGAAAATTTGCTTAATTCATATTGCAGCAAGTTCTTTTGCTCATCTGAAAAAAAAGGAAAACAAAAGAAGTGCTGAATTGAGGAATTTACCTTTTTACCTGCTTTTTTTTTTTCCTACTCTTGATCTGGTCTTGCAAATCCTTTATTTGGGATTTTTCTACCAATGAGAAAACTGTAGTTATGCATATAAATGCCTCCTTTGTCTTAGTACTACTTAAGAGTTTTAGCTTTTATTAGGTTTAACAGAATAATTTGCTGCATCTCAAACTTTTGTCTGCCCTAATCTTTATGTATCATGCCATCATATAATTTGTTTATGTATGTGAATTATAAAACACTGGGGATTGCTAGTTTTTTCCCTGAAGTGCCAGGAGTGACATAATAAGTGAAGAAGCATACGTGATAGCATAGAGAAGATCATAAAAAATCTAGTTCAGGCTTATTATGTATGGAATGAAGAAGGAGTTTAGCAGTAACTCTTAATTTTGTGACCGTTGCTGTATTTCACATGCATGACTACAGAGGCTGTTCATGCTGTGGCTACAAGACACCAGGAATGTCTGCACAATCCAAACAAAAGATCTTGATTAGAGGGAGCAGACTGAGCAGGGCCAAGTTGTCAGCTCTCTGGATTGCTCTTTCCACCAGACAGCACTTCCTATTATGATGTGTTGAGAACCTACCTATTAAAGCTGTGGATGCAGGGGTCATTCCTTTGTGGAGAGGCCCAGAGATAAAACTGTGAATCATCCTGCTAATTCTCTGCCTGTTTCTTGACCTATTTTAGGGTTTTCTGTAGCCTTCCATCACCACAGCTGCAAAAATTCACCTATATAAAAGTTTTCCTTAGATTTCTGAGTTTTACTCTTGGTCTTGCTACTGAATTATGAAAAGCTCTCCTTAGATAGATGAAAGTTTGTATTATCCTGTATTCTCTTGATGAGTCTGTCATGTTTTTCCATTTTAAGTGTTAGTAGCTGCAAGATAATGTTTCTCTAGGTTTAACTTAGCAGATGTTTGTCTCGCAGCTAGATTCCTTTAGCCAAAAGTACTCGCTTCAGTTACACTTAGATCTGAGGGATGCTGCCATAGTGGAGAATATCCTGACATGAACTCTGTAAGGTAGCTGGGAGCCTGATAATCTTCATTAATTACAAAATACTATTATTAGAACCATAAACTTGTTTGAACCATTTAAGCCCATAGTTTATGTAACAGGCACAGTTACCTACTGATAAATTTTTTCCAGCTCTACTACACCTACTTAATGTCACCTTAGTATTGGACATGTAAAACAACTGGCACATGTCTAATTAGAAATACTACTTGATTTGTTCTTTCTGTTGCAGGCTGCTGGATTGATAAAACCTGCAATTTATTGCCTCGTTTAAGTAGCTCTCCTGAACAAAAAATGTGGATTTAACCTGTGCAGTTTCTGTACAGCCACTTCTTACCCTTTTTGAATTGCGGCCTCTTCAGTGGTCAAATTTTTGTTCCCCCTGTGTAGTTCTAACACAAAGAAAAGAGGTCTTGTCTGACACTGGTCACCTGGGTTGGATGGATGAGTGTCATGCTCTGAAGATCTCAGATTTCACTGAGTAGAGAAGCAAATTTGGGTGGAAGACAGTTGTTTTGTTCAGATTCACCCTGGGAAGCAAGTGTGTCTGCTAGCTAGCAGGAAGCAGAAGTGTGTCATCTCGAGCTTCTGAGCACAGCCTTTGCTGAAGACACCCTTCGACTTCAAGGGAGTTTTGTCAGAAATCTCAGGCCCCTTGTGCCCCACTGTACAGTGGTGCAAAACTGGTGATTAGACAAACACCTGTGCTTTGTAACCCTTATGAAGCAGAGAAGGTGTTACTTTTCTCAGACTAGTTCTATTTATTAGCATGAATGAGATGTGCAAATTTTTGGATGACTTCAGGAGCAATTCTTCATTAGGGAGTGATGGCTACCTTCTGCTTGTAGCATCACAGCTATCAAATTATAGTAATCCTTCCTAAAGAGAGTTGCAGGGTATAGTTTTAAGATGATACTGACAGTGGTAGGTGTATTAAGATGATGCTGAGGACTGTAAGTGTGACTGGATTTGTGTCAATTCTTTGAGATCATATTTAGATTCTGCGTTCTTTGTTCGGCAGTAGTGAAATACAGGGAGGACACACATGTTGAGAGTTTATGTGTTTTTTTGAGGTGAGAATTCTGTAGCATTCAGGGTGTCCCATAGTTTCCTGGGGTTTTAATCCTGCAGCTGTTGGATAGAAGCAATGAAATGTGGCAACTGCTTAAAAACTGACCATTCGTTATGTTCTGTGACATGCAGTGATTGATGAGCACAGTGGACTCATCAGTGAGCANTTTTTTTTTTTTTTTAAAGGCATAAGGAAATACGGTGGTTTATTTTAAATGAAAGAACAGAAATCTTACTAGAACTATATTTGAAGATTGATGGAACCGATTTGTGTTTCTGACCTGTGTAATAATGCTTTTGGAACATGGCAAACATTACATAGGGAAGAGGAGGGTGTTTGGTTAAATCCAAGTGAGGTAGAATTGATGGGAAAAGGAATTAACCTTCCCAGATGTCTCTTTCCAACATGATCTTTGAGCTGTGACTTGGGTTTTTTAGCTGGGTGACTGAGTAAGAGTGAGAGAAAATCTGAGTATGAAAGTGGAAGGAGTTAGGGAGCCCCAGGGCAGGCTTACCTATGGGAACTTAAAGGCTCTAGAATAGTTTGAAGAATGAGTACATGGAATATCTTTCTTGGAGGAAGGCCATTGCTCAATGGAATTGGACTGAAAGGAAAAATTTTAAAAGTTATAGGCTCAGTTATGTAAGTTACAGGCTTTCAGAGGGAGCCGTTTTTCACAACCTTGCAATTTATGATAAAATTACAATTCTCAAATGAAGATTGTAAAGAGGGAACTCTTTCCCTTTTTCACTTGTTCTTCCTTATATTGCTTTATAACTTGTTTTCATGATAGAGTTTTCTGAAAAGATAGTGAAGTTCCTGATCAAAGAAATAAAATTAAAGGAATGTCTTCCTACCTGTTGTTTTCCACATGCTGTAGGCACTAGCTAGCTTATGATCATCTTAGTTGTAAGGAAAAGTTAAAGGAATCAGAAACAATTGAAATGGGTATTATACCTGGATGCAGGTGTATTACAGCTGATCTTTAATTTTCTGTATTAGGAAATGATTTAACTTCCAATTTCTGTCTTTCCAGTTATGATGGTGCAGAAATATTGACAGGTTCTCTGCCACAAAACTATGCTCTGTAAATCTGTCACAGAATCAACAACTCTTCTGTAGATTTCAAGGATTAAGTCTTAGTTCTTATATGCCTTTTTTTGGTATATGTGAGTCTTTTATTCCTGGAAAAGTTAGTGTGCAAACATCCAAATGTAGCAATTAATTTAAGATAGTGGAGAAGAATTGGCCAGCACTTGAAACAAAATAGCTCAAACTGTAAATGAAATAAACAGAGTTGAATCAAATCCAAGGAGGACAGCAAGGAACAAGTTCAAACAGCATTGAACCAACATAGTTTGAAATGGCAGTGTTAAGAGCAATAGTTTATTTAGAGATTTGTTTTAATAGTCTTGTTAATGAATTTGCATGTTTGTTAGGGTGAGAAGGAACCAAAATAAAAACAGATACAAGTCCAATTGGTTTTGCTGTTTGTTCTTCAATCCCATAGAAGTTGCTACTCTGAGACCGATAAAGGGTTTCAGAATTTCTGCAACAACTGTTTGAGCACTTCCATCTCTTTGCACTGGATGATGACTCCCAGAAGAGTTAGATCAGCCTTTCCGCTTTTTAATGATTTTTTTTTTTAATTAAATCAGATCATGAAAAGAATAAACTTTGTAATATATTCTGCAGAAAATAACTGATAAGAATATCTTCTATTTATGTATCAATCTAATTAGCAGCTCCAGGACTGGGAAGAATAGACAATAGTTCAGGAGAATGTTCATTCATTAAGGTTGTAATTAAAATGGCAGGAATAGCATTCAATACATTGTGTAGATCACCTCACAGAGGTCTGAGTCTGGCTGGTGCCTGGGTCATAGGACAGTGGATCAGAGGTCCTGAGCTATTCCACCACCTCGCTGCGTGTCATTAGCACATTCTTCCTGTCTAAAGATAGTGATCCTTAACACATACAAGGAGCTCTGAAAGCTTGTAATTTTGACATGATGAAAACAACTGTGCTTTGTCAAAAAACATTAAAACCTTCTTAAACACAAAGTGATAATTTCACTTATTTTTAAACATGTCATAACATCTTTCCCTGTTCCTAAAACTAAAAAAAAAAAATTGGTTCATATTACGAACTTCCCATTTTTAAGTTCTTTAGTTTTAAATGAGGATCTTTTGGTTACTGTTTTTTGTTTGATATAGACATCACCCATGGAATCAGCAGAACTTAGCAAAAATTTGTTCCTGTTTTTTTAATCCTGAGCAACTAGTCTGTAAGTGCTGCCCTCAGTGCTGTCCTTGGAGATACCCTACAGACTTGCCTGGTTGCCTGTGTTCAGAGCACAGTGATCAGCATGCTGCCCAGAGCCCATGCTCTCAATTTCTCCTCTCTGAGCTCAGGGTCCCTGAGCTCCTGCAGAGCTTCATTTGTGCAGGTCTATGCTTTGTTACTGTTCAGTGGCTTCTGCTTGGGTTTACAGAGATGTCCCCTGGAACCTATCCTAGGCCTGTGTAGTTGTGGCTGCTGGAGGAGTTGTCTGCACTACATTCAGGACAGTAACCACAGCACAGTGTTAGTACAGCCAGGTTAGCTTTAACCCAGTGGGACAGGTGCTGAAAATAGGCCACTCTTGGTGTGAGCTTTGTGCAGACTTGTTTGCCATGATGCTCCTGAGGCAGGGGTTTAGTATCAGAGACAGCTGGCTAAAAATAGCAGTTTTGAAATGTGGAGTTAGGGATGGATGACAGGGCACAAAACATATCTTGGGTGGAGCCTTGGAAATCCCAAAGGTACAGTCTTATGCACGTTTCTTTCCATCACTTTCCCCCACCCTCCCCAGTCCTCTTCTCTTGGCAGTCACAGAGAGTGTTCCATGTATTTTGAGCCAGTGGCTTCTTTATGCCAGAGGAAGCCTTTCTGATGAAGCCTGCACTGACCCGGTCAAGGCCTGGTGACAGTGGGTTATAAATGGAAGAAGTAATTCTCCTTTGGGTGTTATGTAAAAAAAAATAAAATTTAAAGAAGTGATTCTTGTTGATCTGGAATGCCTCGAGGTAGAACAGGGTTAGTCCTGGGGTGTGGGAAGCTCGCAGCTGCCTTGAGAAGTACAGGAGGCGAAGAGCTGCTGACCAAAGCTGAGGTGCAAGTCTGGGGAGTTGGACCAGAGCCAGATCAACTGGCACGTAGGAGCTTTATTTGATGTGGGCAGGGCACATGGAGTCAGAGGGGAAATGGAGAAAGCATTAATAATAAAACAGGCAAGGGGGGAGATTCAAAAGATGAGATTTTGGGATAAGGCAGAACATGAGGGCCGTGTAAAGCAGGCACACACATTATGGCCAGAAGAACGACAACGTGCCTGAGAAAATGCTGTCCTCCAGTTTGTTTGGATTCTGTGTCTATCTGATCCCCTGAAAACACAGTGTAGAGGAATCCGTAGGCTGTGGTTTCATGAACCAAAATCTGATGGCAGCAACATGCAAGGGCTCTCAACCTCCCTTCTCGGTCCTCTGCTGTGCCACAGCTGTGCTTGGAGTTGTTTATAAGGTGATGCTGTGGACTAGACGGTTCCTTGTGGGTTTTGTTTAGCCTGGACAAGTTCAGGTTTGCAGTGCTGGCCCACCTGAAAGCAGCAGTGTGGCACGGAGTTGATTGAAGCCTGGCACGTGCCTTCAAAGGTTTGTGTCTGAAGCTGTGCCTTCAGTGGGCTGAGACTCTGCAGCATTACCTCTAGAGTCACATCAGGCACTACTTATCTCCATTAAGTGCTTGTGTGAACTCTAGTGTGTGCTTTTTGTTTTCCTGCCGGCTGGGTGACACTTGCCTCCATCCACCTATCTCAGGGCAAACCTGTACTCCCATCTGTCATGTCCCACTAAGTGAAAGGAAGCACCCCAGATTTGTAGATGCCTACGACTGAAGAAAGAATGGCAAAAACCAGAAGGGTCTGAAAAAAAATCTCATGAAGTTTTATTGGCACATTACACACTTGACACAGAAATTTGCACATGTTTTTGCCCCAGCCTTCTAATAGGAAGAGAAATAATAAAAAGATAAGAGGAGATAGAGAAAGGGAGATCAGATAGGAGAGGAAAGGAGATCACTAGTCCTGGGTCCAGCATCAGTCCAGCCAACAGGATGTCCAGGATCCTAGGTGCACATCACCAAGGCTTTGTGGGGGTACCTCCTTCTAATTAAGTTTTCCTCACCCTGGGATTAGGTTTTGTGCTCATGATATAATTGAGTTGGCATATGTAGTGTGTTCTGGACCTTTCTGGAAATGTGTCAGTGGAGAGGGAGGGAGAGCTTTGAGAGTCTTTTGATGATCTTGATTCCCCCCCTCTACTGGACTTGCATTCTCCTTGACCCCATACCTGTGCCTGCACTGTTCCTTGTTGTGCAGTTTCCATGGGCCAAAACAGGGAAGTTGGCACAGAAAGGTGCTGCTCCACCTCTGTACGTCCCCCTTTTCCAGCCATATCCTGTTCTAACTTGCCTGCTCAGTCATCAGTGTTTGAGGCATAACAACACATTAAATCCATCTTGCACCGGCTTCTACATTGTCACTGTGGCCAGTCAGCAGTGGTTGAGGGTTAGAGATTGAGTTCAGCTGGAAGTGAGGGACAGTCTTATGTCTCCTTCCTACAGTCTTACGGTGGCATGTGGTGCAGGAAGTGGAATGGTCTCGTCCTGGCTGTCTGGATAACAACTCTTTCTTTGTTAAAGCAGCTGATTGCCAAGATGAAGAGATTTATCATGAGAAATTGTTCTGTTCTGAATGACTTCATTAGTGCTTAAATTTTGACTTTTGTGGGTGGTGGCGTGATGGTGCGATTTGTACTGTGTTTTCATTCTATTGCTTTAATCTGTTTTTACAAAGAAGGTGTACTCGGTGGGAGACATTATTCCCCATACATGTGGTAATGAAGATAAAAGGTGAATGTGTTTTTGTCTTCTGCAATGCAAAGCAAGAACAGCCCTCTAGTGGTTACAGCTTTTAAAAAAGCAATACAGGGAATTTTCTTCATCTCACCCAAGCAGTATTGCTATAATTGCTTTCTCCAGGGCACTCTAGCGAGGAGGACATACATGATAAAAGTTTTTCCCTTCTCTTTGACATTCTCATGCTTCTAAATTGAGTAACTAAGGTAATATTTGCAATTTTGTCATATAATTGGCAACTTCAGACTGTGCATCTGGGGAGCTTTCACTTAAGTGCACACGTTAATAACAATGGCAATTATTTATGGAATAGTAGGCCACTGAGTTTCCTAAGTAGCTAAATCACTGAGCTGTGGAACAAAGACTAACATAAATTATCATTAACTATATGACATAGTTTGTTCCTGAAACCACAAAATTATGCCTTCATTTTGTTCACTTTTGTGTAATTTTTTTTTTTTTTCTTTTTGAATTCTTGTCAACAGCCCAGTGACTTCTCGGTATCTCTAAAGGCGTCGGGGAAGAATAAACATTTCAAGGTGCAGCTCGTGGACAATGTCTATTGTATTGGGCAGCGACGCTTTAATACTATGGATGAGTTGGTGGAACACTACAAAAAGGCTCCCATCTTCACCAGTGAACACGGGGAAAAGCTATATCTTGTGAAAGCACTTCAGTGACGTTGAAGATGGACTTGGCCACCTGGGCCTCTTATAACTTTTCAAGCCTTAGGTTCTAAATTCACTTTTATAGAGCAGAGCAATATCTGAAGCAGGCTTAAGGAGTAGGTTCTTTCTTTCTAAAGTGTTTGCTCTGTCAGTTGCTGTTTGTCCCCCTTTTCTTTTT